>CM060676.1:176572267-177172267 GCA_030686995.1 Artemisia argyi
CAATTAAAAGGATGGTGGGATAATTTCCTTATAATTCAAGATAAACAAACAATTCTTAATACAGTAAAAATAGAAGATGGTGTTGAAAAGCCTAATGCAGTTTATACATTAATTGTTAATATAATTGAACATTTTACTGGAAGATGGTCTGATAATTCAGAAAATATTAGAACTCTTCTTAATGGATTGAAATGTCCTACTTTATCTTCGTTTAGGTGGTATAAGGATACCTTCCTTAGTAGAGTTATGGAACTTCCTGATGCTAATACTACCCATTGGAAGTCAAAATTTATAGATGGATTACCTAATTTATTTGCTGAAAGGGTAAGAAATACCCTAAGAAAAGATGAAGCAAATATCAATTATGATAATTTTACTTATGGCAAGTTAATAGGAACTTGTATCCGTGAAGGTTTGGCTTTATGCAATAAAATAAAATTAAATCAACAAATTAAAACTCAAAATATTAATGAAAGAAAACAATTAGGCCATTTTTGTGATCAATTTGGAATGGCTTGCTCAACTTCTGTTGACAAAAAGCTTTATAAATCTTCAAAGGGAAAAGAGTTTATAAAAAATAAAAATTTTTATAAAAATTCTCCTAAATATGAAAAAAGAAGGGAAAAAAGGCAAATGAGAAAACAATTTCGAAATAATAAACCAACAATTACTTGTTACAAATGTGGAAAAGTTGGTCATTTTGCAAATAAATGCAGGGTAAAAAAGAAAATTAATAATCTTAATATTGATGAAGAAATTAAGGATAGCTTAAAGAAAATCCTTTTAAATTCAGAATCAGAAAATGAAGAAAATGAAGACTCTTCTGATGACTCAGAAAATTCAGATTCTGAAATAAATTGTAATTGTTTAGAAAAAGAAGATTTTGTTTCAGAAAATGATTATTCTGAAGATACTGATAATCCAAATATAGAAACTGATAAAATTCAAGCTCAATTTGAAGATTTAAAAATAAATGTTTTAACCAGTAAAGTATTAGATCTTTTGAAATTAATAAAAGATGATGATATGAGGAATAAGATTATTGAACAATTTTCTAAACCTAATAATGTTCAAGATGATACTCCATATTCTATGGTTGAAGTAAATAAAATACTTAAACAAAGACAAAAAATTGATACTCCGGTTACACTTAATAATTTCCTAGAAGAAGTTAATAATCTTAAAAAAGAAATTAATGATTTAAAAAATAAGAATAGAATCTTTGATAATAGAATATCTAGCTTGGAAAAAGGAAAATCTTTGATTGAAATTAATAAAAATGATGAAATTATTGAAAAAGAAGACTTTCTTCAAACTTTAGAAATGATAACATCCCAAAAATGGTGGGTAAAAGTAATTTTACTTATTAATAATACTGAAATCAAAGAATTTACTGCTCTTGTTGATAGTGGAGCAGATCTAAATTGTGTTAAAGAAGGATTAATTCCTACCAAATATTTTGTAAAAACATCACACTCAGTTAGTACTGTGAGTGGTGAAAAAATACATATCAATTATAAGCTACAAAATGCAAAAATTTGTAAAGATAATGTTTGTATACCTACAAATTTTATATTAGTTAAAAATATGACTAATCAAATTATTTTGGGAAATCCTTTTATAAACAAAATATTTCCTCTTAAAAAAGTTGATAAAGATGGAATTACTGGTACTTTTAATGGTAAAAGTATAACATTTGAGTTTATAACTCAACCTATTACCAGAATGCTTTCAGAATTAAGAGATCAAATTATGATGAAAAATAAACAAATATGTTTTCTTAAAGAGGAAATAAATATGTGGACTATTGAAGAAAAACTAGAAAATCCTAAATTAAAGAAAAAAATACAAATGATTGTAAATAACTTCTCTTTAAAAATTTGTAATGATCATCCAAATACTTTTTGGAATAGAAAAAAACATATTGTTAGTCTTCCATATGAAGAAGGATTTTCTGAAAATAATATTCCTACTAAAGCTAGACCTGGTCAAATGAAACCTGAATTATTAGATTTATGTAAAAAAGAAATAGCTTCTTTATTACAAAAAGGATTAATAAAATCTTCAAAATCTCAATGGTCTTGTACTGCTTTTTATGTTAATAAGCATTCAGAATAAGAAAGAGGGGTTCCTAGATTAGTTATAAATTATAAACCCCTAAATAAAGTTTTAAAATGGATTAGATACCCTATTCCTAATAAAAAGGATCTTTTAGATAGACTTTATAATACAATTATATTTTCAAAATTTGATTTAAAGTCGGGATACTGGCAAATCCAAATTAATGAAGAAGACAGATATAAAACTGCTTTTAATGTCCCCTTTGGACAATATGAATGGAATGTTATGCCATTTGGTCTTAAAAATGCACCTTCTGAATTTCAAAAGATTATGAATGACATTTTTAATCCCTTTAGTGATTTTATAATTGTTTATATTGATGATATCCTAGTATTTTCAAAAAATTTAGAATCCCATTTTAAACATCTAGATATATTTGAAAAAATTATTATTAATAGTGGTTTAGTCATTTCAAAACCAAAAATGATGATTTTTCAAACAAAAGTCAGATTTTTAGGCCATATTATAGAAAAAGGTCAAATTATTCCTATTAATAGAAGTATTGAGTTTGCATCTAAATTTCCAGATATTATACTGGATAAAACTCAATTACAAAGGTTCTTGGGAAGTTTAAATTATATTTCAGCCTTTTATAAAGATTTAGCTAAAGACACAGCTATTTTATATGAAAGATTAAAAAAGACTCCCTTACCATGGACTGAAAACATACTCAAGCAGTCCAAAGAATTAAAACAAAAGTTTCTAGTCTTCCTTGCTTATCCTTAGCAAACCCAAATTGGGAAAAAATCATAGAAACTGATGCCTCAGATATAGGGTATGGTGGAATTTTAAAACAAATAAATCTAGAAAATAAACAAGAAATTTTAGTAAGATTTCATTCTGGAAAATGGAATAATGCCCAGAAGAATTATGCTACTGTGGCAAAAGAAATTCTTTCTATAATAAAATGTGTTTTAAAATTCCAAGAAGATTTATATAATCAACATTTTAAAATTAAAACAGATTGCCAAGCAGCAAAGTTTATGTTTAATAAAGATTTTAAACATGATGTATCTAAGCAAATGTATGCTAGATGGCAAGCCCAATTAGCTCCATTTGATTTTACAATAGAATATAAAAAAGGAAAAGATAATATTCTTCCTGATTTTTTAACTCGAGAATTTTTGCAGTCATGATTCCTCGAGGAAGAGGAGGAAGAGGTAGCCACCTTCATAGGGGTGGGAGAACAGGAGGAGCCAATAATATATTGGTTCAACATGGAAATAACAGGCTAATAGCAAGCAATATTGCTGAATCAGCATCCTCATCAACAATTCCAGGTCCAAATGATCCGTTATATGGAGAATTTTTGGAATTCATAAAAAATAAAAAAGGAAATATTCCTTCCTATGCCAATGCTCTTGTTGAAGAAGATAATGAAGATCCTCATGAATATTGCCAGTCTCCAAATAAGGAGAGAATTATATTTCTTGAATATCAAGATGTGATGAGATATTTTGAATCAGGTAATGATCCATGGATTTTGATGTCCAGATATCTTGATAATGCTCCTTGTGCTGCATATGCGTACAAATCAAGATCATATTATGAGAATATACTCATATCAACAGGATCAATTGAAGTCAGACATTTTACTGACCAAAATAATAATATTTATAATTTTAGTAAAGTTTTAATAAAGCAGGTTATATCTGCAGAAGAATGGGGTCTAAGTACTCTAAAAGAAAAGGAATTTATACATCCTATTCAAAAAATTGCTTTGAAATATAATTACTGGGATTATGTCGAAAGTTTTAATAAAGCCTTTTTATATATCAATCCCAAAAAGAAACATTCTTGGTTTTTCAAAGTTTGCCCCAAGATTTTTAATAAGTCTTTACCAAATTGGTTCATAAACTGGTGGATTTCATATGGTCCATCAATTCAAATCCTTCCAGAACTATATAAGGGTTTATATGTGGAATGGATTGATGTTTCTCCAAAGTTCATAGACATGATAACAAAAAATAATGGTGCCAAGGAAATTATTCCTTCATTATTATTTTTCATAGAATTTTCTATTCCATGGATATGGAAATGGGCTCCAGAAGTAGATTATGCTCCTGATCAAATTCCTCAATTGAAAAGAATATTTTTCACAAAATTTTGGGAAAAAATGCTTTTGAAAGATCCTGAAAATGGAGGAGAAATATACTCCAAAGAAACAATTGATTTGATAAAAAGAACAACTGCTGAATACAAAGCTCAATATGAGTTTAAAAAGAAAAGGGATAATCCAACCCCGTACCAGCAAATTGTTGACAAATTAAAGATCCAAGGAAGAGGAAATATTTCTAAAGAATAAATTTTGGAAGTATATCTTAAAGAGATTAAAGAAGACTTGATAAAAAAATTTGATTATCAACAATCAGACTCTTCAATGAAGACCTTATCAGAAGATGAAAACCAATATAATTGCTTAGCAGGAGAATCGCAGCCAGATGATACCGAAGAAATACCTTTGGAAGATATTTTTGAAGAAATTAAAAGTACGGTTGTTAAACGTATCTCAAAAGGAGAATCTTCCTCAGAAAAGCAAAAGATGGGAGAATAAATTCAATAATAGCCCTTTGTCGGCCATTTTAATAATGATGTAAGCAATGACGTTTGTAATAGTAGTTTCCCCTTCTATATAAAGAAGGCTCATAGGAAGAAAAGAGGCATCACTCTTTTACTACCACTTGTAATATTTTACTCTCTTTCTCTCTAATCGTCCGACTACTTGTAATAAAGTTTGGTGTAATAAGGTTTGGAATAATAAAGAATCGTCCAACTAAATCCCTCTTTGTAAGTTCTCTTTTGGACTCCCATAATAAATGGTTAAATGATACTTTTTAGCGTGATTAGTTTATGTAAGTGGTTGTTTTCGAATGCTCTTTGAGAAATATTAGAATGAATTTATTGTGTGCAATTGAATTATTATTGAAAAGAAGAATGTCCGCGCATCGCAAAGTGTTTTCTTTTTATATATTTTGAATCATTAGTAAAAAATCAACATTTTCGCCCATTAAATGAGTTTGCCATAATAGCAAAATAGAACGTATTAAAAATATCACATTGAGTAACGAATAGGAAGGAAAAAATACATAATTTTGACTTAAAGCTATTTATAATATCAAATAAAAAAGTTTATAGATATATGTATTATGTTAATGCATTTTCATATACAAGTAATTTATGTGTGTTTTCTATTGATATAGCTCACATGTGCAAATTGATTCAAGAAAATGTGCGCGAGTATATATGTAAAGCAACATTTAAATGGTTTAATGACACTTTTTAGCGTGATTAATATATGTAAGCATGCATCTTAAATAATGAATATATAAGAAAAAGTACATAATTTTTGCTCGAACCCGTTTTTAAATTAAAAAAATTAAGTTTAAGACATAATATGGGAGTCCAAAAGGTTTTAGGAATTATTAATAGTGTGTTAATTAATATTCATTTAGTTAGCTATTTGGAATTGAGTTTATTGATAAAATTTATTATTATTAGTTAGACTTCAATGTTAATTTTCAATGAAATCTTTTATATAATAAAACAAAACTCTTATTGGAAATTTTCCATTTCAAAAAAATCAATTCATACCTTATTTAGTAATAATTGTATTTATAAAAAAAGATTATTTTCTTATTAGGGAACATTTTATATTTATCAATAACACAAGTAGAAGATAAATACAAAAAATATAGATAATATACAATTAATAGAATTAAAATTTTTAAATAATTATATTTAATAATAAAAAATATAATTAAATATGATAAATCAAACAAAAAAAAGATTAAATTATTTGTTTTTTAATAAATAAAAATATAAGATTTAAAAAATTTTTAAAAACCCGAGCGTGCGCGGGGTTTTATAACTAGTTAGTTGTACAATAAAATGAGATGAAGCTAACTTTAGTTTTTAATCATAAACTTTATAAATAAATACTAATATGTTATAAAAAGATTAAATATAAAAATCACCAAACAACTAATGGCATACTTACAACAGATGTAATACAATCACAACTTACGAACCTAATAATAAAAATAACTAACGCAAATTACACTATAACAAATAAGAAAAAGCAGTGTGCTTCGTATTACCATGCAAAAATCATATAATACAAAATTATTGTTGGGTTACGTAATAGGCCAAAACAATCAAAGAAAATTACATCAAGTGTATGACAATTTAATAACGACAACCCCATTTATAAAATATAAAGACCAAAAAACCAAAACAATATCAACCACTTTTATATTTTTAAACAACAAACTAAAAACGTTTCATACAACATACTAAACTAAAAATATAAATCCACTCGACAATACGCGCGATAACAAATAGATTAAAAGCCTGTGTGTAACACAGGTTCTGCATGCCTCGTTATTCTAAAAGTACATGTAATTTGTCAAAATTTATTAAACATAACCATATCACTGTAGCTAGGTTTATCATTTTTTAAAAACCAAAACAAAAAGTACCTTCTTGAAACTTTATAAACCATTAACCATGGTTAAATAATTACCCTACTACCCCACGATAACCACTATCTCCCGGCGGTTTATATATTGACCACACCATAGAAAAATGCAAAACCACACACACATCAAAAAACCAAAACAAAACTAATAACAAACAAAAGGAAAATGGCCGGAGATACTAATAACCACCATGGCATGATGGTCCATGTACCACCATGGACCACTTTAATGGACGACCCATTAACCGGACTGCCACCTTTCTCACCACACAGCCCTAATGCAGCGACCACTTTAGAAGACTACGCTTACTTCCTTCGCAACGACGCTGCTCTTCGTCGCTACCTAGAGGAAGATCTAGACAGTGAGAATGGTTGTACGGACTTTGATATCACATCTGAAACTTATGCATGTGACAGTTTCCGTATGTATGAATTTAAGGTACGTAAATGTCAACGTGCTAGGTCACATGATTGGACTGATTGTCCGTACGCTCACCCAGGTGAGAAAGCCCGGAGGAGGGACCCGAGGAAGTATAACTACTCGGGGACTGCGTGTCCTGAGTTTCGAAAAGGTGGTTGTAAAAAAGGGGACGGTTGTGAGTATGCTCATGGTGTTTTTGAGTGTTGGCTGCATCCTTCGAGGTACAGGACGCAGCCATGTAAAGATGGAGTTGGGTGTCGCAGACGTGTGTGTTTTTTCGCACACACGCCTGAGCAACTCCGTGTTTTGAGCCCGGGGAATGATAATGGCCCGGGATCAGGTCGTTCTTTTTCCTCTTTTTTTTCTTCGCCTTCCGAGACTTCCGGGGCGACAGATCCAGAGATCTTTGACTCGCCCCCGATGTCTCCGATGATGGACGGATGTTTGAGTCGGTCAGTTGGGTCGGTGTCGGTTAATGAGATGGTGAGTTCATTAAGAAGGTTGCAGCTTAATAAAACACCTACAATGAGTACTTCATGGAGCATGCAAATGAGTCGTGTTGGTGCTGGGCTGGTTTCTTCTCCTCGGGCCAGTTCAGGGTCCGGGTTTTATAGCTTGCCGTCTACTCCTACCCGGCCCGTGACGCTTCCGGGTCTTGGGTTTTCTGAGATTTGGGAAGAGGGTGGTGTTGAGGAAGAGCCGGTTATGGAACGGGTCGAGTCGGGTAGGGTTTTGAGGGCTAAGATGTTTGAGAAGCTGAGTAAGGAGAACCATGTGGATGCGGTTGAGCCGAATTCGGGTGATGGGTCTGGCTCTAACCCGGATGTTGGATGGATCTCGGAGCTTGTGAAATGAATGGTCATATGGATTGGTAACCTTCCACCAAGTGTTAAATTTCAATTATTATCTTGGTTAATTGATGGTATTTACTATTTACTTAGGTTAAAGTTAATTAGTTACTCCGTATTAATCATTACCAAGGTTTAAGGTGATGATGAAAGAAGATTTGAAGACATTTTGTTCAGTCCCTTTTGTAAATAGTGGTTTTATTCAGAGGATGAAGTGTATTTTGTGGGGGGTTACTCTGAAAGAAAAGAGGGAGGAATTATTTACTTCGGTTATTGTTGGTAAAAAAAAAAATGATTTTTATATTATGGGGTGGTAAATGTAATTGTGGGGAGTGGTGTCCTCATCCTACTCATTGAACTAACCCATTATTGTTGTAATATTAATGTCTTTACTTTTATTTTCGTTTTTCATTTCAAAAGATAGGATTCACATGTTGCTCAACATACCTGAAAACTAATGTGAAATGGATCTTTTGGAAAGTAGAAAACCGATAAGTACTCCGTACTAATTTTCTATACTTTGACCAAAAATGTTTACTACGTAACTGTGTTGAAGCTTTCTAAACAGTTGGAAGTGAAATTTTTTGTTTATAATTGACGAGACTCTGGGGTGGGGTGTTCTGTACGTGTTTGGTTTCGAAAAAGCAGTTGTTGGTTAATGATGAAATGTACGATAAGATGTCGATAGAGGTGGTCAACGAGTTCCGGGTTTATGGAATGATCTTAGCGTAATATTTTGCTTGATCGTAAGTTTCAGATGTGTTAATTATGTACAAGGGTTTCTTCCGGAAAGATGTATTACGTTACAATAATTATAATGATTTTTAGACGATCTATATCATAGTTTTGTTCTTCGTTTGATTCTACTATCTTGTTCAAGGTGAAGAATACCAGAAGTGTTTTACGTTTTATTATATCTAGAATGATATGGTTTTATGGAAGTTGGTTTACATTAAATTCGTCTATTCATTTGCATAGTAGTTTTTTGAACGAACATTTGCATAGTAGAACTTGATGATTCTTGACTTCAAGTTCCTTGGATGGGGTGGGCCGCAAATTATTATACATTTTAATACCCCACCAGAAAGTAAAAGAATTCGAACAGGTTATTCTGTAGATTCATGCCAAATGTAGGACTAGATTGTGTTTTGGATTTATACGGTAGACTGAAAACGAGATATTTTGTAAGGTGTCATTTTGAGAAAATGATATATGCTATTATAATATATCCTTTTGATGTGTCTACGCTAGCGAAAATATGCACCATGCACGTGTATGCGACTCTTTTCTTTTCAGGATGAACTTTTAATTTGTTTTGGCGTATTTTTAACAAAAATGCTTACTCGCCGACATTTTGCCTAAAACCGTTAGGTGTAAAAATTGGATAATAGGAGAATAAAGTGAATGGTGCTACCTACATGTGATGTGAAGTAAATGGTTTTGACCAGTCATTTTTTGTAGGTTGTGTGGTAAAGTAATTAGTAATCTCGGTTTCAATTTGGTACCTAACGTGTAATCTAGCTCGTATCCTTTTTTTTGTTAATGATCAGTTAATCACAAGTTTGCCTTGGTGGCTTGATTAGCATGTTATCGAAGTGTGTCCGATTTCACCACATAACCCCCAACCAGCCACCAGTCGCTTACGCTCTTGTTGATCGCAGATCGCAAGGGCTGAAACTGGCACATTGGTATTTTACTCAGAAGTACTTAATTGTAAACAATGTGCAACGGATAAAAAAGGAGACCAATGTATATGGTTTTAGACCAGTACGAGCTGGTTGACAGGAAAGCGAAGGGCTATTGGTTTTTAGCTAGCCATGATGTCGTTTAGTACAGCCTTGTTTAGCGACCGTCTGCATTGATGGACATGGTATTCAACGGAACTTATCCTTTTGCAACTACTCCACTGGTTACACTCATAAAATAATCCTTGTAATAAGCCAGACTTAACAAATAAAATTTGTACAAACCTTGAATGTCACTCCATAATTCCATGTTGTGGAATATTTATGGGGTCTTGGGTTATACCACGGGGCAATGAAATTTTAATTTGTAGTGCTGGTCTTCGTTAGCCTTGCTATGCATCTAGTGCAAAAGTGGGTTTTTTTTTTTTTTTTTTTTTTTTTTTTTTTTTTTTTTTTTTTACAAGAGCCATCTTATCTGCAAGAACTACGAGAATCACCCTTTTACAAGTAATAATACACAATGTACATCATTTAATACTCTATTGCATTTTGTTATTTTTATTTAATTCAAAAGGGTATAATAGTAAAAGACATTTTCATATTATTTTTTATTTTTTTATAACTCCCTTTTTTTATAAATATTAAAATTCGCTTTTTTTTTGTTTTAATTTTTTTTATGCTAAGATGTTTTTAAATAGTCATGGTGCATGCATGTTTTTTTAAGCAAAGGTGCATACATTTTTTTTTTCTCAAAATAGTTAAGGTGCATAAATATTTTCAATTAGTCAAAGAGCATACATTTTTTTTTCAAGGTACATACATATTTTTTTTAGCTAACATTTTTTTTTAACAACATACCAATATTTTTATAAACACAAATTAAAGAACATAAATCATTATAAAAAAGCAATATTGATATACTTAAATGGTACATTTCAATTGATTACAAGTACAAAACACATGAAATAATTATCTTCATGTATAATCGTGTTCATCCAATTCTCGATCTTGAATGATATCATCATCTTCACCTATAAATCTGAAATGAGCATGAGAACGAAAATAATTAAAGCATAAAACAAATAAGAAACGAAAATTAATCACAACAAAACTAGCATAACGCATATGCACAATCTTGTGTATATCAAACTAATTATGTAAACATGTTTTTAATCATAAAAACAGAACATATATGTTTTATAATTCAAAACACAAAAAATACATGTCCGCCTTCAAAAACATACATGTCCGCCTTAAAAAAACACATGTGTACTTATAAACGAAATCTGAAAAATAATAAACGAAATAAACTAATAACGTAACATTACATATGGGTGAGGATAGCCGGACCCTCCCTATAGGGAGGGTTTGTGGAAGACTCAGCTGCCGCCGCTTGTACTGTCTGCTTTAATACTTGTACATTTGGGGACAAAAAGTACAACCTAGCCCCATAGAGGGGGTTCGGTCAACACATCCCTTACATATAAACGAAATAAAGTAACATTCCATGCTAGCCTACTGGTTTGTATGAGACTAGGCCTACTAGTTCCATAGTAGCCTACTGATTTGAGTAAGTGCCAACAAAATGATTAACAAACAATTCTATTATAACATTAGTAACCTTTTCACATCTTTCAATATAATCAAAACTAAAGATATAAAAACTTCTAACAAGTGAAAACACATAAAATTAACCGTATGAATATTTCCTTTCCAAATTTCACCCAATACTTAATTTCTTTTTACAAGAACTGAACACCACACAAACCTTTCTTATCCTTTTTTTTTTAATCTTCTCCAAACACACAAAAGTGTAATAATACATGTATGTTTTTATGTGGAAAAACATATATGTCCGCACCGAGGAAGAAGTAGTGCTGCACATTTTAAGCGAATCCTCGATAAGTAAATAAATGAATAAATAGATCTAAAATCTAACCCGATGGTGACAAAAATGACCACCACTCACACATCACGCCGGAGACAAAAAAAAAAGAAAAAAAAAAACTAACGCATAGAACCTGTTATTGACTTTGTTAGGTCACCATTTTACAACATAACCACTAAGATTTATAGAGAGAGAAAGTAAGTAGAGAGAGAGAGAGTAAAAGGAACCCTTAATATGAAATGAAAGACTAATGATATTACTAGGTGAATCAACACCCTCTAATGAGAGGTTATAAGGCTATTTATAGGTGTAGTCTAGGGCTTCACCAAACTATGCAAATATTACAAACTAGGCCCTTAGACTTTTACCAAACCTATAGACTTAGCATAAAACTTTATAAAACATATTAAATCACTAACGTATTAACTTAATAATGCAATCTATAACAAAACTCAATGACCGACACTTGAAATAATAAAGTCTATTCCCAACAATCTCCCCCTAAGTGTTGGTCATCAAAGGTTGCTCGACGTCGTCATCTTCTATACTTTGACTTTGTAGTGGACGTCCTAAAAAATAGTTAGCAAAATCTTTCATCGTTCTTTGTTGATGTGATGGTGATCATGTTATGAAGTTGTCTGCCGATCGTCACTTCTGTGTCTGTGGTGGTTGTCCGCCATTCCAACATGCTCATACATCTTAGGACTTTGACTTTCGAAAGCATGAAGTTCCTTTGCATACACTTTGATCTTTAGTCTTTATACTTTGTAGATTCTTCTTATTGGCGTAGAATCTTCCTTTGAACTTTGTGGTGCTAAGATCTTTGGGGGAGCTTTTATTTGCTTCAAGATGTATGTATGAGCATGATGGAATCTACCATCATGGAGGTGATGTACCTGCAAGTAAACAATTAGCAATAATCAACCGGTACTTATAGATAAGGAATTAGAGCTCGTCAACAGCATAGTGTGAAGACTCCTTCTAATCCTTATCAAGGCCGTTCCCATATCAGATACTCCCGAAGGAGCTTACGAGACCTACTAAGTAGCTCAATGACTGGGTGAGTCGCTGGGGATCACTCCACGACTGTAGACCGCTAAAGAACCACCGCGAACACTAAGCGTAACCCTTGTGGGGTTACCGAAGTGACCTGCTGTCAGGGCTGTTTGATGTTGACCCTGGCAGGAATTTCCGTTCAATCATTGAGAAATACATTTGTAATTCTCTGATAAACGTTCTCGGCAGATTGTTAAGATCTGCGAAGGACTCGATAATTTACAGTTGGTGTCCATTTATGTAGAACACCAGTTGTAGAAATACTAAGTGTTCCTAAGAGATCTTTGATGTATCTCATGGCTCTAGACTCGAAAAGTGCACACTTAGGTTTCCTATGCGGAGACTAGGGAGGGGTCTCCTGCTTCAATATCAACCATCTCTAAGAGATAAGTCGATAGATAACACCGGTTCCCCGTGAGAATGAAACAAGTTCTTTTAAGAGAACTTGAGTGGTTAAGAAGGTTTAGTGCATTGCGTCACTGGGTCCATGACGACTTTATCTTCAATACAGGTGTCCTTAGCAACAACCAGTAGCATACAAATTGAACCCGGTGTCTGCCCTAAGGTTGAACATATGGAGGGCTATTTCTTTTCACCCTTTTCTTTACTTTTCTTTTTTAATTCTTCAACTCCTTCTTTCCCCTTTCATTCTTTTCTCCTTTTTTCGTATCATACCTAAGGACTTCTAATTCTAACTATTGGTGATGTCCTTGGGTAGATCCCTCCGGCTCTGGCGGATCATAGGATGATTTTTCCTATCTTAATCACCTTATAACTCCATGAACATCCGACAATAGCCAAGAAACCTTTGATTGAAAATCTCTCAAAGTGTTTGTGATTATCAAACATTTTGTTTAACAATTTGAGAGTTTTGTGCTTACTTTAGAAGGGCTTCCCCTTCACATGTGCTCATAAGTATTTAATAAATTTGCACATGCGGGAGGAGCAATCACTTTTTGAATTGATCCACTTTCAGTGAACAAGACCGATTCGAGACACGCTTACATCACTAGTTAGACTAGCTTGAAGTTATTACCCGGCCTGATCAAGTCCACAGAAAGTTTCTCGAGACGATACATTTCTACTAAGACAAATCCTTTTCGAGACACGCTTACGTGGCTAGTTAAAGAGTTCCATTGTCAGCTTTTAGGTGACAACTAGCTCTAGTAACTAACTTGAAGTTATTACCCGTCGAGGATAAGTCTTTTCGAGATTACTAACTTTTATGTTTCGTCAATTCCTGGGTCAATTCTGAGTCTAGCTCGCACAAGATATTTGACTTTAAGCAACATTGAACTTTCATATTTTAATCACTTTCACTTACTTTCACTTTCTCCCCCTCAAAAATAGCATATGAGATGTTGTTTTTGATAAACTTTTGATTAAAATATGCTTTTTGAGTCTTATGGGGAGATATCAACAAGAACTTTTGTTTTTCAAATGATGAGTTTTTCAAGTGCTCCCCCTCAACAAGTGAATACTCATTGAGGTGAAATACTTGTCTTTTGAGCAGAATTATGAAAATCAGAAAATGTTTGATTAATTCTACTCAAAAGTAAGAAGCCTTCGCTCCTTATATAAGGATTGAGGCATTGATGCGTACCTCAGGGTCCTTTCAATACAAGTGCGGGTTGTACACTGTTATGTATGCACAAGCCAAAGTTATTGATGAGGAAAATTATGATGAAACAAAGATAATGTTATACCAAAATGATCATACTCGAGGAGTATCTGGACGACGGTAAGTGAGAATATCGGGAATCGGTTCCCTTGCTCCAATCAAGCTCTCCAATCTGCGTATCTGCTCCCTGAACCTTAACTTCTGATCAATCCTAGCCATGAACTTGAGTGCTTCCTTCACATCTCTATTTCTCCATCCCACATTAATCCCACTATCATGTTCTTTGAGTTTTTCATTCAACTTAATTTTGACATACTTAAGAGTCTGATCCCCAAACTTATGAACCTCTTCATATCTCATGAATCTGTACCCATCCCTATACGGATAAACAACTCCAAAGGGTTTGTTGTTGAAGATGGACGGTCGAGGGTGCTGGATGCCATGAATATGTTTTTGTGGAGTAGTAAAGTTGAGTGATGTCTGATAACTTTCGACTCCTAATTGTGCATCTTCTACTCTTGCTTTGATGATAGTTTGACGCATAAAAAGCAAAATAGAGTTGATGATGTCATACTGAAGGCTGTCGGGCAAGTGCTGAAGTTTGCCTTGAACCTTGAGTAAGTATATGTCTTCTATGTCATTGAGGTTCAACCGATGATAGTCTGCTTCACCGAATTTATACAATTTATCATCGATTCGACGGGCCTCAATTTCATCAAGAAAGTTATACCCAAATCTTTTCTCTATACGTGGAACGGCTGTGATGGCAAGAATGCGTTGATTAGAGAAGACTCTGTGGTTGGATCGGAATGACAGCTTGTATTTATAGAACCATTTGCGCATCTCTGGCCAGTGAAAGTTGCATAAAGCTGCTTCAATATTGCACTTGCTGACCGAAGTGGAGTATAATCCTCTCATTTGATCGTCAAGTTCTTCCAGAGGATATGAAGCGGCTTTGAATTTGGTGAGAGATGTAGCATAACGGTGTTCAGGATTAGTGTTCCCATGGATAAGTGATGAGGCAAAAAATGATCCATTTTTAGGGGGTCATTTAAGCCGGAATTGGAATTTATTTGATCAAATATTGCCCTAAATCATTCCTTTTGTGATTTTAGGTACTTTGGGAGTGAATTCTGGAAAAGGAAGCATTTTGGACGTTTTTGGAGTATAAAAGTGAAGAAAACGGCAAAGTCTTAATTTTCCTTGCTGGGAACAGTAGATGACGGCGTCAAGAGCAATTTTGGTGACGGCCTAGAGAAAACGTGCGTCAAGAGTAAAAGTGGTGACGGCCAAGAGCAGAAATACACATGACGGCGTCAGATATGGATCTAGGCAATCCGAGAAGATTTTTGGCGGCGAGATGACGGCGTCAGAACTTTCCTCTTGACGCCGTCACCTCATGAAATCTATATATACTTTTCTAATTTTCATTCATTAAAAGAGGAACTTGTGTGGAGAATTTTAGGGCCGAACCTAATAAACCCTAGCTCGTTTGTAACAGTATTTTCAAGGGTTTTCACCCCTTGAAACCCTTCATGTTCAATTAAGATAAGTATCCTTTCAATTCATTCAATATGTCTATGTGTTTTTTGAATATATCTTACGCTTGTCTTAATTTTAACATGCTAGGCTAGATCTTTTGTGTGTTTGCTTAGATGTAATGAAACCTAGATGTTGATTATAGGTTGATTGCTTGTTTATAGTTGTAATGGATGAATGATTTCAATGTTAGGCTTAAGAAAACTGGCAGATCTCTATTGTGTAATTTGCTTGAACGTCTTAAGAAACATGAACCGATGTGTACTAGGTTTTTATGGTTGTATTTAATGCATGAGCGAATTCTAGTGATCCCATGTTAGGAGCTTCTTGCAGGCTCGACATAGGAGTGAAGTAGGAGCTTATAGAATTGGGGAAGTAAGTACGCCACCCCATGATTGGTATTAAGGAATATAACCCGTCATCCACGCAACTGTAACAAGTAATTAACCTGTAAAAGATATCTAGGGAGTAGTGAAATCTAAGTAAACACAATTCTCCCATTTATTGTTCACACCACACTAGTTTAATTTAGTTTAATTTACATTTTTGTTATTTTATTTTGATTGCATCTGTAGTTATTGGGTTAGTTGATTAGCAACTAATTCCGCCCATCCTTCCAAAACCCGAGATTTTTATTTTCTTTTATAAAATATAAAAAAATACAAAAAGAATCATCCCTCATCTCTAGACCTAGTTTTTTAGGTTTTCTAATCCTAGCGACACTATTCCTGAGTTGAATGATCAATCCCCCGGTACTTGTCACTATACTATACTATAACGATCAGGTACACTGCCTGGTGTGGGTTGTAAGCTTCTCGAGATCCCTCGAGAGGTAAAGCCTGGTGCAATTACCACGCATCAATAAGATATAGAAGATCGTTGTTGAAGAAGTATTCCATAGGGATCTTTGGATCACTTGGAGGACCAACGAGGGGTAATGGTTGAGAAATATCTTGAAATTTGAAGTCATCAGGATCCGTGCCAGGATATATTCTGTCCCAAGATGGTCTCTTTTCCCAAGTAGTATTTTCTGACAGAGCTCTAGCAACCTCATCAACGTTATATTCGAACTCGAGTTCAGTTGTGGTGCATGTTTTGAACTCTGTGAACCCTGCTTTACGAATCTTAACCAAGTCAGAAAGCTGAAGTCTTTGTGTTTGCAGCACTTTCTTGATTCTTTTAGTGAAGTTTACAATCGATCCTTCAGTCATTTCGTCAGCTTCAGTGTCATCAGGGTGAGCATCAACCATTTCATCAAACCAGTTAAATGAAGGAGCATCGGGGTTAATCCATTCTGGAGCTGGAATTAATTGAGCTATCTTAGGTGGTTCCGCAATGGTTTCGGTGATTTGTGGAGGGATGTCATCCATATCTACACCAGCTTCCTCGGTTGATTGTGTAGGGTTTGGATCCTCGGTTGATTGTGTAGGGTTTGGCTCAGCAGAAACATTGACGGTTGCGGTTTTAGTTGGAGGCCTGGAGGTGGAACCGGACACTTTCTTCCTCTTTCCCTGTTGTGGCTGATCATCTGGGTCAAAATCATCATGACGACGCTTGGTAGCTTTCGTCTTTTTGCAAGCTTCGCTTTTCTTTTCAGCTCTCTTGATTGACTTAATAAGTGCCTTGCGTAGATCATTCTCATCCGGGTCATTCACAATTGCTTCCAATAGTTTGCCTTTGAGATCACTTACTGAAGGGTTTGAAGGTAGAGTCTGAATGGTGATTGGTGTAGTTTGAAACCTTTGAGAAACAATCCCTTCAAGATTGATGCGTAGGGATTGCACCAGGCTTTACCTCTCGAGGGATCTCGAGAAGCTTACAACCCCCACCAGGCAGTATACCTGATCGATGTAGTATAGTATAATTACAAGTACCGGGGGATTGATCGTTCAGCTAGGAATAGTGTCGCTAGGATTAGAAAACCTAAAGACTAGGTCTAGAGATGAGGGATGATTCTTTTTGTATTTTTTAGTTTTTATGAAAGCAATTAAAAATCTCGGTTCTGAAGGAGTTGGGCGGAATTAGTTGCTAGTCAACTAACCCAATAACTAAAGATGCAATCAAAATAAAATACTAAAAATGAAAATAATACTAAATTAACTAGAGGTGTGAGCAATATATGGGAGAATTGTGTTTACTTAGATTTCACTACTCCCTAGATATCTTTTACAAGTTAATTACTTGTTACAGTTGCGTGGATGACGGGTTGTATTCCTTAATACCATTCATAGGGTGGCGTACTTACTTCCCCAATCCTATAAGCGCCTACTTCACTCCTATGTCGAGCCGGCTAAGAAGCTCCTAACATTGGATCACTAGAATTTGCTCATGCATTACATACAACCAATAAAACCTAGTACACATCGGTTCATGTTTCTTAAGACGTTCAAGCATGTTACACAATGGAGATCTGCCAGTTTTCTTAAGCCTAACATTGAAATCATTCATCCAATACAACTATAAACAAGCAATCAACCCATAATTAACATCTAGGTTTCATTACATCTAAGCAAACACATGATAGATCTAGCCTAGCATGTTGAAATCAAGATAAGCATAAGATATATTCAAACAACACATAGACATATTGAATGAATTAAGAGAAGACTTATCTCAATTGAACATGAAAGGATTCAAGGGGTGAAAACCCTTGAAAATACAGTAAAAAATGACCTAGGGTTTACAAAGTTTGACCCTAGTATTCTCCACACAAGTTCCTCCTTTAATGAATGAAAAATAGAAAAGTATATATAGATTATGATAGGTGACGGCGTCAAGAACAAACTTCTGACGCCGTCATCTCGCCGCCAAATAATTTCTCGGACTGCCTAGATATGGGTTTGACGTCGTCATGTGTACTCCTTATGCAGGCCGTCACCAAAAATACTCTTGAAGCCCTTGTTGTGACGCCTTCAGGTTTTCACTGGGTCGTCACGGATTTTACTCTTGACGCCGTCATGATTCTCTTCTTGACGCCGTCAGGTACTGTTCTCAGCATGGAAATTAAGTCTTTGCCGTTTTCTTCACTTTTATGCTCCAAAAACGTCCAAAATGCTTCCTTCTCCAGAATTCACTCCCAAAGTACCTAAAATCACAAAAGGAACGATTTAGGGCAATATTTGATCAAATAAATTCAATTCCGGGCTTAAATGACCCCTTAAAAGTGGTTCATTTTTTGCCTCATCATATACCCTTACACTTGAGATTTGCTTGTCCTCAAGCAAATGCGCTTTTATTCTAATCAAAATACAAGTTAGGGGTCATTTAACACTAATATAAAAGTAATTACAACAAATAATCGTTCCACTAAAGACCAAAGACAAGCACAGAGGTCATACACTAGCATCTCACAAATAGTGTTTAGATACTCACATCTCTCGGGTGTAATAAAGTATATATCACAATATAGAAATGGAAAACATCTCTCACTACCTGTCATAGCAAAATAGATTACCATAGGCTTGGGAAAGGATCAAACCTCCACCACATGGCGTAAGCACCTAGGATAAACTATCAAAGAGGTCTTTTAAAGGGTTGTAACGTTAGGTGTAGGGATATGGAATACACGGTTTTGTTGGATATAGGCAGTCTTTACTGGTGGCGAGTTAACAATCTTGGTTAATTACATGTACAATATGGCGTTGCTAAGCCAAGACTAGACTCGACTTAAGCTAATAAATCAAAAATAACAAAAACATAAAATGAACATAGAATGAAAAGGGATGGTTGTCCGTATGTTTTTCTCTCTCTTTTTTTTTTATTTATTTATTCATACACTCTTACTCTACCATCCAAAATAATACATCATAGGGAATGAACATTCCCCTTACACATGAATTTTTACATACTTTACAATAAACTAATCTAATGACTCGAATCAAGATAATTAAAACACTTGGAGTACTTTCAAGATTGACGCACATATGGGGGTAATATATGATGTTCTTCCCCATTACTCCATAAAATAAGTACTTTACCCATGAGTCCCAATCGTTCCAAAACAATATGTACAAGGATATGACTCGACTTAGCAACCATGTAATCAATTAGATAATTAACTTAGGGTTTAACAAATAACAATAATGCACTAAAGATGAGTGCATACACGGAAGGCTAAGGCGATTTGGTTGTACATTTAAGTGGGGTGTAACAAATTCTTCCTTTAAGTAAGATGCTTAAAGTTAGAAACGAAAAGATAGTCTCGGAGGGGTGTACTAGGGGCTTCGTGTACTAAAAATGAGTACAACGCTAGGGTGTGGGAAAAATTAATTGACTTAACTAGCGAAGTAATATGACTTAAATGGTCAAGTAATTATGATACGGGTTTAACACAAGGGTGATCCTAATGCCTCTTATCATGTAGTAAATCCTACTACACGAATGTAGTCTCACTAGCGGTCTCGGGATGCATCACTAACACAAGTTCTAGAATCTAAATGCTACCGGTACACTCATAAGCACTAATAGTAAATGCTTTTCCTATTAAATCTAAAGGCGAACCTCACATATTTGGGTGGCAAATTTTTCTGAATAGTACGGTTTTGTGCTAGTCATACAATCTCCTATCCATGAGACGCTTGCTATGGCTAAAGTTTCACTCCTAAATGTTGTAAAAAAAATTTAAATTTAGCGCTAAAATTACATTAACAAGTATTTCTCATAGTTTTATTACACATCTACCATCAAACAAACAAACTCAAGCGAAAGTGTATCTGTAAGGTATCATCATTTTACCCTCCCCTTACACTTAGGATGAACATTGTCCCCAATGTTCAAGTAAAGAATGTAAAAGTGAAATAAGTAAAACGAATGAAATCAAATACTCCCCTGATTCGCTCGGTATGGATAATAAGGTGGCCAGGTTAGATCTTTCTCCAAGAAAATGAACAATCAAAGCTTCCCTTCCAGAATATAAATCATCTTCTTGTCATACATAACCTATAAAACCTGAGAAAACAGACAAGGCAACCCTGCGTAAAATCGGCAGCAATCTATATATGCTAATAAAACCTAGAAAACAAAATAAGATATAATGCTTGTGGAATGATGTTTGCAGATTTCCTGGAGATTATAAAACTAAAGATTTAACAAAAACTTTAAGAATCCGTTAGAAAAACAAAACTGGTAAAATTTCCAGAATTTTACACGTGACGCCGTCAAGAGTAAAATCATGACGCCGTCAGAAGTGACCTGCAGAAATTCTTATGTTAAGTTTCCGGAAAATTTCTGGAAAAACTTTGTCCTTCTTCCTGGAAAATCCTGCAAAACATCATTATGACTCGATACAAGCATTTGACTCTAACAAATACGAATATACATGTTCACTTAATATTGTGGAGAATCATGATCGGTTTTGTTTCTTAAAAACATATTTGGGGTTTCCCCTTACACTTATCTTTTACAAAAATACCTTTGGATGAAGTTAAGACTAAGCCAAACTACAAAGTAAAGTATTTTCACCATTTTAGTTTTGATACATGATCTACCAACAATAAAAATAAAGCATGCACACGGAAGCAAATAACAAACAAACAAAAATAAAAACCACACAAAACATGGGTTGCCTCCCAAGAAGCGCTTTTCTTTATTTACGAGTCTTGTAGCTAGACTCAAGGTTATGGGTTACTACGTGACCTCATCATCAAACGTTACATCCTCCTCACTAATCATTTCATTATTATTTTCTTGATAATGTTTTACACGTTGTATGTTGACAGTAAATTATCTACCTTCATCATCTAATAACACAACGACTCCAGTTTTAGAGGAACTTTTCACCGCAAATGGTCCATACCATCTAGACTTGAGTTTCCCTGGAAATAACCTTAACCGAGAGTTGTACAGTAGGACTTTATCCCCTTCTGAAAATTCCTTGGGTTTCTTAATTCTTTGGTCATGCCATCTTTTTGCCCTTTCTTTATATGTAATGGAGGACTCATAGGCTTCTAATCTAAGCTCATCAAGCTCGTGTAATTGCAAGAACCAATTGGTTCCGGCAATTGTATAGTCTAAATTACATTCCTTAAGCGCCCAATAAGCCTTATGTTCTAACTCTACTGGCAAGTGACATGCCTTACCATACACCATGCGAAACGGGGTCGTTCTAATAGGTGTCTTGTAGGCGGTTCGGAATGCCCATAAGGCCTCGTCGAGTTTAAATGACCAGTCTTTTCTATTCTGACTAACCGTTTTTTCTAGTATTCTTTTAATAGCCCTGTTTGTGTTTTCGACATGGTCATTGGTCTGTGGATGATAGGCGGTGGAAAATCGATGGGATACCCCATACCTCCTCATGACTTTTTCCATTTGCGCATTGCAAAAGTGGGTTCCCCTATCACTGATGAGGGCTTTAGGAATCCCGAACCTAGCGAAAAGCTTTTTCAGGAAATGAATAACCACCCTGGCATCGTTGGTCCTAAGGACTTGTGCCTCTACCCATTTTGAAACATAATCGATGGCAACTAAAATGTATTCGTTCCCCCTGAAGATGGAAAGGGTCCCATGAAGTCAATTCCCCAGACATCGAAAACCTCACATACTTGTATAAAATTATGAGGTGCTTCATCCCTATGTGATATGTTCTCGGCCCGTTGACATGCATCGCATGCTTGTACCATTTCTTTGACATCATGGAAAATTGTGGGCCAATAGAATCCCGCGTCGAAAATCTTTCGGGCGGTGGTGCTTATCCCATGATGCCCTCCAGAGGGACCAGAGTGACATTCCCTCATAATCTTTACTGCCTCACTCTCCGAAACACAACATCTTATTATTTGGTCAGGACACCTTCGGAATAAAAATGGTTCATCCCAGAAGTAGTATTTTAACTGAGAAAAGAACCTTTTCCTTTCGTACCTAGTCAGGTGTTCTGGAACGAGTCTGCTTGCGAGATAGTTGGCAAAATCGGCGTACCAAGGCACCGAATAAGTTATTGACATGAGTTGTTCGTCAGGAAATGAATCCCGAATCTCACTTCTATCGTGCTCATCCAAGGGATTTTCAAGACGAGATAGATGATCTGCGGCCAGATTTTCTGCCCCCTCTTATCACGAATCTCAACATCAAATTCTTGTAACAACAAGATCCATCGAATTAGTCGTGGCTTAGCATCTTGCTTAGCAAAAAGATATCGAAGAGCCGAGTGATCAGTGAAAACGACTGTCTTTGAAAGGACAAGATATTGCCGGAATTTGTCGAATGCGAATACCACGACTAACAATTCTTTTTCGGTGGTAGAGTAATTCTCTTGAGCGGGATTCATGGTTTTGCTAGCGTAGTAAATAGGTTGGAATAGCTTGTCACGTCATTGGCCTAATACAGCCCCGACAGCGAAATCGCTAGCGTCGTACATGATTTCAAACGGTAACTCCCAGTTGGGTGTAATCATGATTGGAGCTTGTGTGAGCTCCTTTTTTAAGAGATCGAATGCATCCTTGCATTCTTGGGAGAAATTGAAAGGAGCATCCTTCACTAGCAATTGAGTCATTGGCCGAGCTATTTTGGAGAAGTCTTTGATGAATCTCTGATAAAACCCGGCGTGCCCCAGGAAGCTGCGTATTGCTTTAACAGTCGTGGGATATGGTAGCTTAGATATAGCTTCAACTTTAGCTTGGTCTACCTCTATCCCATTCCCTGAGATCTTATGTCCTAACACAATCCCTTCTTTCACCATGAAATGACACTTTTCCCAGTTTAATACCAAGTTGGTTTCCTCACAGCGTTTAAGCATTTTTTATAGATTAGCAAGACAGAGGTCGAAGGAGTTCCCGAAGACTGAAAAGTCATCCATGAAAACTTCCATGCTGTCTTCCATAAGTTCGTGAAAGATTGCCGTCATGCATCGTTGAAAAGTGGCAGGGGCATTACATAGCCCAAAAGGCATTCTTTTGTAGGCGAACGTTCCATAAGGGCACGCAAACGTGGTCTTTTCTTGGTCCTCAGGTGCTATGGGAATTTGAAAATATCCTGAGAATCCATCCAAGAAACAATAGTACTCGTGCCCAGACAATCTCTCTAACATTTAGTCAATGAATGGTAAGGGAAAGTGATCTTTCCTCGTGGCATCATTGAGCTTTCTATAATCGATGCATACCCGCCATCCAGTAACCGTTCTTTGGGGTACCATCTCACCCTTGTCGTTCTTAACTACAGTCATTCAACCCTTCTTAGGTACAACCTGTACAGGACTAACCCACGAGCTGTCCGAGATTGGGTAGATCAGTCCTACATCCAGAAGTTTGATGACTTCTTTCTTTACAACTTCCTTAATGTTGGGGTTCACCCGCCTCTGGGGTTGCACAGTAGGTTTATAATCTTCTTCCATGAGAATCTTATGTGTGCAAAAAGTTGAGTCAATCCCCTTAATGTCGACTACACTCCATGCAAGCACTCCCTTATATTTCTTTAGGACCTCTAAGAGTTTACCTTTTTGTTCATGTTCGAGGGAGGAGTTTATGATTACCGGTAATTAGTCCTCTCCCTGAAGGAAGGCGTACTCTAAATGGTTAGGAAGTTCCTTAAGATCTAGCTCAGGGGGTTCGATAATAGAAGGCTTAAGCTTGTTTTCGGGTTTTCGGAGCTCGAGATGCTCAGTGGCCTCTTGTCTAGGGTAGAAGGAGACTGCACCAACATCCTCCATCTTTTCCACCTCCAACAAGGGGAGAAAACTCTCATCCCGTAACCAACCTTCCTCGATCTGTTCATCAACACAGTCATCAATGACGTCCGTGAGTTCATCGACCTCTCCAATGAAATAGAGCCGGTTAGCTGCTTTGAGAGAGAGATCCATAGTGTCCTTAATGTCGAAGGTTAAGCTATTGGTTCCTACTCATAAGGTTAATTTGCCATCATGAACATCAATGACTGCACGAGCGGTAGCAAGAAATGGTCTCCCTAAGATGATGGGTACCAAGTCATCCTCCTCCATCTCTAAGATTATGAAGTCGACCGGGAATTTGAATTTCCCAACCTTGACTAGCACATTCTCGCATATCCTACGGGGTATTTGACTGATCTATCGGCTAGTTGGATGTTCATACGGGTAGGCTTTAATCCAGAGTATCCTAGTTTAAGGAACATAGAGTGAGGCATGAGGTTGATACTCGCCCCCAAATCGGAAAGAGCATTCTTTATTGATAGAGATCCTATGGAGCAAGGCAAGGTGAAGCTGCCTGGATCGTCTACCTTTTTTGGTAGCACTCGATGGGTCACCACCGAACATTCTTCCCCCAGGGTCACAAGACCCTCGAGTTTCTTTCGGTTGGCGAGTAATTTTTTAAAGTATGCGCTATACTTCGGCATGTGATAACAAGCATCAAGGAGGGGTATGGTGACTACTGAGTCTTTTAGGTATGACAGGAATATTTTATTATCATTCTCAGTTTTCTGGTTTTTTAATCGGGATGGGAATGGGATTCTCACAGGTTGGTTAGGTGGGGTTGATGAGGAAGGGGCCGCCAAGGGAGGTTGGTTGGGAGCCTCGCTGCTCACATCATCCTCTTCTTCGCGAGGCTTGTTTGGATCGGGAGTGATGGGGTGCGAGCTCGGGTAAAGGGGTCCTTGGTTGTTGTTCCAGCTCGAGTGGTTATCGCGAGCATGGGGTCTTTTTGGCTTACTGACGGCATGTCTAAGTTATCGACGGTGGAATTCAGCTTGTTGAACCATTCTCCGATGTCATTCTGATGCTCATCGACTAGTTCATCAAGACCTTTCAATTGTAAATTTGTAAGCCTTTTTCTTGAGTGAAGTGACCAAGGTCATTTTCAAAAGTGCTCCTGATTTCGAATTCAGGACCTTCCTCTCCTTCTTTTCTTTTTACCAGATTTCACCAGTGGGTGTAATCGTCGTTTTGGTAAAAAGGCAAAAGGGAGGGATCAGCATAGATGTCACCTCCTGACAAGCATGCATGTTCAGTCGTGGTTTCTCCTCCGCATTCCTCTACCTCATGCGGGCCCCCACAGTAGTCGAAGATCAAGTAAGGAGTTGAAAGTTGTTTAGGTAACTGCGACCCAGCTAGGTATTCCATTCTTTTGTGAATTTTTCTTAACCGATCTGAAGATGTTGAAGTGATTTTAGACACGCTGATAGTCGACTCAGGTTCATCCCAAGTGTCATCCTGGTCTTGAGCATATTCTTCAATCCTACCCATCCTTCCTCGGCACTAAGATTGGCTAATCTCCCTTTTCTAGAATTGTTGATTCCGTTCCGATCATTTGAGGAGACATTGTCGTAGAAGATTTGGACCAAAAGCCAAAGTTCGATGCCATGATGGGGAACTTGTCTTATTAAATCCTTGAATCTAATCCACGATTTATGGAAGGGTTCGTCCTTCCCTTTTCGGAAGCGGAGGATCCTATCTCTAAATGCTGAAGTTTTCCCAGGTGGAAAGAACTTCTCATAGAACTTGGATATGAGTTGTTCCCATGTGAAAATAGATTCAGAAGGAAGTTTATCATACCACTCTTGGGCTTTTTCATAGAGGGTGAAAGGGAAGAATCGTAATTGGGACGTGTCTCTAGTAGCCCCATCCGTATGGAGGGTGTCTACTATTTTCAAGAAGTCCTTAATGTGTTGAATCGGGACATCATCATCTAATCCATAAAACTTACACACACTTTGGACAAGCCAAACATTGGTCGCATGCAAGACCTCATTGGTGTGTTCGTTTGGGTAGACAATGGCGTTTGAGAAGCCACGAGGGTTTGGGGAGGAGTAGTCCTTAAGGCGCTTAGGAGTGGGAGTTGCGGGGGTACTTATCTCGTTGTTGGATTGGGAGCTAGGGGTTGTAAGGTGATTTTCTGAATTTTCTTCAGAAAGGGGTGCATAAAAATTGATGGTTATGCTAGATGGTTCAGGTGTTGAGTGAGATCGTCTTAACCTACGCATTTCTATATCGGGTTCTGCATAAGGCAAGACAAGGTCTCTAGCGGAACTACGACTCCTAGTGATCCTAAGGTTAGAGAATTCGTCAGTTGCCATAATGGCGGATGGTAAAAGTTACGAACAAAGACACGAAGAAATAAGATAGACTAAAGAGAACCTAAAAATAAAAATAAAATCCTACTAGAAAGGAATCTAGCAAGTAGACCTAATAAAAAGAGATTCTAACCTAGACAATAACAATTCCCCAGGCTGCGGCGCCAAAAACTTGATGCGTAGGGATTGCACCAGGCTTTACCTCTCGAGGGATCTCGAGAAGCTTACAACCCCCACCAGGCAGTGTACCTGATCGATGTAGTATAGTATAATAACAAGTACCGGGGGATTGATCGTTCAGCTAGGAATAGTGTCGCTAGGATTAGAAAACCTAAAGACTAGGTCTAGAGATGAGGGATGATTCTTTTTGTATTTTTTAGTTTTTATGAAAGCAATTAAAAATCTCAGTTTTGAAGGAGTTGGGCGGAATTAGTTGCTAGTCAACTAACCCAATAACTAAAGATGCAATCAAAATAAAATACTAAAAATGAAAATAAAACTAAATTAACTAGAGGTGTGAGCAATATATGGGAGAATTGTGTTTACTTAGATTTCACTACTCCCTAGATATCTTTTACAGGTTAATTACTTGTTACAGTTGCGTGGATGACGGGTTGTATTCCTTAATACCATTGATGGGGTGGCGTACTTACTTCCTCAATCCTATAAGCGCCTACTTCACTCCTATGTCGAGCCGGCTAAGAAGCTCCTAACATGGGATCACTAGAATTTGCTCATGCATTAAATACAACCAATAAAACCTAGTACACATCGGTTCATGTTTCTTAAGACGTTCAAGCATGTTACACAATGGAGATCTGCCAGTTTTCTTAAGCTTAACATTGAAATCATTCATCCAATACAACTATAAACAAGCAATCAACCCATAATTAACATCTAGGTTTCATTACATCTAAGCAAACACATGATAGATCTAGCCTAGCATGTTGAAATCAAGATAAGCATAAGATATATTCAAACAACACATAGACATATTGAATGAATTAAGAGAAGACTTATCTCAATTGAACATGAAAGGATTCAAGGGGTGAAAACCCTTGAAAATACAGTAAAAAACGACCTAGGGTTTACAAAGTTCGACCCTAGTATTCTCCACACAAGTTCCTCCTTTAATGAATGAAAAATAGAAAAGTATATATAGATTATGATAGGTGACGGCGTCAAGAACAAACTTCTGACGCCGTCATCTCGTCGCCAAATAATTTCTCGGACTGCCTAGATCTGGGTTTGACGCCGTCATGTGTACTCCTTATGCAGGCCGTCACCAAAAATACTCTTGACGCCCTTGTTGTGACGCCTTCAGGTTTTCACTGGGTCGTCACGGATTTTACTCTTGACGCCGTCATGATTCTCTTCTTGACGCCGTCAGGTACTGTTCTCAGCATGGAAAATTAAGTCTTTGCCGTTTTCTTCACTTTTATGCTCCAAAAACGTCCAAAATGCTTCCTTTTCCAGAATTCACTCCCAAAGTACCTAAAATCACAAAAGGAACGATTTAGGGCAATATTTGATCAAATAAATTCAATTCCGGGCTTAAATGACCCCTTAAAAGTTGTTCATTTTTCGCCTCATCAAAGATTATCTCTGACGTAGTGTTCTACAGCGGAAGGAAGTCTCTCCTGAATATACTTTCGAACCTCTCTTGGTAATCTCCGTTTCACCTGGTGCTCAACTGCTGCATCAACATTATAAACTTTGAACGCTTCAACATCACGCTTCTGTTCGTTAACTTGTTTCTGGAGCGCGTTGAATTGATCATGTAATGACCTCAACAAGCTTGGGTGAACGACTGTTGGAAGATCAGGGTTTTCTAGAGGATGACCTTGTGTAGGTGATAAAGGTTGTTGTTGTTGTTGAACTGTTGATGGTCCTGCATCAATACTCACAATGTCAATAGAGGTGTCTTTACTTGTTTCAAGTTGCTCATCCTTACCATCAGAATCCGAATCATCATCACTTCATCATTCTTATCTTCTTCATTATCTTCAGTTTTCTCAGCTTCTTCACTTTCAGAATTCTTTTCTTCGTCACTGCTTTCCTCATTCTCGGATGCATCATCATCTTTGCCTTTAGAAGCTTCTTCTTCTTCACTTTCTTCTGGTTTATTGAGAGAGTCTTTTGGTTTAGAACTGGATGACTCAGCTACATCATCGGAGTTATCATCATCTTGTTCAGAGGATGACAATGTTCGAGATCGTGTTTCTTCTGATGATTGTTCATCTCTTTCCGAGCTTGGAGTAGGCATTTCCACATCCTGAGTACCAGAACCTTCACCTTTCTTAGTTATTCTTGCAATTCTGTCCTCCTCTGATAGTTTGCTTTCTCTTAAAGTAAGTTGCAATTGTTCCTCTTCTTCAGATTCGGACATTGGTGTAGTGACTGATTCTTCTTGAGTTTCTTTTTCTTTTCCCTTATCTGCCTTCTTCTTCTTCTTAGTCAATGTAAGCTTTTCAGTCTCCTGCTAAGCATCTCCTTCATCATCAGTTGGTTCATCCCGTATAGTTGTCACTTTCTTCTTAGATTGTATAGTGACTTTCTTTGTTCTGGATTTGGGAATTGTTTTGATTTTAGATGCAGCTTTTGAAGTTTTCTTTTTCTTCGGTTGAGTCAAACCAACACGGCCGTTTCTTTGAGCTTCATCGTATACTATATATGCCTCAGTGCTACGGATTTCTTCAGGTATCAGATTATCAGGGATTCTCATTCCTTGTTTCTGAGTATTTGTCTTCTGAATCATGGTTTTAGAATACTTATGATCCATAACAGGGGTATGTTTCTTATCTTCCAATCTACGATCAATCTCTGGGTGTATTTCCATGAAGTGAGCAATGAGACACTTTGTGAATCTGTAGAATGGAATTCTAGTGGTTGAGGATTTCTGAAACTGTCTTGCTTGATAAACCATATCCTCCCAAATCAGTTGAGCATAGTTAATGTTTGCTTGTTTGACAACCCCCCAGAAAATCTGCATCATTTCTAGAGAAGGATGTTCATGCCCAGTTTCCTTGCCCGTTAAACTGTTGGTGAGGATTGAGTAAAGTGTGAGCCATGGTTGTGGAATGAATTTCCTGTCGACATGGGATATTTTGTTGAGTTTGACTTGTGATTCATCATACTACAGTTCTCGAAGAAGTCTGATAACGTCTGATAATGAAGGCAACGGAGTGAATTTCTTGACATTAGCAGGCAAACTAAGAACAGTGCGGAGAGTTTGTACATCAAACAAAATTTGTTTGTGATCAAGACGAACACCCAATGTTTTCTCATTTTTGCTAATTTCAATAGATTCCCAAAACTGTGTTAAGTAGACTTCTGGTACTCTAGTTGTGATGGTGAGAAGATTAAAAATGAAGTGTTCTTTGAGTATCTCTAAGATGATAGCACAAGTTGGATGACATGTGATTGTCTCAAGATCTATCTTATGATTTGTCTTTGCGATTATTCTTTCATCTCCTTGAATCAATTTGTGTCTAGGTGTTGGTGCCTTTGCCATGTTTGGACCTGAAATGAGTCATAAAACCAACAAACGCCATGTGGTGATAAGCTCTTTAGTGTTAGATAAAAGAACAATTTTCATGATAGAAAAACAAACACCTAAGACAAAATCATCATCACATATACATCACATAATACAATCAATCTGGGTACCACATCACAAACAATAAAATCACATCACTAAGACAAACAGAAGTCACATAACTTGAAGATATTTTCTATAAAGTCTAAGTCGACGAAATACCCATAACTTGATAAAATTTTGAAAAATTTCGGCAGTATTTCTTTCCATAAAATAGGATAAACTAGAACCCATACGTGATGGTTCCATTTGAAACTCCTAACTCGGAGTGAAAAAAAACTTGTATCTCGAAACATTTGACTTAACTCGAAAACTTATACTAAACTCGATAAAAATAAACTTAACTCGAAAAAAAATTGATGTAACTCGATAAAAATGACTTAACTCAAAAAACAACTTTTGACATAACTCGATAACCTTTAGACATAACTCAATGAATATGACATAATATGTAACTCGATAAAAATTCCCAAACTCGATAAGCATCCAACTCCAAAGTCGATAACCACAGAAATACTCAAACTCGATAAACAAATTAAAGCTAAGGCAAACTAGATAATAACATCTCTTAACTCGATAGAATTTAGAAAACACACTAACTCGATAATAGTAAGCACAAGCTAACTCGACAACATCCATTATTGTAACTCGATAAGCACATGATCTTAACTCGATAAGCATAAGTTTCTATCTCGATAAGCACCATAACATAATAATCTCAATACTTAACTCGCAAAGTTCAACAGTTAACTCGATTAATTTATCACTTAACTCACAAAATTCAAAATCATACATTTTGATGATATAAACAAAATCACAAGCAGATGAAATCAAGATTTATGCAACATATAAATGAACACAATTGAACCACATTCAACACTATTAACAAATAAACACAAAACCCAGTAGGTGCCAAGAAAAGTCGATCATTTTACTCCTTAAAACACCTAATTAACGCTAGATTAAACCAAAGGGAATCAAGGCAAAGGTGGATTTAAGCACTTAAGGACATACCGCAATTGGCCATAAACATTAATTAACCTAAAACTATCCATCTCAGAAACACGCAAATTCAATAAGCATGAACCCTAAAACTCGATTAGAAACAAATATAACCAGATATTGTTAAAAGAGAATTAGGGCGTGTGAAAGGAGTAATAAAATGATAAACATTAAAACTCACAATTACTGAAACTTGGTAAACTTGAAAATTATGATTTAGGAAAACTTTAGCAGCGTAGGGTGTGTTTGTATGCGTGAAACAAGTGAAGCAGCTTTTGAACCAAAATATTATACTTAAGACAATTTAGAAATGACACATTTGGTCCTCATACTTGTTTGCCAATAAAAGTATAAACCATTTAACCACATTTGGCCCCTCAAGTTTTTTAGAGCTTTTAAAATTATGAGACCGAGCAAAACTGTTACGAGTATAATGGGTGTGGCACCCTCTTGAACCAACCACGATATGTAACTTTGAAAACTTTAATAATCAATGGTTCAAGAGGTATTCGAGAAAAAGTTTTACGTGATGAGAAAAGAAAAAACTCATGAAAAAGAAGAAGTAGAAAAAGTTTTACGTCTCCCCCTCAAGATATGCATTTTATAAAGATTGAGAAAAATGTTGTGAACAACATATCTTGAAGAAAGAAACTTTTATTTTATTTTATTTTATTTAATTTTTTTGAAATGAAAGAGTGAAAAATCTTTTTGAGTTTTTGTAGATTTTATATTTTTGTATTTGGTTTTTGAAAAAAGTTATTTACAAAAGATAGTTTTGATGTTTGACTGTTACTTGTGTTTTAAAAACTTTTCCAGATCTTCTGGAGTCAAACATTGCATACCAATTTGGTGGACTAAATCAGCAAATCTTGTTGGAGGTAATGCTTTAGTAAGTAAGTCCACCAATTGGTACTCAGTTCCAACAAAATATAATTCAATTGTACCCTTTTCGACATGCTCCTTGATGAAATGATATCGGAGATCGATGTGTTTAGATTTGCAGCGATGAACGGTGTTGCAGGAAATGGCAATGGCACTTTTAGAGTCGCAGTAGATCGGAATCTTATTGAATTGGTAGCCATAGTCCTTAAGTTGGGATCTCATCCATATGACTTGAGCACAACAAGCAAACATGGCTACGTACTCATATTCGGTTGATGACAGTGATGTGCAGTCCTGTTTCTTAGATTGCCAAGACACCAGTTTATCTCCCAAGAACTGTAAACCACCAGATGTACTTTTTCGCGTGTCTAAGCATCCTGCATGGTCAGTGTCTGAAAAAGCAATTAGTTCAAAACCAGAATCCTTCGGATACCAAATTCCCAAGTTAATGGTTCCCTTTATGTATCGAAGGATTCTTTTAGCCTCATTGAGGTGCCTTTCAGTCGGTTTTGACTGATAACGAGAACACATGTAGACAACAAAAACTATATCAGGTCTACTAGCTGTGAGATACATGATTGACCCAATAATACTTCGGTATTTGGTAGGGTCAACAGGAGTCCCATGTATATCAACATCTAATTTTGTGGAATACGCCATTGGTGTATTATAAGTGTCACAGCTCATCATTCCATGTTTCTTTAAAATTTCCAAAGCATATTTTGACTGATTTAGAAAAATTCCACGGGGTGATTGATGAACTTGCAGTCCTTAAAAGAACGAAAGTTCACCCATCATGGACATTTCAAAATTATCTTTCATTAAGTTTGCAAAATCATTTGAGTAACTTCTGTTTGTTGAAGCAAAAACAATGTCATCGACATATATTTGGACGATTAGTAAGTCCACCCCGTATGTTTTTGTAAATAGTGTTGGATCCACAGATCCTTTAGAAAATTTATTGGCCAATAAGAAAGCAGATAGTTTGTCATACCACGCCCTTGGGGCTTGCTTGAGTCCGTAGAGAGCCTTTTTGAGTCGGTAAACGTGATTAGGATGCTCAGGATCAACGAAGCCTTCTGGTTGGCTGACATAAACTACTTCGCGGAGTTCACCATTCAGAAATGCCATTTTCACATCCATTTGTTAAACAACCATGTCCCGATGAGCAGCAAATGCCAGAAAAATCTGAACAGCTTCAAGTCTAGCCACTAGATCAAAGGATTCTTCAAAATCAATTCCTTCTTCTTGGAAGTATCCTTTAGCTATCAATCGTGAGTTGTTACGTATGACAGTGCCTTCTGCATCCAGCTGATTTTTCCAAATCCATTTTAGTCCGATGACAAAGACTCCGTCAGGTCATTCAACTAATTCCCAGACTTCTAATCTTTTGAATTGCTGAAATTCCTCTTGCATAGATTCAATCCATTTGTCATAAGTCATTGCTTCTTTGATGTTCTTAGGTTCTTCTTGACAAACTGTGAGTGCATAGATACAAGTTTCACCAACTGTGTGAAGTCGTTGTCTCGTCATGATTGGTGCATCTGGATGGCCAATAATTTGAACTAAGGGATGATCTCGAGTCCATTTGTATGTCGAAGGGTGTAGTTGATAGGTATCTCGCATGTTAGCAGGATCCAAATGGCGTGTGGATGACTCAGCTATTTCAGGAGATGTTGGAGCCGGTGCAAATGGGTTAAAGAACGCATTTGGATCATACTCTTCGGGTTGTGGAACTGATTGTGGTGTCGGATCTTCAGCCGATTGTCGTGAGTTGGAATCGGTTTGTTCTGCTGTTATGGGAGATGCAATTGGAGGACCGTCTTTCTCAACAGTTGTTGTAGTTTGTTGAGGTGAGTCAGGTACATGAATATTTGCAGGTTGTGCAGCGGAAATTGGTGAGACCTCAGAAGAACGGTATTCAATTGTATCATCAAACAGTGGAGCAAACAGGGTTTCCAATTCTTTGCGGTTAAGAGGCAATGGTTCAGCCGACGAGTTCGGAAAGTTAAGACGGTTGGATTCGGGTCCTAAGCTGTTTTGCTCAGAAGCCATTTGCGTAAGTTCATCGAAATTAGCATGAATAGTTTCTTGAATTTCTCTTGTACGACGGTTCCATATCCGAAAGCCTTTTGAATTTTCACAATAACCAACGAACACTCCGATGTCAGCCTTTGCTTTAAGTTTACCTAAATCATCACGATCATTTTTCGGATAACAAAGTGCTCCAAATACATGAAAGTAATCGATGTTTGATTTTCTTTTGTGAACAATCTGATAAGGTGTTTTGTGATGGCGTTTTGTGATCATGCAACGGTTTTGGGTGTAACATGCAGTTGAAACAGCTTTCGCCCATAAGTAATCTGGTAACTGAGCATTTATCAACATGGTTCTTGCAGCTTCCACTAACGTCCTGTTGCGTCTTTCAACGACTCCATTATGTTCTGGGCTTCGTGGAATAGATGTTTGATGTTCAATTCCCACTTTCTCAAAATTTGACCGAAGAGTCTGATTATTAAATTCTGTACCATTGTCAGTTCTGACCATTCTGACCGTGTTGCGTAACCGAACTTGAATTTTAGTGAGAAAGGTGATGATCATTGAAGGAGCTTGATCTTTACTGTGTAGAAAATAGACCCAAGTCCATCTGGAGTAATCATCCACAATTACAAGTATGTAGTGTTTACCGTTGATACTTTGAACACGCATCGGACCACACAAATCCATATGAAGCAATTGTAAAACATGATTCGTACTGTGCTCGGTTTTAGAAGGAAAATGAGCACGAGTACTTTTTCCTTGTTCACAGGCCGAACATAAGTGATCTTTGGTAAAATGGAATCTTGGAAAACCATCAACAAGTTTATGACGAGCAAGTTCAGTCATAGTTTTGAAATTCAAGTGCGAAAGACGTTTATGCCATAACCAAGATTTAGTCGATTCTGATTTGGAGAGAAGACATATCGGAGATGAAGCATCATATCAGACATCGATATTGTGTAAAGATTTGAACCACGTGAGTCGGTCATAAGATCATTTCCTTGTAAGTCACGAACGAAACAAGTTTTCTCTCCAAATGCAACTTCTAGATCCCCATCACAAAATTGACCGACTGAAAAGAGGTTGTGACCTAAGCCTTCCACATAATAAACAAGACTGATTTCAATGTTCCCACTGACATAGTCACCATATCCCATGATTAGAGCGTAATGGTCATTCCCGAATCTGACAGTTCCGATAAACTTTGAAACAAAGTTGACTAACAGTTTGAGATTGCCTGTCATATGTCGGGTACATCTGCTATCAACAATCCAGAGAACAATCTGAACCACCTGCATCACAAGAAGACGGCGAAGATGGAACAGAAGTAAGGGTGGAACCCAAAGAAAGTGCGGGTTCCGGTTGGTTAGAAGCACACGTATTCAATAATTTAGGAATCCATTTAAAGTATGGTTTAAATTGTAACCAACGTTTCCAATTCCAACTAGTTCTCGCTTTCTTTTTGGTGTATTCACTAGCTTTGGGCTTGTTCCTAGATTTGTTCCTAACTATGGGGGTAACCTCAACCTCATTAGAAACCGTAGATGGCGGTTTTCCTAATATAGACTTAGATGATGTACTGGGCCTAAAAGGAATGCCTGTCCTACGTTTCTTATGATGATTTAACAGAGAATTAGCTAGACATTTTGTATGATCACCAGATAACACACTTTTATGACAAAACACACAAGATGCATTAGAAGCATTTAGAGGTACATCATTCGTTACGCTGAGATTTTGATACCAATTTGCCATATTACAATCTAATTCAAATGCAACATGAGTTTTATTCAAATTCCTAAGTTGATCTTCTACTCCTTGGACTTCTAGTGTTCCGCTATTACGTTGCCAGATCCTAGTCTTCCTAGTCTTTTTGCTACTTTTTCTCTTGTTAACACTTTTAGTGGAGACTAATCCTGTAGAAGTGGAAGAATTAACATTAGAACTTTGAGCATAATTTCCCTTATCTGTTTTGTCTAAGTGGTATTGTCCGGGTGCAATCACTGTGGTGTCAAAAAACTTTCCTTTCTCAAGTAGCTTAATTTTCTCTTTTAAATCAATGATGATGTGATTTTTATCCTGAATATCAGACTCAAGTTTCCCGTTGCAATAAGCAATGTCATTGCGGTTTTGTTGCCATTCAGCGTTTTCAATTTTTAATTCCGCAATTTCCTTCTCATATTTGAGATACAGACTTTTAAAAGACTCGGTGTTTTTGCAACTTTGACAATACTTTGAAACATTTTAATTTTGAAGTTGCAATTCCGTTTCAAGACTTTGAGCTTGACACCATTCAAGCCTTTGTTTGAGTTGACAAATTTCTTTTGAAAAATGTTTTGTCACATCATCATTGTTTTTCCTTAACATTTCATTATCATGTCTTAATGTCTCTACTTCCGTGTTCAGCAAATTATTATCAACACAAAGATCATCCACAAGCATAGCAGTACCAGATTTATAGAGATCATTCATGATAATAGAAAAAATATCAGCATTGAGAACTTGTTCCAAGAGTCGATCAACATCATCTTTCAAAACTCTATTTCTTTGCTTTTGAACCAAAATCGCATTTTCATTTGAATGAAAAACGTTTATCATTGATTTGACTTCTTTTTGAAGTTCCTGTTCCCAACGTGTAGCACAGTGACAGAGGTGTTAAACGATTGGCAACATTTGTTTTTGAAAAATATCTCTCTTTTCTAGCTCGTAAGCGGATTGAAAAGTTTCAATTTTTATTTCTGAATTACGTTCAATTGATTCCTCCAAAATTTCGATGTCTTCCATAAAAATTTTAAAATAATTTAAAACACGACAACTTTTTGGTAAAGGTTTAACTTCACTAGAAGATGGTAAAGGACCATTTACTTGTGCCACAGTTTGGACAGGAGCCGCATTAGAAGACGAAACATATGACTCAGTGACAAACCAAGATTTCTCAGGTATTTCCTTTTGAGGAACAAAAGATTTAGAAATGTGAGGAGTTTTTGAATAGTCATATGGTTTCCAAAATTCAACTTGACTCATTTTTGATCGACTCTCTTCTTCAAGTTCTTCCTCTTCCTCAGTATCATAAACAATAGTACGCACAATCGTATTATCAAGCATTTGTTCCATACTGTAAAATTTAGGATTTGCTTTGAAAGCTTTGTGAAGAAACATAGATTTGAAATCACCAAGTGCAAAACCTTTATCGGGTCTCGGTTTTAAAGTAAATTCCTGAATTGTTGTGACAGAGCCCCCAGTTTTGTAAACAATATTACGAAATTCTTTGAGTTGTTTTTCAAGATCAACATTCTCACCGAGAAAGTTATCTATATACTTCCTTTTTCGTATTTTATGTTCACAAAAATCCTTTTTGCAAATTGACAACTCTGTTTGTGTTTTTGAAAGCTCTTTTTGAAGTTGTTCAACTTGTTTTTGAAGTTCGCACTTGTCATTTTCTAGTTTTGATACGATCTTTCCATTTGACTCAATTAAATCTTGCATTTTATGTTGAAGATCTAGTTCTTTATTGTAATATTCTTGAAAAGCTTTTTCAAAACTTTTTTCATATTTAACCTTGTGTTCCATATTAGAAAGTTGAATTTTATAACACTCAATATCTCTTGCAAGTGACGCGTTTGTTTCTTTTAAGATTTTATTTTGATCGTTCTTTTGCTTGATTAGTAAAATTTGATCTTGTAGTTGTTTGGCCATCAACATGATCTGGTCAGTAAGATCAGAGTAAGGTTCATTTTTTTCGTCCTGATCATGTTTGTCATTCTCAATAGGATCATCAAATGAAACAACTGTGTCATCATCAAATATGACAACTGTGCTTATTTGCTCATCTGCTTGAGAAGATAAAGATGAGTCAGGTGGAACAACTTGCGCCTTATATGATTCAGAAGCAGAAGGTGATATAATATCATGTATGAAGCAAGCATTTAGATCATGTACCTGAGACAAACCATCAGTGTCATACACTGGGCCTGAATCATTCATACGAAGTTCCTGCATGTTGGCCATAAGCATCACAGCTGCATTAGCTTCCAAATCTTCCATATCATCATCGTTGTACGCATTTGCCATGAAGCTGTTCTCCTGCTCAGTGAAGTGTCCTTCCTTTTCATCTTGAAGAGCCATAAGTAATGCCTGCTTGTGAAACTTACTGCCCCGAGTTCTCGATTTTGGGCATGCAGTTGCAATATGACCTTTCTCATTACAGTTATAACACCACACTGCATTCCCAGAGTTTGAGTTCCCAGTTTCAACTGTTTCAGACCTTTGCTGAGAAGCACCTGAATTGTTTCTGAACCCTCCATTGTTATTAACCCTCTGACCATTCCCAAAATTTCCTGAATAACCTCCTGAACCTGATCGACCAAAGTTACGATTCTGTATTTCAACCCTGCCATCTTGCACAACAGCTTGATTCCTTGTATTAGAAGAAGAACGTTGACGGTTGTTAGTTTTGTTAGAGAATTTGCTGAAAGCTCGAGCAATGAGAGCGAGTCCCTGATTCAGCGTGTTAAGTTCCTCATCGTCATCTTCATTGGAATTCGAGTAGTACACTGCATCACTGTTGGTGTATGGAACAAGTTGAGTGGAAGAATGCTGTGGGGATGAATCATAAGAAACCATTGGATTTGAGGTAGAAGGTTGTGGATAACTGAAGTAACTTTGTTCTTGAGCATAAGCATGATTTGTCATTGGAGGTGGAGCATGATGAGATTGAGCTACGAGTGCCAATGAATTTGGTGTTGGTGGTGGTGAATAACCTCCTCGAAGAGCTCGTTCTTTTTCCACTTCAGGTTCATGGTGTTTAAGAAAATCATACAACAAGCCATATGGTGCATCATGAAGATTCTTCGTTTGTCGAACGAATGTCACATACTTTTGCCAATCCGGACCAAGACTACCGACAAATTTGGAATTCACTGCGATCCTTGGTGTTGTAATTTTGTGACGTTCCAAATCATTAACCACATTAGTGAAACGGTGATAATATGATTCAAGTGACTCCCCTGGTTCAATTGTGACGTTTGTGTATTCCATGTAGAGTTTTGATTCCATATCATCTTTGTTCAACTGAGTGCCTTCCATGAGGAGATGAACATGTTCCCACATAGCTTTAGCAGTTTTCTGAGCATCAACACTTCGATAGATAGGATTTGGTATTCCTTGAAGTATATAAGCCATGGCATACTCATCAGCTTCACGATGTAGTTTCTGTTCTTCTGTGAGTTGAGATTCTGGAACAGGTTTCTCTACAGGAGCACGTGGAGGATCAGCAGTTGGATCACCACTGTCTAGTTTTGTTGGCCACTGAAATGGTCCTTCAAGTATCACTTGTTTCAATAATTTTCCATGGGGTTTCTTAAGTTCAAGAAATCGTAAGAATCGACTTGACCATTGAACATAATTCCCAGGTGTGAGCATTGGGGGTGTTTCAAGTGAACCTACCTCATGTCTGGATTGTTGAGTTGTAATAACTTCACACATTCGATCAAACCAGTGAGGTTGTTTGGACGAATACTGATTCGGTTGTTGTGACATTGGATATGGTTGTTGTTGAGGAATGAGTTGATGTTGTTGCATGATGAGATATTGTTGTTGTGGACGGAACGGTTGTTGATACGATTGTTGCGGTTGTTGATACGATTATTGCTGTTGATATTGCTGTTGCTGATACTGCGGATACTGATGTTGTGGAGGATGAGAAAAGAAGTAATTAGGTGGTTGCGACCTCTTTCGTGATTATGATAAACTTTGATCGTTAAAGATAAATAAAGGTTTAAATTTTAATTTGATTTGATAACTTGATAAGTTAGGTTTTCTAACTCGGTATGTAAATTAGTGAAACCTAACTCAGTACGTTTTATGATCTGTCTTAACTCAGTAAGTTTTGATGATCTGTCTTAACTCGGTAAGATTTGATTCTTGTCAAACTCGGTAAGTCCAATTAGAGATTGAAACTCGATAAAGCAAATTAAGTCCTTAATTCGGTAAAGATCTAACTCGGTAAATAGTATCAACTTGGGCAGAGTTTCCCCTAGGTAGTAGCCACAAAGAACCTTACTCGATATACGATAAGGTGAAGGCTAACTCGACAAATTATACTTAACTCGCTGAAAATGAAACTTAACTCGAAATATAAGTCCAAACTCGCAAATGCTGAAAGACCTAACTCGCTAGAATTCAAATCCTAACTCGACAGAAGACAGTCTAACTCGCTAAAATAACAAACCTAACTCGCAAGACTTACGATGAACAGTAACCGAAATCTAAGTAATTCACTTTTAAGCCTAGTTTTTCTACCAAATCAAACCTAAATCAACCTATATTATCCCTTGGCGAATGATACCACTTGTTAGGTCACCATTTTACAACATAACCACTAAGATTTCTAGAGAGAGAAGTAAGTAGAGAGAGAGAGTGGAAGGAACCCTTAATATGAAATGAAAGACTAATGATATTACTAGGTGAACCAACACCCTCTAATGAGGGGTTACAAGGCTATTTATAGGTGTAGTCTAGGGCTTCACCAAACTATGCAAATATTACAAACTAGGCCCTTAGACTTTTACCAAACCTATAGACTTAGCATAAAACTTTATAAAACATATTAAATCACTAACATATTAACTTAATAATGCAACCTATAACAAAACTCAATGACCGACACTTGGAATAATAAAGTCTATTCCCAACAGACTTCGCTAAGAACACGACCACCACTCACAAATCCAGTCGGCGACAAAAACGCAACCACCACAACTTGACAAAGCGTTTTATGATAAGATCAAATGTTTTGGGTTTTGGGTTCATAGATCAATTGGATTTGGGGCTACAAATTAGTTTGGAGAGGTTTTTGGGAGGAGGCGGCATTTCTTTTAGGTTAAAACAAATGATTTGTGGATCATTAATCACAGATCCTATCATACAGGATATATGGACGGTTTTGATGGAAAAAAATTGAAGTAGTATTCCATTAATACCCTTTCAGCTTTACAAACAATGTCCTAGTCTTTCAATTAATTACAATAATGGTACAATGCATTATAACCATTGATCTAATAATCTAACGGTTCAAAAGGAGTTTTCACAGTTTCTTGCAGACAAAAGTGGTTCTCGTAAGAAAGTTACACTATATATATATATATATATATATATATATATATATATATATATATATATATATATATATATATATATATATATATATATATATATTGGGTCATTCATGTGAGAAATCTAATTTTTGTGAAAACGCGAGAACTAATCTTAGCCACTCATTTTATCCTTCTTAAACTTTGATCTAATGGCTATTATTAGCTAACTATTTTTTTTTGAAAAATTTCAAAAAAATTTCAAAAAAATTTCGAAAATTTTTTTGAAAAATTTTTAAAAAATTTCAAAAATTTTTAAAAAATTTTCGAAAAAATTTTCAAATTTTTTTTTTGACGAAATTTTTTTTTCACATGTGACAGAATTTTTTTTCACATGTGACGAAAATTTTTTTTACATGCGACGGAATTTTTATTTCACATGTGACGAATTTTTTTTTTCACACGTGACAAAACAAATTTCGTAAAAATTTCCAATTTTTTTTTCACATGGTTTTTTTCACATGTGACGATTTTTTTTTCACACGTGACAAAAAAATTTTCGTGAAAATTTCCAAACTTTTTTTCATATGTGACGAATTTTTTTTTCGCATGTGACGGAATTTTTTTTTCACATGTGACGAAAAAAATTTTTACATGCGACGAAATTTTTTTTCACATGTGACGAATTTTTTTTTCACACGTGACAAAAAATATTTCGTGAAAATTTCCAATTTTTTTTTCACATGTGACGAATAAATTTTCAGAAAAAATAAATTTCGGAAAAAAAATTTCGAAAAAAATTTTTTCGGAAAAAAAATAAGGAAAAAAAAAATTTCTTAAAAAATTTTGAAAAATTTTTTCGAAAATTTTTTTTTCCAAAAAAGTTTTTTCAAAAAAAATTTTTGAAAAAAAAAATTCGATTAAATTTTTTCGACAAAAAAATTTTTCGAAAAAAAAATATTTTGAAAATTTTTTTCGAAAATTTTTTGAAAATTTTCGATTTTTTTAAAATTTTTTTCAAAATTGTTTAAGAAATTTTCAAAAAGTTGATTAACTAATATTAGCCATTAGATTAAAGTTAATAGAGGATAAAATGAGTGGTTAGAATTGCTTCTCGCGTTTTCACAAAATTTAGGCTTCTTATTTGAACGCTTCAATATATAATTTAGGCTTCTTATTTGAACGCTTCAATATATATATATATATATATATATATATATATATATATATATATATATATATATATATATATATATATATATATATATATATATATATACTTTGGTTCCATTGAGAAGGTTTTAAGATTGAGAAGAGATTCTGGCTATTCAATTATATTAATTTTGAATCATTTAAGAAGGCATTTAAAATAGTGGTAAAGGTAAATAAGTAATTAGGTTAAGCCTTATTTTAATTAAATATTGTAACCTCCTACAATTTTGGGTTTCAAAATAGGAACTGGTAAACTACTACTAGAATGGTAGTTTTGTTTTTATACGTGATTTTTTTTTATAATTATTTTTAAATCAATCACCATTACTTTTATTTTTGTTAGATTATCAATAATATAGATTTGAAGCTACATGAAGATTCATATTAAATCATAGTTGGGTTAACGAGTATTAATTTACAATAGGAGAATAGTTTTATATTTTTTAGTGATTCATATATAAATGTGAATCGTTAAATTGATTAATTATTGAATATTGAATCACTAACGACTATGATAATGAATCATGGAATCATTTGATAGTGAATCATCAATAAACTATGATAATACTTTGATTTTGAATCGTAAAAGAATTGGTGAATCATAAAAAATTGGTGAATCATTAACAAAAAAATCTTAGTGATGTATATGAATCATGTACGGATCATCATATATACATTAGTAACAATCATCAAAGTCCGATGACAAGTCTCATATCTTACTTCATGATGACGTCAAATTTTGTGAATCACATAATCTAGAAAACTGAATCAAAAATAGATATACGAATAAATGCATAAAAAAACTATTGCCAAGTTGTACTCGTGATACTTGAGAGATGAATATTAATATAATTATTCTTCGATAGCTATTTTCACACATTGGCACAATTAAACGAAAAAGCTGAATAAAAAAACAATATAATAAGTTATTGCTAAAACTAGTTATGTGATTATAACTAATAAAATAGTTAGAGTGAATCTTGCATTTTTATATTTAAATGGAAGTGTCAAAATTGCTGAATGATACTAAAAAAATGAAACGCGTAGGATGAAAATTGGTTCAGTAGGCCATTTCATCATTCAATTTGATGGAGCAAATATAAAAAAACGCTTTCACTCTAATTTAAGTACATATTAAATGGATAGGAAAAATCAATTAATGAAAATTTTAAATTGTCGAACTTACCCTTGACTTGGTTTGAGGAGATAAATGATCAAGATTGCTTCTCAATCTCAAACTCTTCTCAATCGATCCAGATTATATATATATATATATATATATATATATATATATATATATATATATATATATATATATGAGGAAATATATATGAGGAAATATTACCTACATCCAAGTGTAGGCAATTAGCTACACATCCCTTTGTAAAATCTTTTAAATTTTTTACAAAAGGGATGTGTAGCTAATTGCCTACATCAAGGTGTAGCTAACATATCCCCCCCCCCCCCCCCCCCCACACACACACACACACAGACACACACACACACACACACATATATATATATATATATATATATATATATATATATATATATATATATATATATATATATATATATATATTGACTAAACTTAATACTTGAATATGGGCTTAAACCAATACTAATGTAAACACAAATCCTAATTCAAATATAAGCCACTAACAACCCGTTACAGATAGGGAGGGAGTTAAACGGATAATCAAATTGTCTCAAAACTCACAAAACTAAGTAGATGGAAGACCCGTAGTGCAGATGTTAACAAATTAATAACGCGATGGCACATGCAAAACACGCACATATCCAGCGGTAACCAAATCACAAACAAAATGAATGTCAATCTAAATATGCTTCGTGCGTTGATTTTGCACTTGATTTAAAGATAAATAAACTACACTAACGTTATCACAATAGACAAACGTAGCGGAGAATACCGGCGTGTGAAACTCAGCAAGATTACACAACCAACAAGTCTTAGCAACAACATTGACAACATCACGGTACTCAGCCTCCACACTGTGACAAGAAAGCATCCACACTGTGACAAGAAAACATAATTTGACACTTTGCGGACCAAGAGAAAAGCTTATTGCCGAAAAAATACACAATACTTAGAAATAGACCTCATAGTAGTAGGGCAACTAGCCCAAACAAAATCAGAATATTTAACAAAAAAAAGATGTCGATGCAGAAAACAACTGTAACTAGGGATGAGCACGGTACTAGATTGGTACCGAACCCATACCAAATTGGTGGTACCGATTATTTCCCAAGCATGAAATGGGGTACCGGTACCGTATTGAACCGGATTCGGGTACCAGAACCGATACCGGAAAATCGGTACCTATCCGGTTCTTCACGTTTTTTTGTTAAACCAAAAGAATTTCCAAGAAAATGCCACAAAAAATAAGGCAAAACATGCATTTTCAAGTGATTTCGAACCACGACGTAGCATAAAACACAACCAACATTTAAATAAATACATCACCAAGATATTCATAATATACAAACTTCCCAAAACTTATAAAATAGGTTCGTGTTTAATTTTTGGGAGGGTTAATGAAGGATATATAGTTGCCACAATAAGTTTTTCGAACGTTTGGTTTCTTTCTTTATGGTTTAAATGACTATTATTTGACATGGAAGGGGCCCAATAAGTGTTCGGACAAGTTGTTTAATTCAAAAATATGACTACTCAAATTTCGAGAATTTTTTCGGTACTTTCCGCTTTGGTACCAGTACCGTATTAGTGGTACCGATTATTAATTTTTGGCTCAATTCATGGTACCGGTCCTGTACCGTGTATAGGGAGTCGGTATGGTTCTGGGATTCGAGTCCAAATGCTCATCCCTAACTGTAACCCATAACCCATAGTGCCTCAAACATAGCGCGAGGCTCCCGTGGATCCTGCATAAATAAACAAACCTGAAAGTAAGTCGCTAAGTTGATTCATGATTCATATTATTTGTTAACTAGTGATCCATGTGATCTAGTGGTTATTATGTTTCATCGGAATTTGTTTACAGAAATACAAGAGACATTTCCTTGATTTTTTTACTGTATAAGAATAGTTGCATTTACCCGAATTTCGCAAGGTCAATGCTTCATTGGATTTTATGATCATATTTCCACATCATTGTCACTGAAATATTGATTTGATTGTATCATTTAACAACCCACCGGAGGTTCTCAAGCATGATTTTGTGATACATGGTTTACACAGAATAAATACAACATTCGATCTTCAATAAAGTCTCTTCTCTCATGATTGTTAATTCAGGGGAGAATACGATATTTTTGGGGAAGACTATTTGTTCATTGATTGTTTCATGCGGAAGAAAGTTTACTACTCTAGTATTGCCAAATTTATCTTCTACAACGGACGATGATGTTTCTAACTTCAACAAGCATTTCGCCTTCAACAGAGCATTACACCATCAATCTTCAACCAACAACAGAATAATACCGATCACTTCTACTGGTTTCGAGGAGGTTATTAGTCATATTTAGGGGAATATGTTTGATAATAGGGGGAGAATGTTTGATTTTCAAGTGAAATATCGATACTCGATTTCTACTTCAAGATAAGAGTTTTGTGCTTCAATGATTATTCTTCCAAGATTACCAACATGAGGCTTACACATATTTATGATGACCAATATAAATCATGTTTATCATGAGGGGGATAAATTTATATTGGTTGATTTGTGGAAAAAACCTTGCAATTATGGGAAGTAATGTTCGAGATATCGAGATCAAGTTCAAGGGATGATGTAGTGAAAAGTCAAAATCACTAATGATGTTATTTCTCAGGGGCTACAAAGTTTTAGCATCAAAAGTAGTTTTTATCAAGAAGACATGACTCGTCTTCAAGATTGTGATTCTCAAGTGTTTGATCAAGAATGGTAAATATTGATGAGATATCCGAAAAACGATGAAGAGAGCATACAACAAGGATTTTGAAGTAAGTGATGAAGCATAAATCCGATCAAGATCACTATTTCAAAATATCAAATAAACACTCCTCATCGATGTCAAATCTCGCCATTAATAGCGAACCAATCAAGATTAAAAAGTCATTAGAAATCAAGATCACTACTTCACAAACAACAACATCAACTACCTCAACAACAATTACATCAACAAAAAATGCTACATCAAGTACATTAAAGAAAGAAAGTGTGATAGATCAAGATGAGTAGATAGTTCGAGCTGACAAAGTTTAAGTCAAACTCGAGATGATTTGAAAAAGCATCTACTCAAGTTTGTTCGAGAAGCTTCCATGAATATTCATGATTAAATTTCTTATGACTTGTGGAGATTGTTAGTTTGAGAGGGAGCAGATTTTAAAACTACAAAGTTTAGTTTTTGTCAAATTTTCAAGAGATAATTATTCGGTTGAAGGGGAGCTAAAGTACGAAGATCTAATGTTAATAACTAATGATCAAGTCTTCTACAATCCAACCTTAATTGACATCATTCTGTTCATTATCTTTCGTCAGCAACAATTATTGTTTGAAATCTACTTTCAAGATAAAGTTCATCAAGAGTGTTTTCAACGACAAGATGTTTGATACGTGGAAATCGCACCAGGCTTTACCTCTCGAGGGATCTCGAGAAGCTTACAACCCCCACCAGGCAGTGTACCTGATCGTTGTAGTATAGTATAGTGACAAGTACCGGGGGATTGATCGTTCAACTCAGGAATAGTGTCGCTAGGATTAGAAAGCCTAAAAACTAGGTCTAGAGGTGAGGGATGATTCTTTTTGTATTTTAATATTTTTATAAAAGCAATTAAAATCTCAGGTTTTGGAAGAGTGGGCGGAATTAGTTGCTAGCCAACTAACCCAAATGACTAAAGATGCAATCAAAATAAAATAACAGAGATGAAAATTAAACTAATTTTACTATTGTGGTGTAAACAATGATGAGGAAAGTTGTGTTTACTTAGGTTTTATTACACCCTAGATATCTTTTACAGGTTGATAGCTTGTTACAATTGCATGGATGACGGGTCATATTCCTTAATACTAGTCATAGGGCCGTGTACAATATTCCCTAACTCTATAGGATCCTACTTCACTCCTATATTGAGCCGTTAGAAGCTCCTAACATGGGATCATTAGAATTCTCCTACGCATTAAATACAACCAAATATCATAGTACACCTCCGATCATGTTTCTTAAGACGTTCAAGCAAGTTACCAATGGAAGTCTGCCAGTTTTTTTAAGCCTAACATCGAATACAATCATCCGTAATAACTATAGATAAACAATCAACCCATAATTAACATCTAGGTTTCACTACATCTAAGCAAACACAAAGAAAATCTAGCCTAACATGTTAAATTGAAGACAAGCGTAAGATATATTCAAACAACACATAGACATATTGAATGAATTAAAAGAGTACTTATCTTTAATTGAACATGAAAGTTTCAAAGGGTTGAAACCCTTGAAAAGGCTGGAAAGTTCGACCTAGGGTTTTCCCTCAAAGTTGCACCCTCCAAGTTACACCCTAATGAATGAAATTTGAAAAACTATATATAGATTACAATGGGTGACGGCGTCATGTATTGGGTTGTGACGCCGTCATAATAGAAATCGTATTGCCTAGATCTGATTTTGACGCCGTCATGTGTAAATTTCTTCTGGGCCGTCACTAATACTTGGACCATGACGACCTTGGGTGACGCCGTCATGTCCAAGGCACAAAACTCTCTGGATCGTCACGTGCATTTTCCACATCCACCTCTTTTGTAACTCTTGACGCCGTCATTAAGGTGTAACGTCGTCAGGTACTGTTCCCAGGAAGAAAAATTAAGACTTTACCGTTTTCTTCACTTTTATGCTCAAAAAACGTCCAAAATGCTTCCTTTTCCAGATTTTTCTCCAAAAGTACCTAAAATGACAAAAGGAACGATTTAGGGCAATAATTAATCAAATAATCTCAAATTCGGGCTTAAATGACCCCTAAAAACGGTTCATTTTTCGCCTCATCAAATACCCTTACACTTGAGATTTGCTTGTCCTCAAGCAAATGCGCTTTTATTCTAATCAAAATACAAGTTAGGGGTCATTTAACACTAATATAAAAGTAATTACAACAAATAATCGTTCCACTAAAAACCAAAGACAAGCACGGAGGTCATATACTAGCACCTCACAAATAGTGTTTAGATACTCACATCTCTCGGGTGTAATAAAGTATATATCACAATATGGAAATGGAAAACATCTCTCACTACCTGTCATAGCAAAATAGATTACCATAGGCTTGAGAAAGGATCAAACCTCCACCACTTGGCGTAAGCACCTAGGATAAACTATCAAAGATGTCTTTTAAAGGGTTATAACGTTAGGTGTAGGGATATGGAATACACGGTTTTGTTGGATAAAAGCAATATTTACTGGTGGCGAGTTAATCATCTTGGTTAATTACATGTACAATATGGCGTTGCTAAGCCAAGACTAGAATCGACTTAAGGTAGTAAATAAAAAATAACAAAAACATAAAATAAACATAGAATGAAACGGGATGGTAGTCCGTATGTTTTTTCTCTTTTCTTTTTCTATTTTTTTTTGTTTCCTTAATTTTTTCCATTTTTTTATTTTTTATTATTATTTTTTTTGCATACACTCTTACCATACCATCCAAAATATTACATCATAGGGAATGTACATTCCCCTTACACTTGAATTTTTACATACTTTACAATAAACTAATCTAATGACTCGAATCAAGATAATCAAAACACTTGGAGTACTTTTAAGTTTAACGCACATATGAGGGTAATAATATGATGTTCTTCCCCATTACTCCATAACACAAGTACTTTACCCATGAGTCCCAATCGTCCCAAAACAATATGTACAAGATATGACTCGACTTAGCAACCATGTAATCAATTAGATAATTAACTAAGATTTTAAACATGTAACAATAATGCACTAAAGATGAGTGCATACACGGAAGGCTAAGGCGATTTGGGTGTACATTTGGGTGGGTTGTAACAAATTCTTCCTTTAAGTAAGATGCTTAAAGTTAGAAACGAAAAGATAGGCTCGGAGGGGTGTACTAGGGGTTTCGTGTACTAAAAATGAGTACAACGCTAAGGTGTGGGAAAAATTAATTGACTTTACTAGCCAAGTAATATGACTTAAATGGTCAAGTAATTATGATACGGGTTCAACACAAGGGTGATCCTAATGCCTCTTATCATGTAGTAAATCCTACCACACGAATGTAGTCTCACTAGCGGTCTCGGGATGCATCACTAACGCAAGTTCTAGAATCTAAATGCTACCGGCACACTCATAAGCACTAATAATGAATGCTTTGCCTATCAAATCTAAAGACGAACTTCACATATTTGGGTGGAAATTTTTTTTGAATGGTACGGTTTTGTGCTAGTCATACAACTGCTATCCATGAGACGCTTGCTAAGGCTAAAGTTTCACTCCTAAATGTTGTAAATTATTTTAAATTTGGCGCTAAAATTACACTAACAAGTATTTCTCTTAGTTTTATTACACACCTACCATCAAACAAACAAACTCAAGTGCAATTGTATCCTATAAGGTATCATCATTTACCCTCCCCTTACACTTAGGATGAACATTGTCCCCAATGTTCAATTAAAGAATGTAAAAGTAAAAACAGGTAAAAGAATGAAAACAAATACTCCCCTAATTCGTTTGGTGTGGATAGTGTATCAACAAGGTTAGATCTTCCTCTAAGAAAATGAACATTCAAAGCTTCACTTCCAGAAAAATAAATTATCTTCTTGTCATATATAACCTGTTAAACCTGAGAAAACAAACAAGGCAACCTCGCGTAAAATCGGCGGCAATCTATATATACTAACAAGTCCTAGAAAACAAATTAAGATATAATGCTTGTGGAATGAATGTTTGCAGATTTTCTGGAGTTTATAAAACTAAAGAATTAACAAAAACTTTAACACTCCATTAGAAAAACAAAACTCACAAAATTTCCAGAATTTTACACATGACGCCGTCAGGAGTTAACTCCTGACACCGTCAGAAGTGACCTGCAGAAATTTTTACGTTAAGTTTCCTAAAAATTTCTGGAAAAACTTATGTCCTACTTCCTGGAAAATCCTGCAAAACATCATTATGACTCGATACAAGCATTTGACTCTAACACATTTTCATTTAATATTGTGGCGAATCATGATCAATTTCGTTCTTATAAACAAATTTGGGGTTTCCCCGTACACTTAGCTTTTGCAAAATACCTTTATATGAAGTTAAGACGAAGTTAAACGACAAAATAAAGTATTTTCACAATTTAGTTTGAGATATGATCTACCGATAATAAAAATAAGACATGCATACGGAAACTAATAACAATCAAACAATTAAAAATCACACAAAACATGGGTTGCCTCCCAAGAAGCGCTTTTCTTTATTTACGAGTCTTGTAGCTAGACTCAAGGTCATGGGTTACGTTTTCCTTTCCCACTTTTGTTCTAATTCAAAACATCTAACCCAATTCTCATCACGCTTGTACTCAGGGCCTAGATTCATGCAACCCGAATAGTATGTTCGCTTCCTCTCATAGTAAACATCATCATCAATTCCGTCGTGCTTAATCTCATAAGGTCGAATCTCATCAATTGGTAAATTCTTGATGTCCTTTGATTCTTCCCTCATGTGAGGCATCATAAAAGTGATCTTTTCTATCCCATCAGTAAACTGAACTATTCCCTTCCCATGATCACAATACATCTTAGTCGTCTCAACAAAAGGTTGCCCTAGGACCATTTCTCCTAAGTGTGGATCTATAATGCCTCTAACATCTTCTAGGATTATAAAGTCGCATTGATAAGTAAAATTTCCTACAAAGATGTGTACCCCTTTCACTCTCCTAAAAAAATTACATAGTCGATTAGGGTTGTAGGGGTCTTTTCTAGGGCTTAACCTTTCATTCATTATCCAGTTGTAGTAGAGCCTAGACATAATATTCATGGGTGCTTTTAAATCAATGTATGTATGCTCTCTAGACATGTACCCAATCATGCAAGGAATTTTTATGTTCCTATAGTTATGCCTCCTAATCCATGGCATTTTTCTATATTTTGAGGGGCAGGGGTGTTGTAAAAGGAATCTGTGGTAACTCAATTCCTCAGGGGTTGGAGAGAAGTCTGTAAACTCTATTTTCATCTGGAGGGGCTTATTAAATTTCTTAAATGTGTTAACTTCCCTCTTTCTTCTTTTACGCGCTACAAGCCTCTTGCTAACTTCTAAACGGCGATTCTCTAAATCCATAAAGACAAACCTTATACGAACAAAGACACAAAGAAATGAGATAGACTAAAGAAAACCTAAAAATAAAAATAAAATTTTACTAGAAAGGAATCTAGCAAGTAGACCTAGTAAAAAGAAATCCTAACCTAGACAATAACTATTCTCCGAGCTGCGGCACCAAAAACTTGATACGTGGGAAACACACCAGGCTTTACCTCTCGAGGGATCTCGAGAAGCTTACAACCCCCACCAGGCAGTGTACCTGATCGTTGTAGTATAGTATAGTGACAAGTACCGGGGGATTGATCGTTCAACTCAGGAATAGTGTCGCTAGGATTAGAAAGCCTAAAAACTAGGTCTAGAGGTGAGGGATGATTCTTTTTGTATTTTTATATTTTTATAAAAGCAATTAAAATCTCGGGTTTTGGAAGAGTGGGCGGAATTAGTTGCTAGCCAACTAACCCAAATGACTAAAGATGCAATCAAAATAAAATAACAGAGATGAAAATTAAACTAATTATACTATTGTGGTGTAAACAATGATGAGGAAAGTTGTGTTTACTTAGGTTTCATTACTCCCTAGATATCTTTTACAGGTTGATAGCTTGTTACAATTGCATGGATTACGGGTCATATTCCTTAATACTAGTCGTAGGGCCGTGTACAATATTCCCTAACTCTATAGGATCCTACTTCACTCCTATGTCGAGCCGTTAGAAGCTCTTAACATGGGATCATTAGAATTCTCCTACGCATTAAATACAACCAAATATCGTAGTACACCTCCGATCATGTTTCTTAAGACGTTCAAGCAAGTTACCAATGGAAGTCTGCCAGTTTTTTTAAGCCTAACATCGAATACAATCATCCGTAACAACTATAGACAAACAATCAACCCATAATTAACATCTAGGTTTCACTACATCTAAGCAAACACAAAGGAAATCTAGCCTAGCATGTTAAATTGAAGACAAGCGTAAGATATATTCAAACAACACATAGACATATTGAATGAATTGAAAGAGTACTTATCTTTAATTGAACATGAAAGTTTCAAAGGGTTGAAACCCTTGAAAAGGCTGGAAAATTCGACCTAGGGTTTTCCCTCAAAGTTGCACCCTCCAAGTTACACCCTAGTGAATGAAATTTGGAAAACTATATATAGATTACAATGGGTGACGGCTTCATGTATTGGGTTGTGACGCCGTTAACTCGCCGCCGTAATAGAAATCGTATTACCTAGATCTGATTTTGACGCTGTCATGTTTAAATTTCTTCTGGGCCGTCACTAATACTTGGACCATGACGGCCTTGGGTGACGCCGTCATGTCCAATGCACAAAACTCTCTGGATCGTCACGTGTATTTTCCACATCCACCTCTTTTGTAACTCTTGACGCCGTCAGGTACTGTTCCCAGCAAGGAAAATTAAGACTTTGCCGTTTTCTTCACTTTTATGCTCAAAAAACGTCTAAAATGCTTCCTTTTCCAGATTTCTCTCCAAAAGTTCCTAAAATGACAAAAGGAACGATTTAGGGCAATATTTGATCAAATAATCTCGAATTCGGGCTTAAATGACCCCCTAAAAACGGTTCATTTTTCGCCTCATCAATGTTAAAGACAAAGTTTTCGTACATGCTTTTAGATATTCAAGTTGAAGTTAAAGATCAAGATTACCAATGGTCTTCGAGAATGCTGATTTCAAGTTTAGAGAATTAAAGACCAAAGTTGAGTTGATACCTTCAAAGATAAGTACGTGTTACAAGGTCATACTCAGCTTTCATACAAAATTATCAGCATTTTCAAGCTTCAAAGATTTATATGACTTGAAGACATTGAAATTATCTTTACATATGGGGAGATTTTTAGAACACAAAGTTATGATTTAAAGATATATAGTAATAGATTAGGATAGAACTGATAAAAGCCAAATAGTAGAGGGAGTATTATTACAAGTTATCATATACTTAGGAGGTGTCCACATTCATTGAACTTTACTAAGTATAAATAAGGCTTAATTAGCCATAAGTTTGTAATATTTTCACCTCATTTGTATCAATATCAAATGAGAAAAGATTTCACACACATACGATTCTTGCTCTCTCTCATCTTGCTTATTCTTAGCTTATTGGAACCAACAAGTTGCTTAGACATAGGTTGAATGAGTTTCTGGTAGGCCAGAAGGATGGATAAAGTTTGGGCCTCACCATTATTTGAAGTAAACGCTTGATGTCCCATATGTGTACTAGAAAGCTGTTGTCCATTGGTTGAAGTAATGCATGGCCATTCGTATTACATGAACTAGACCTAATAAGTGTAGTTATGTTATTTGAGCCTAAAGCATCACCAACCGATGGCATATTTTGTTGATTTTGCCATAAAGAAGGATTAATGGGTGGAGTACAACGACCCGAACTATCATGCATAAATCTACATACGTTATCAAATCAACAAAAGCCACAAGAAAAATTAAAACACACCTTTGGTTGAGTAGAGGAACATGAATCACAAGTGTCCCATGAGTCACGTGTGTCACGACTACGATTATCACGTAAGGTACCATTCTCTGTTAGAAGCACCATGGGAGCCGAAGGTGAAACATTAGTTAAAGGTTGTTGCTTAGAGTTAAGACGCATCTCTTCGGTTGTGACCGTCGAGTGAACCGTAGCAACATCGAGAAAGGGATCCCGATGAGTGATTATAAAGCAAATTTATCACTCAAACCATTAACGCACACGTGACCACGTCGTCATTAATTAAAGGCAAGCACAAAGCATAAAGCAAAATAGTAATTGACTCGATATTTTGAAAATATGCATTAAATGTACGATCACTAAGTTGTATGACACGATATTCACCTTTTAAAGCAATGGTATGTGTTCGTTTGTTATCAAGAAAGATACATTCAAAAAGATCCCAAGTATCCTTAATAAACTTAGGATTAGCTGTAACAAGCATACCTTGAAGGGTTTTAGATAAAATAGAAAAATTTAAGATTTAACTATAGAGTTTGCTTTTAGCCACTCCGCCATTGGAGGAGCTGAACTAGTTCACTAGAAGACGTACCCGTGATGTGTTTTAACACATCAAAATTTTCACAATGATTTTTGAAAAAGTTAACACCACGCAACATAGTCTGCTTTGTCTACATCAAATTTAATGAGAATTTAATTAGTGATTGAATTAATGACATAGAGTTTATCGGTATGTGATAAGGTAGTTGTTGGGAGAGCATCAAACAATCAACTATAGGGGCCGTCGACTAAAAGGAACCAAAAAGAGACTTGATTATTACCAATGTGTAGCTGTTGCAATCGACTTTTGTTATAGCCAATTAAAAGAAAAAAATATATAAACATTGTGGCAGTCGACTGTTGTTAGAGTCGAAGTAAAGAGAACTGAAAAAATTGACGGTAGATTTTAGGATTTTAGGCTCGATATCATGTTAACGTAATACTTGAACTTGTGCTTGTGCTTGTGCTTAAACCAATATTAATACAAATCATAATTCAAATATAAGTTCTACTAATATTTTTCGTACTACTAGTTATTTCATTAATAGATGAAAGGTAAACATAATCACTATTGAACCCAAATCGTGTCAACTAATATTGTACTTTTTAGTCATCTTTTCATTTTATATTATCAATCAAGAATTTTGTGCACCGAATCAGTTTTAGTCTTGCTTCTACGACTAATTTGTTAGTACTAGAACTTGAAATGCATTGTCAACAATGGATCTCAAAATATTGTTTCTTCTATATTTCCAGGTTAAGATTAAAACCATCAGCATTTTAATTTTGACAATGTAACCTTATTTGAATTTGGACGTGATAGTGATCTGACTTCTTTTCGATTAAAGAAAAGTAAGTAACAATGATGGATTGGTTACATTTATTTATCCGGATACACTTGATGTAAAAAATTCAACTTTGTGTTTTAACTTTAACTTTGTGTAAATTTGTGGGTTTTGGTGAGATTAGGACATCCTTCTTTTGTCTTCTATTTTATATTTCAAGTAGCATGAAATGATTATGTTTCATCGTTATCCTTTCATCAAACAGAAAGAGGTCGATATGGACCAAAAAGATGTTAAAGGCATTTAAACGTGTTACATTCTTGAATCTTACTGCAACTGATATTGAAGTAGACTATACAACGGCAAATATTTATATTCAGGAATTTATGGTTTTAAAGTGACTTTTGATATACCATTTAAAGGTTCCATTTGTAGTAATTGCAAGAGAAAAACTTTATTAGTTAAAATTAAATACGGAGTAATACTAAAAGTTTGAAGACTAAAATATGTTTAAACTATTAATTTAATAATAAATAATATTATTATTTTTAACCAAAAGTACATTAGTAATTGAAATTTACTCGTCTTCTTAAGTTTAAAAAAAAAAAAAAAAAAAAAAAAAAAAAGGTTAGCTATTGCTAAATTATTTCTAATTTTTCTTTCGAGGTTGATTAGCTTTGGTTCCTTGGGTTCATTTATTTTTATATTGTTTCGAGAGACTGAGTCTTAGACCACGTATAATGATGATCGTTAAAAGACCAATATCATCACTCTCATATCAATTTTTTTTTCTTCAAAACAACTTTGACTAACTTAGTGTAATAAGTAGACCGAAGACACAACCAAAAGTATACCCGAGTCTTAGACCATGTATAATGATGATCATTAAGAGACCAACATCCTTATTGTCATATCAATTTTTTTCTTCAAAACAACTTTGACTAACTTAGTGTAATAAGCAAACCGAATACACAACCAAAAATATACTCGACAAAAACAATTAAATAAACACACTTCACACACAAAAAACCTCACACAAGTCGGTCGCACAAGCGACCGATTCCCTCCTTTCTTCCTCACGCGACGCGTCCCATGGTGGTCTGTCTAATGGGTGTTGACGCGTTGGTAATGGCCACCGACCGACTAGTCGACCACCCACTACACCCAACCTTATAGCTTAAAAGTTCAGAGATAATCATGGCCAAACGAGGTGATGAATTGATCACGCACTTGTGCTGAATGAATAAGTGCTTACGAGTTTCGTGTTTTTATTTTATTTTATTTTATTTTATTTTTTATTTATAAACAAGTATCCAAACCCAATTGCATAATCAGGAAGTACTTAAACAAGCTATGAAATCTCTTCGTGGTTGGTATTTCAAAAAGAGATGATATGTTTGTTTGATTGCTAATGAAGAATCTCAAGATCAATAAAGTATCTTATACGAGTGTGATGTGAATAAATATGCTAGTCGACACAAGCTTCGAAACGTACACTATCTGAAAGACTATTCCAAAGTGGATATCAACTTTTGTGTTGTTTGAGCCCCATTTAGAGGCGAAACTAAAAAAAATTTGAGGATCTCTACTAGACAAAGACAAAGTATAGTGGTTTATAAGTTAGCCCCATTACACAAATGTGTTTCATGAGTTTATTGGGCTCAACTATCAGAAAGTATTTGCTAACAAACAAAACAAACCTTGAACAAACAGAAAATAATGTCACCACTTCTCTTCAACACCTATAGTTGACTAAGAAACAAAACAAACCAAACCTTGAAAGAATCATGGGTTTAATCAAGTATGTATATCTTATAATCACCCTTTACATGATTCAGTCAACTTCTTGTTTATCAGAATCTTTCATAACCAAAGAAAACTTATCAGAAATCCCATTAAACTTCCTTAAGTTAGCCAAAAAGCCAGAACTAGTGGAGTATATGGTGAGTATCAGAAGAACATTGCATGAGAATCCAGAGCTTGGTTATCAAGAATATGAAACTAGCAAACTTATTAGAAATGAACTTGATAAGTTGGGGATTGAGTATAGATATCCAGTTGCTGTTACTGGTGTTGTTGGTTATGTTGGGAGTGGTGGTCCTCCATTTGTTGCTATTAGAGCTGATATGGATGCTTTAGCTATGCAGGTTTGAGTTTTCACCCTTTTGACTTTTGACCATTTTGACATTTATATGTGTTTATAGATCTTGATATATGACAGTTTATTTCAACTAATACGAAGGTTTGACTTTTAACTCTGAATATACTTTAGAAGATTCTTCTTAGGTTAATGACATCTAATAGTAACTTACTTTTTCATTTGTACCATTATCATATATGAACTAAAAATATTACTACAATACCCATCGAACTTTGCATTTTTGTGCCGATATCAGCAACTTCATCGTCACATGACGTGAATTTTGAAAGTAAAAATGGTGAAGTTGCTGATATCGGCCCAAAAATGTAAAGTTCGATGGGTATTGTGGTAATATTTTTAGTTCATATCTGATAATGGCACAAATGAAAAAGTACCTTGCTATTATATGCCATTAACCCTTCTTATATAACAGTACAATAAGTTGAACTTTCTGATAGAAAATGATGATCTATATGTTAAGTAAGAACGTTTTTCAACAAGTTAATGAATCAAAGACATGATCTACAATGTCTATCGTGTAAAAGTTCTGAAGTATTTTGTATTGTAAAGAAGTAAAGTTAAAGAAACAAATGTTACTATGGTGTAAATTAAGTTGTTGCATTCCTTTATTGCGAATCTCGGATTTATCTATGACTGTTTTTGTGAATTTAAATTTAAATGCTGAAAGTTAACTGAGGTTCGGTTAAGACAGGAAGGAGTAGAGTGGGAGCACAAAAGTAAGGTTCCAGGAAAAATGCATGCTTGTGGACATGATGCTCATGTTTCAATGCTTCTCGGAGCTGCAAAGATGCTTCAAAATCATCGCCATGAGATACAGGTCCATTATCATTTCAACTTTTTTTGTAAATACATCTGGGTTTTGTAAAGAGGTACCTGGAGTCGTGTTATATGATGCTACAGTTGCAGCTGCATAGCTAGAAATTATATGAATGGGTGATAAAACTACAAAGTTTTCATAAAATGATTCTATACTATGATCTTAAAAAATCTCAGTTAATTTCAAAAGTTAAAGGGGAAGACTCTACATGCAAGATTTTTTTTATTTTTTATTATTATTTATTTATTTATTTTTTGAAATCATGTTTTTGACTACTGAAATACAATCGTATACTTTGATTGATACTTTCAGGGAACCGTGGTTCTAGTTTTCCAACCTGCTGAAGAAGGAGGTGGCGGAGCAAAGAGAATGTTGGATGAAGGCATACTAAAGAATGTAAATGCCATCTTTGGGCTACATGTATCAGTCAAGTTTCCTATAGGCACAGTTGCCGGGAGGCCTGGCCCACTTCTAGCTGCTAGTGGTTTCTTTGACGCAGTAATCAGTGGAAAGGGTGGTCACGCTGCCATTCCCCATCATGCAGTAGACCCTATCGTTGCAGCGTCTAATATTATAATCAGTCTGCAAAATCTTGTATCTCGAGAAGCTGATCCTCTAGAGTCACAGGTAAATATACGATCAAACTCTTTAATAAGTTTGGTCTCCATTTTAGCTTTCAGATTTTTCTATTTTGTATTGTAACCAAAATTGACAGCATATATATGCATACAATCATACAACAGTCTCACTTTAAAACATAATGCTACAGTTTAACTTGATGTTACGGAGTCGCCCTTCGTTTTCTTTAGAGATTAAACACCGAGTTGTATTTACAGGTTGTCACGGTTGCAAAATTTCAAGGAGGTGGCGCCTTCAATGTAATTCCTGATGATGTCACAATTGGTGGAACATTTAGGGCTTTTTCAAAAGAAGGTTTCATCAAACTTAAACGTCGGATCGAAGAGGTTTGTTTTAAAAAATTTGCGTTTTTATCTAGTCAATGTGTTCCAAGTAAAGGAACACTCTCAATTTTATGGTCAAACAGGTCAATATGCAGCTAGAAAACTGATACAAATCATTCGAGAGAATTTTCATTTACGAACAAATGGTAATGGAATTGAATTATGGCAACTTGATGTTTGACCTGATAAGTCTTAGCATATTGTACTTGTACTTAATTTACAGAAATTTGATGTAAGACCTCAAAAGGGAAACAAGTTTACCATATTTCTTTGTGTTTGCTGATTCATAATGTTGTGAAGAGATTTTCAGGTTATCACATCACAGGCTGGCGTTCATAGATGTAATGCAAGTGTTGACTTCAATGAAAGCGAAAAACCTATGTTTCCTCCCTTGGTCAACGACAAGGATTTACATGGGCACTTTCAAAGAGTTTCTAGTGACATGTTGGGTGCTAAGAATATCTTAGATGCTACGCCGGTAATGGGTGCAGAAGATTTTGCATTTTTTGCAGAAGCAATTCCTGGCTACTTTTTCTTCATCGGGATGCAAAATGAGAGTGGTGAAAAACTTGCGTCGGGGCATTCTCGTTATTATAGGGTGAATGAAGATGTCTTGCCATATGGTGCGGCCTTTCATGCATCATTAGTTACAAGGTATCTTTTAGAACATGAAGTTGGAAGTAATGCAGAAAATGTAGGTTTTCACGTGGAATCTTGATCTTAAAGGTAACATTTTGTAGTGAAGCATGGAAGTGAGTTTTTATTTATCGTTTGAGATATTTTTGGTATGGGATGGCTTCTTTAAAACTATTATTGTATGATAAGCACAAACATGAACTTTAATGGGTCCAAATGGGCAAGACACGAGTCAATTGGTCTGTAGGATACTGATATGGCCTAAGTGGCGCCTGCACACATGTCGTATTTAATAGGCATAAAAAGTTCATCCTACAACTGTTTAGTATAGTTTTAACTTTGGTCAATTGCATATAGTACTGATGAACACCTTCAACCTCTAGACATTGTTGAACACTCTATAACTGTCAAAACAGTATCCAGCAATTCAGTATCAGCGAGCCTACCTGATTATTGTTGGTTGTTTAGCTTCAAAACAGTTCCCAGATTAGGGTTAAGATAATCAATGAAGGTACCGGATATTCACTTGAAATCGTGGTATCACTTTCCAATAGAAACTATTCGACCCTATGCCTGGGTTACACGAATATCTCTATGGGATAAGACCAAGTGATGTTCTTGCTTTAGGCACAAACCAAGAACCAGATGCGTATAAGAGTGTTTAGGGTTTTGTGTTTGGAGTTGTATCTCAAAACGTATATCCATGCAGAATGATGTGACCTCTATTTATAATAGAGAATACTCAAAACCCTAGCCCATGGTATTATGTATAATTAACGGCCCATTAATTATAACATAATAATTTCCATAATAATAGGATCAGTGGTTATCAGTGGAAACATTATCACTAGCAGTGGTAATGTTAACACATCAGTGAAAACGCTAGCAGCAGAATCACACCAGCAGCAGAATGCTATCAGCAGCAGAATCAACTAGCAGCAGAATCAGCCAGCAGCAGAATCAGCTGTCAGCAGAATCCTAGCAGCAGATTCACAACACTAGCAGCAGAGTCTACTAGCAGTACCTTGATCAAGCAGTACCTTGATCAATACATAACCACTATTGAGTCAGGGGATTCAGTGACCAAATGGGTGTATACTCCATACCTCCAAACCCATTACCAGGTGTGAATTGATCCCTCAAGAGCACTAAATTTTCCAACAATCCTCCCCAAATTTAGTTCTCTTCCTTTGCATGAAAATTCAAACACAAACCAAAACAAGTGCATAAATGAAAATATCCTGAGGATTGAATTTCCACATTAGTACATATACTTTCAAATATTCGAGAATCAGGGTGTTCTAAGAATTGAACCCTTCAACCCATTTGAATACCTGATGATAAATACACACAAGTTTTCAAACACTAAAATACTCCTGACACTATACAAGCCATGTGTCCATATCCAATTCATAAATGTTGTAAAAGCTAAAAGTCCAAAGCTTCCTGAAGCGGCAAAACTTCAACATTTACATAGGTGGTTCATCTTTAATTCATGCTCCTGCTTAGCACTTTTTCAAAGAAAATTAACCATTAAGAAGTGAAGACTTCATCCTCCTTTCAGCAGGTAACAAGCACAACCTTGGGATGTTTGTAATACATGTGCTTCAGTCCACCAAATGATCAGCTTTCCACATTGAACTCAGCTTCCAAGTTTCCTTAGAAGGGAGTTGGGTATCCTTGCATTCAGTGACTATGTTGGACTTAAACCCATCTCTTTAGCAGACTTCAAAACCAAGTCTCTAGCCAAACCCTTCGTCAAGTGATCAGCTAAGTTTTGTTGAGATTTAACAAACACTATAGATACCACCCCATTCATGATAAGCTCACGAATCATGCTATGCCTAACACCTAAGTGTCTAGACTTCCCATTGTACATCTGGCTATAAGCCTTTGCCAATGTAGCAGCACTATCACAACGGATAGAAATAAGTGCCATAGGTTTAGACCACAATGGAATCTCAAGAAGCAAGTTTTTCAACCATTCAGCTTCTTTGCCAGCAGCAGCTAAAGCCACAAATTCAGATTCCATGGTTGAACTGGTAATGCAAGTTTGTTTCTTGGATGCCCAAGAAATTGCACCTCCACCAAGTAGGAATACCCAGCCACTTGTAGACGAATTGTCTTCAATGTTACTGATCCAACTTGCATCAGTGTATCCTTCTAACACTGAAGGATAACCAGTATATGAGAGACTATAATCCATAGTTCTCTTCAAATACTTAAAGACCCTCTGAATTGCTTGCCAATGATGAGCACTAGGATTACTAGTATACCTGCTCAATTTACCCACAGCAAAAGCAATATCAGGCCTAGTACATGTCATGGCATACATCAAGCAGCCAATCACCCTAGAATACTCAAGTTGAGATACAGCTTTGCCAGTATTAGGCATTAGCTTCTCACTTGTATCCATGGGAGTACTCACTGGAGTACAATCAAAGTAATTAAATTTCTTTAACACCTTCTCAATGTAATAAGACTGAGATATAGAAATTTTGTTACTTTCATGTTTAATCCTAATGCCAAGGATAACATCTGCCTCCCCCATATCCTTCATGGAGAACTTTGATGACAAAAATTCTTTTGTAAGATCAACTTGATTTTGGTCAGTGCCAAAGATCAACATGTCATCAACATATAGACAAATGATGACTCCTTTACCAGATTCATCAAATTTGCTATATACACATTTGTCAGCTTGATTAAGTAAATAACCACTAGACAAAACCACTTCATCAAATTTTTGATGCCATTGCTTAGGTGCCTGTTTTAGTCCATAAAGAGACTTAATCAGTTTACACACCTTGTTTTCATAGCCAGGCATGATGAAGCCCTGAGGTTGGTTCATGTAAACCTCCTCATCTAAATCACCATTCAAGAAAGCTGTCTTCACATCCATCTGATGAATAATCAGATTGTGAATTGATGCCAAAGCAATTAGCAATCTTATGGTACTGATATGTGCCACTGGAGCATAAGTATCAAAGTAGTCTATTCCTGACTTTTGTTTAAAGCCTTGAATAACTAATCTTGCCTTGAACTTTTCAACAGTTCCATCTACCTTCATTTTCTTTTTGAAAATCCATTTGCTACCTAAAGGTTTGCAACCAGGTGGTAGATCAGTCAACACATAAGTGTTATTGCCCATGATAGAGTCCATCTCATCATTAATTGCTTCTTTCCAGAAAGCAACATCCTGGGACTTCATTGCTTCTTCAAATGTTTTGGGATCATCCTCCACAATGAAGCAATAATAGTATTGGTCAGAGACCTCACTCCTTGTACCTTCAATTAAGTATAATTGAAACTCAGGTCCAAATGATTTTGGAGTCCTCACCCTATTGCTCCTTCTGAGCTCAGGTTCAGGTTGTTGTTCCACAACCTCAGCAGGAACCTCATCAGCAGGAACCTCATCAGTAGGAACCTCTGAAACACCATTGTCATTGGTTCCATTAGGAATCCTTTGACTTGGTCTAGGGATAGATGAGAATCTAATCTCATCAAAGATTGCATCCCTTGATTCAATTATTGAGTTAATTGAAACAGACTCATTAGGTTCTATAACATAAAACCTATATGCCTTGGAATGCTCAACATATCCAACAAAGATGCATTCAATGCCTCTTTCACCCAAAGTTTTCTGCTTTGGATCAGGGAGTCTTACAACAGCCCTACAACCCCATATCCTAAGATAATTAAGGTTAGGTTTCTTTTTAGTCCAAAGTTCATAAGGGGTAACTTTGTTCCTTTTGTTGGGAACCCTATTTAATAAATAGCAAGCTGTTAACATAGCTTCACCCCAGAACCCTTGACTCAGCCCTGAATAGGACAACATGGAATTAACCATCTCCTTCAGCACCCTGTTTTTCCTTTCAGAAATACCATTTTGCTGAGGAGTATAAGGGGCAGTCGTTTCATGGATTATACCAACAGACTGAAAATACAGAGTATCCATGTACTCACCTCCCCTATCAGTCCTTAATCTTTTGATTAGAGACCCTTGTTGCAATTCAACTTCAGTTTTGAATACTTTAAATTTATCTAATGCTTCATTCTTAGTATGTAATAAATAAACATAACAAAACCTAGAAGCATCATCAATAAAAGTCACAAAGTATTTCTTGTTCCCTAAAGAGGGAGTAGCATGAATATCACATAGATCACTATGAATCAGCTCCAAAACTTCAGTTTCACGTTTTACACTTTGAAATGGTTTCTTAGTAATTTTAGTCCTCATGCAAGTTTTACACTTTTCAGTGTTCATATCAAAGGCTGGAATTAACCCATCCTTGGACATATCTTGCATTCTTTTAAAATGTACATGGCCAAGCCTTGCATGCCATAGGTTTGAATCATTAAGTTTAGACGTTGAAATAAAAGCAGAATCAATATTATCATGAACAATATTAAGTCTGAACATTTGATTACATAAATAACCAAAACCAATAAACACACCATTTTTAGATAAAACAAACTTATTAGATTCAATCACTTGTTTATACCCACAATTATTCAAAACACTACTAGAAACCAAGTTCTTCCTGATATCAGGAACATGTAAAACATTAAATAAAGAAACACTTTTTCCAGAACTAAACTTCAAATCAACACATCCTTTTCCATGCACCAGAGCAGTTGACTCGTTTCCCATGTGAAGAATAGAACCATCATTCATTGACTTGTAGGTCTTGAACCAGCTTCTATCTTTACACACATGAATTGTTGCTCCAGAGTCAACCCACCACGCAACATCATCATCCTGCACAAAGTAAATGTCAGATATATATGTAACATAATAAATCTTAAAAGACTTATTAAACACATTCTAACCTTTCAGAGAATTGGAGTTACCATTCCCTCCACTTGTGCCTGATCCATTGGATTTGTTTCCAACTTTACCACCCTTGCAATCTTTCCTGAAGTGTCCAGGTTTCCCACACTTCCAACAAGTCACCTTAGGTTTCTTGTTAAGATCAGATTTGGTGTTATCTTGATGCTTACGCTTGCCCTTGTTGTCATTGTTCCTGGAGGAGTTGTTATGCTCTACCATATTGACAACTGATGGACCAGTAGCAGTGCCATTCTTTGGCTTGTCAATGTCTTGAGCCTTGAGTGAATCCTCAATGCGCAAGTGACTGCCCAACTCAACAAGAGTTAACTCCTCCTTCTTATGCTTAAGCATATGCTTGAATTCTTTCCAAGAAGGAGGTAGTTTATCGATGATACAAGAGACTGAAATAGCCTCATCCATGTTCATCTTGTGTTGTGTGAATCGACCAAGTATACCAAGAAGTTCATTGTATTGTTCCATGACAGGTCTAGAATCAACCATTTTGTAATTGTTAAAATTACTTACAAGGAACTTCTTACTTGATGCATCCTCAGCCATATACTTGGCTTCCAAGGAATCCCATAGTTCTTGTGAAGTTTCAACATTCTGATAAATATCAAATAAAGTATCAGACATACCATTGAGAATTAAACCTCTGCAAACGTAGTCATCATTCTCCCATTTGCTCCTTGCTCTCATCTGATCCATGGTAGCAGCTTCTCCAAAATCTTCTGGAATCTCAGTAGTAAGAACAGACACCACATTCATACTGGTCAGCAAGAATTGCATCTTCTTCTGCCATCTTCTGAAATCCACACCTTCAAACTTTTCCAACTTGGAAAAGTTAGCAGCTATTTGTCTCATAGCAGCAGCCATTGATTATCACTAAATAGTTTCTATTGATTGTTGGTTGTTTAGCTTCAAAACAGTTCCCAGATTAGGGTTAAGATAATCAATGAAGGTACCGGATATTCACTTGAAATCGTGGTATCACTTTCCAATAGAAACTATTCGACCCTATGCCTGGGTTACACGAATATCTCTATGGGATAAGACCAAGTGATGTTCTTGCTTTAGGCACAAACCAAGAACCAGATGCGTATAAGAGTGTTTAGGGTTTTGTGTTTGGAGTTGTATCTCAAAACGTATATCCATGCAGAATGATGTGACCTCTATTTATAATAGAGAATACTCAAAACCCTAGCCCATGGTATTATGTATAATTAACGGCCCATTAATTATAACATAATAATTTCCATAATAATAGGATCAGTGGTTATCAGTGGAAACATTATCACTAGCAGTGGTAATGTTAACACATCAGTGAAAACGCTAGCAGCAGAATCACACCAGCAGCAGAATGCTATCAGCAGCAGAATCAACTAGCAGCAGAATCAGCCAGCAGCAGAATCAGCTGTCAGCAGAATCCTAGCAGCAGATTCACAACACTAGCAGCAGAGTCTACTAGCAGTACCTTGATCAAGCAGTACCTTGATCAATACATAACCACTATTGAGTCAGGGGATTCAGTGACCAAATGGGTGTATACTCCATACCTCCAAACCCATTACCAGGTGTGAATTGATCCCTCAAGAGCACTAAATTTTCCAACAATTATCGGTCAAATTCAATAAGTTCGTGGATCTTAAAACAAATAACAATCTGTCTGGCAAAACTTCTTCATCTATCTATTGGTTTCGTTGATAGATTTAGTGCTTACAATAATTGTTAGTGGGTCTTCTATCTTTTTTGACTATCGTATAGCATGAAAGTTTCGAAATATCTCCAGTTACATATGACTAAGGTTGCATATATATGGAACATGGACGTGTCTTTTACAGTGAATTCTTATGTTATTGACTTTGTGGTGCAGCATTTCTCCAATGGTTGTTGTAATCAGTCATGGAAATGTGTCGATCTTTTAAGCCAATTGGTGGTGCCGTTCCGACCCATGTTGTATCTGTTCAAACTGTTGAATGAGAGAAATAGCAAAAGGTTTAGATAAATTTAGACTATTATTGTCTAGTATTCTTCCTTCAGATGGAGGGATGTTGTCATATCTCCCAAACAAAATGATTAGACCCTCATTTTGTATCATGAGAAATATTTGGGAGGATTAAAGATATGCCTAATTTCATGCCTAAACATGTGTGTCAATGGTTTATTGGTTTGTAAAATAGTGGGTACCTTAGTTGCAAGACTTGCAACCAATAAGATGGTGTTATGCAAATTTAGGCATAACGTTTAGGTCTGCCTATCATTTCTCTTTGTATCAGTGTGCTCACCTGTACTCGAAACTGTAACATTGCGGACAAGCAGAGTAAAACTGTGGCAGAGTGTGACATTCCATTGCGAATGCATGGTGTGGTATCTTAACCATTATGCAGTGTGACATTCCATTGCGAATGCATGGTGTGGTGTCTTAACCATTATGCGCTATACAAGTTTATCATTGTCCTTTTGGATTAATCAACTAGCTTTATCAAATGACTTTTGACATGTCATAGAAAACTTAGAATTGTCTAAATGAATTATTTATATATCCAAAGTTTCCTGCAGATCAAGGAATCAATCTTAATCACTAAGATTTTAGTATTAAACAACAAATATATTTTCACCTTATTTTTTTTTCAAAAATTAATCCGGAGTATCTTTTAAACCGTTTATCGTTAAAATTACAAAACACCTCCTAAACTATGTCACAACTCACAAGTTACGAAAACTACCCTCATACTTTTAGCATTTTTACGTTTTTATATAGCAAACTTTATTTATCAAATATCTAATAAATATCTAGCGATTTTAATATATATATATATATATATATATATATATATATATATATATATATATATATAGAAGATTACTTAAAATAAGAAGGAATAAGAAGAACTATAACCACAAATTCGAGATGGACCGACCTAAATTAGATGCATCCATATAATCTTAGATGCATTATAACGCACCATAGTATGTTTTCTAGCTTTTAATCAGATCCATATACGCATATTAGATGCATTTCATGATTTCTCTTGTTTTTTGTTCTTCTACACGTGCCGAAATCATGAAAATCAATTTGCACCATCTATACATTAAATTAACTTTCGAAACTCAAGATGTTGCATCTATATGAATAGAAATGCATCTAATACAAGTCGTTGCATCTCAAATACATGATTTTGGTCACTTCTTACCACTTCTTATTTTAATTTACTTCTTACTTGATTCCTAATATATATATACTAGCTTCAAGACCCGCCCGATGGGCGGGCTAGCTTTATCAGTTTATTCAATTAATAGTATATTAATAAAATAAAACATCAATTTGTTAAAAAAAATAAATAAATAAAACATCAAAATACCATACTAATTCGCATTCAATTTAACATATCAAAAAAAAAAAAAAATGATTCTTATGTATTGATAATTGTAGGACCTTAGATATCACAACTTTATCACACCAATAGAAGCTTAGAAGAAGTAGAGAAGAAAAGATGGTGACTTGATGTATATATATATATATGTGAATCGTATATGTGTAACTAGATAGATGGAAAATGAGAGAATATTATTAAGAAACACACACAAATACACACACAAGTACACACCTCAAATGAGCCTTTGAGGTGTTTAAATACTTCTTAACATGAGATGCCCTATGGGCTTTCTATGGGCTTGGGCTTGGACTTGGTTACATGGTTGGATAACTAGGCTTATGAAACATAGCACATAACATATTAGCTTGCCAAGTCCAAAGCCCAATGACTAAACTATTACTAATCTTAACAAATGACACAAAGTTACAATATGAGAATGACCATCACTTCATAATACATATTTTTAATGCTAACAATCTCCCCCTAAGGGGTGGTCATTCGAATGATGCTCCACGTGAGTGGGTCTTCCATGTTCTTTGTCTTTAACTTTGTGTGTCGTTGTGGAATAGTCTTTAGTCTTTGTTCTTTCATGCTTTGTGATCTTTGATAACTGATTTTTCATCGTTCTTTGTTCCTTTGTGATGTGGAGTTATCTGCCTTTCATCACTTCTGCGTCTATGGTGGTTGTTTGCCATTCCAACATGCTCATACATCTTTGGATTTTGATATTCATATGCACGTAGTTCCCTTTCTTTCACTTTGATCTTCGGTCTTTATACTTTGTAGATTCTTCTTTTTGGCGTAGAATCTTTCTTTGAACTTTGTGTTGTATAGATCTTTGAGGGAGCTTTCTTTAACTTCCAGATGTATGTATGAGCACGTGGAATCTGTCGCCATGGAGATGAAGTGTCCCTGCATATAAACAGTTAGCAATAAAACATCCGGTACTTACAGATAAGAATTAGAGATCGTCAACAGCATAGTGTGAAGACTCCTTCTAACCCTTACCAAGGCCGTTCCCATGTCAGATACTCTCGAGAGAGCTTACGAGACCTACTTAGTAGCTCAATGACTGGGTGAGTCGCTGGGGATCACTCCACGACTGTAGACCGTTTGAAACCACCGCGAACACTAAGCGTAACCCATAAAGAATTACCGAAGTGACCTGCTGTCAGGGCTGTTTGATGTTAACCCTGGCAGGAATTTCCATTCAATCATTGAGAATCACAAAAGTGAATCCTCTCATAAATGTTCTGGCAGATTGCTAAGATCTGCGTAGGACTCTTAAGTTTACATCTGGCGTCCTTAATGATGAACAACCAGTGTAGAAATATCATGTGTTCCTATGAGATCTTTTGATGAATCTCGGGGCTCTAGACTCGATAAGTGCACATTTGGTTTCCTATGCGGATATTAGGGAGAAGTCTCCTGCTTCAATATCAACCATCTCTAAGAGACAGATCGATAGATTATGCCGGTTCCCCGTGAGAATGAAACAAGCTCTTTTAAGAGAACTTGAGTGGTTAAGAAGGTTTAGTGCAGTGCGTCACTGGGTCCATGACGTCTTTGTCTTCAATACCGGTGTCACCTTAGTAACAACCAGTAGCATATGAATTGTACCCGGTGTCTGCCCTAAGGTTGAACATTTGGAGGGCTATTTCTTTTCACCCTTTTTCATAACTTTTCTTTTTAATTCTTCAACCCCTTCTTTCTCCTTTCTCATTTTCTTCTTTTTTCAATCATACCTAAGGACTTTTAATACTAATCTATTGGATTTGTCCTTGGGTAGATCCCTCCGGCTCTGGCGGATCATAGGACGGTTTTACCTATCCTTAGTCACCTTATAACTCCATGACTATCCTATTGTTGCCAAGAAACCTTTTTGTGAAAATCTCTCAAAGTGTTTATGATAATAAAACACATTTTGTTGACACTTCGAGAGTTTTGCATTTCTTTTGAAGGACTCCCCCTTCACATGTGCTCAAGTAATTTTAAGAAATTTGCACATGCGAGAGGAGTTTGCACTTTTGAATTGATCCACTTTCAGCGAACATGACCGATTCGAGACACGCTTACATCACTAGTTAGACTAGCTTGAAATTATTACCCGTCCTGGTCAAGTCCAAAGAAAGTCTCTCGATATGGTACACTCTACTCAGACAAGTCCTATTCGAGACACGCTTACATCACTAGTTAGACTAGCTTGAAATTATTACCCGTCCAGGACAAGTCTTTTCGATTACTGACATTTTAAGCTTCGTCAATTCATTGGTACTTACTGAGTCGAGCTCTTTTGAGATTCAGCCACAAACTTTAAACATCTTTGATCACATTTTAATCATGTCTTCTCCCCCTCAAAAATAGCATAGCTTGATATTTTTGATATCAACTGTTTAATAAAAAGCTTTTTGGAGAGAAAGACAAATTTGATTTTGCATGAAATCGGAACATTTTAGTTGTTTATACTCCCCCTTAATGATAGCATATTTAAAATTACTTAAGGGTTTTGAGAGAGTTTTCTTGAGCACTAATTTTGAGAGATTTTGAGAAATCTTTTAAACAATCTTGAAAAAATGCTCAAGAATTTTGTTTTGAAAACGAGTTTATGCTTGAAATCTTTTTCGTTTGTTTAGACTCGAACTTTTTGAAAAAGAGTTCGTCATTGAACGTACGAGTCCTTGATTTGAAATAATCAGAAGTCATCATTAGGGTCCGAGTTTCGTACTGAAGTATACGAAAGCCATAGTGAAGAAAATTTTGAGAAACGACATGTTTTAGAAAAACATTAAAAAGAACTCCCGCTCAAGCATCTGTAAATGTCCGTGTCATTGTTGAATGACATTTCTAGAAACGTACAGAATATTGATTTATACGAGAGACATGTCGTGAGAAGAATATTTTTGGATTTTTTGATTTTATATTGTTTTTGAATTTTTTGAAATTTTATATTTTTGTATTTTGTTTTTGTTTTTATAAAAGAAATGGAAAATCAAAAATAGAAGATTGAAAGAATGATTTTATAGAATTTACAGAATTTGAACCCACTGAAGAACTGGGTTCTGAGATAGTTGAAGCACCTGCAACCAAAGACGAAGAGGTTTCACAAATAACAGTGTTAGAAGGACATGAATCATCACTCTGCGGGTGTTGACTATCAACGGTTGTTGTGGTTTCTACTTCCTTATCATGAAGATTATCACTATTATTTGTCTTGGTGCAACTGATTGAGCCCAAACCACCTAACCTTATATTGACCAAATAATGGTCAACAAAGTCAAGTAGCCTAGATCAATGCTCCGCGGAAGTATAAGGTTTCCCCGGGTCGTAATGTCCCGACGAGGTGTGAATTGTAAACAAAACGGTTTCGTGATCGGGTGAATTTGGATGAAAAGGGGTTTGTGTGTGATTAAGCTACGGAATCTACAAGAGAATAGCTTAAACAAGCTATTTGAATAAGACAAGAAGCTAAGAAAAACCAGAAACGATTAAAACTTAAAACGCGTACGTTACGTTTAAATAAAACGTAAACGTACGAAATAAAAAGTGAAAACGGAAATCTGAAAACACCCAGGGGGTGAAAATGATTTTTTTACAAACTTAAAAGTAAAAGAAACTTTTTAGAAAAAGAAAATAAATTTTAACCCTAATTAATTATTTAATATTAATTAAATACTAATTATTACTAATTAATAATATTTAAAACACTTAAATATAATTTAATACTAATTAAATACTAGAAAAATGAAAATAAAATTTCTAAATTTATAAAATAACTAAAAATAAGTTTTAAAACTAAAAATATGTGTTTTTGTCTTTTTGTGAATTTTCTATTAATTAATAACTAATTAAATACTAATTATCTAATTAACTATTTTAAATTAAGAAAATTACTAAATGAACAGTAAAAATTCTAAGAAAATTTCTAAAAATATTTTATAACATATAAAAGCTATAAAAAATATAAAAACTAAGTTTTGATTAATAAAAAATAATTATGCTATTTTAAACTAGTTATTATTTAATAATTAATAAACTAAGATTAATTCTAATTAATACTAAATAAGAAAATAAAAATCTGAGAAAATTACTATAAATACTTTAGTATAATAGAAATTTAAGAAAAATATAAAAATGACAAGTACTTAATAAAAATATAAAAATGAAAATTAAAATTAAATAAAATTAAATAGAAACTATCATTTAAAATTAACTTTGATTTTCTGGATTTTCTTTTTAGAAACTTGATTTATAACTAAAAACAAGAACTTTTTGTAAAAGCAAACTTTTTAGAACTTAATAATAAGCTGGAAATAAGCTAAAAGTCAAGACAGTTGACTTTGTTTGACCATATGGTAAAATGAGCTTAATTGACCAAGGGTGGGGCCCACAATGGTAAAATCTGATCCAACTAAGTTATTAGAACATGTTTAAGCAAGAAAAAGCTAAGGGTGACCCCTGAATAAGCTATAAGCACAAAATAAGCACTTTGGGAACCTTGCTTGGAACTGAAAAGTGGGACAGATTTAATGGGCATCTAGGGGGCACACCAGGTTGATTGGGGGCACAAGAATGGGTGATATGGAGAGCCTGGTAGGAGGGGGTTGGGAGAACCTGATTTGGAGGTGTGGGGCCCACTGTGGTGGTCACAAAACCACCATAAAGTGGGTGGTGTGGGTGAGTATCTGCTGAGACAGAGCAGATATGTGCCCTGCAGGTCACTTTGTGGCTCTGTGGGGCCCAGTAAAAAATTTGTAAAATTAAAATGATGCTGGGATTTCAAAGACAAGATGGTAGACTACCAATCCTAAGAATTTCAAAAGCTAAATCCAAGTCCTAAAATCTAAACAATTCTTGCTATTTTGAAGAAAAACTGACAGCTACTACTTTGACTTATTGATGAAACTTGAAAAATTGACTTTTATGAGTTTCTAATGGATTTTTATGATTAAGTAAGTTGTATTAGATTCCTATGGAACTGAAATCAGTTTGCTAAACTACTTATACAACAAAGGTCATGGTGAGCACACCCAATCCTTACACAGTCAATCACACAATTGAGATTGAAAGTCTTTTTGACTTTTGATGGTGAGGGACTGGTTTCAAAGCTTGATTTAACCTTTACTAAACTAATGAGAATTGTTAACACAGAAAGAATTCCACAACAAAATCAAAGGCTCAGTGAACTGTCTAGTGCCAAACACCCCCTTGCAGACAAAAATCTAAGACTCTTAACTACACAAGGCTGATTCAGGTACTGAGATGGATCTCAGAGGTAAGAGCTTAATCTCTTATGAGCTTTTAAACATAAAACATCCATAATAACAACATAAAGCAGAAGAATCATGAACATGTCATATGATGAGAAAATTAGCATGTTGAGTGACTTAGAATAATACTGAGCAAATAAGGTTACTGGAACAACATATTAACTACAGACACTTAATAAACTTAAATCAATCTAAATAAGCAAACTTTGAACATGTGAACAGTAAAGAGTAAGTATTTTTAACAACATGTACTTACAAAGATTCTCAATGGAAGATCAATGCACCAAGCACAAAACCTTTTCCTAATCCCTCCCTTGAGGTACTAGAACCCTGGTATTCCAACTTCCATCACACTTCCATTGCTGCTTCTTCTTCCATTGTTTTGAACTTTCTATAAATTTATTTAGGTTTCTTTTGGTACATGGGTGCAGCTAACTGACTTGCTTCCAAACTTTTACAAAACTTATAATTAAGCTCCAGTGAGCATAAACTAACAAGAAACAACACCTTCAAACACCACAGAAGCAATATTGAACTTTTACTTGAAAAAAAACAAATTTTGGATTTTTTAAAAGAAATACTGAAATTAAGAGTGATATAAGTTCCAAATACACAAAATAAACTTAATACAACAGAATTTGATGATAAATTACAAATGGAAACCAATTTTCACACTAAAACGACATTACAATTTTTTGCTAAAAACTACTACTCTTTGCTTCCCTGCTTCTCTCTTCATTTTATGTCCCTTCTTGAGCTTGTGGGACCCACTGGGGTGTTTCCCATCAAAAAAATAGAACCATTGGATGATGAAACTTGATCTTGGCCGTTGGAGAGTTTTGGCGGGAAAACTTCTTTTGGCTGTTTGCAGTTACTTGTAGGGTTTTAGGAGCAATAAATGTTGCTTGGATGGTAGTGTGAGGTGGAGGGATAAGTAGTGGAGTTAGTAGAAGATTTGGTGAAGGAGGTGGAGTGTTGCAGGTTGTGTACAGGTCAAGTGGGGGAGGTGAGGGTGATGGTCAAGCGTTGACCCGTTTTTATTATTAACGGGGTGGTGATGGTTTAGTTTGTGGAGTGGATTGGGCTGCAAAGGTAATGGGCTTGGGGAGTTGTGTGGTGGGTTGGATCAGGCCAAGAAAAGGGCAAAAGGGTGGTTTGGTTAGTTTGTTTATTTTGTAGAAAACCACAAGGACCACTTTTGTAATTTAGGAAAAATGGTGGACTGAAAATGTAAATTCTCCATAATGCTCACAAGGATAAAAATTGCCACCTTCCCATAATATAAGGACCATGAATTATTTTTTTTTTCATTTTAAAATACCAGGGACCAAAATTGACAAGTTTGTAAAGTCCGGGGACCAAACATGTAATTTCACAAAACTTTTCACCCAAAATTCATTTTTGATAACTTTTGAGTTTCCAAGGACCAAAAATGATTTTTCTTTCAAAATTATCCCACCAGGGACCTTTTCTGCCAATATTTGAAACTCCAGGGACCAAAAGTGTAAATTTCCAAAACTTTCCAATTTTTCACCAAAGGACTAAATATGACCACTTATGTTTTAAAAAGGACCTTTGGTGATAATTTTCTATATTTTGAATATCCAGGGACTAGATTTGTAATTTTATGAAAGTTGGGGGACTGAAACTGCCAATTTTGCAAACTTTGTGCGTTTTTCATTTGTTTTTGCTCATTTTGCATCTAAAACATATAAAACACAATTTTGAAATATTTTCAGTATTTTGATGCATTACTGAGTGTTTTTGTATGTTTTGCAGTTCAGATTAGACCAAAAATGATGAGTGTTTGAGCACTCATCAATCCCCCACACTAAACTATTGCTAGTCCCTTGCAATACTGTTTTGAAAACTTGATGGATTTGAAAAACTCTTTACCAAAAGCCATCACTTATGGAGTAGCCAAGTGTAAGAACTGTGGCACACCTGATAACCGTGTGATTTTGAGCAAACCACCAGCTGTCAACGGATTTGAGTAGTCTTTACCAAAAGCCGTTTGCTTCTGGACTAGCCAGCTCTTGATGGAATAGTCAACATCTTGGTGAGCTGATTACCAATTATGGATTTTCCACGGCCTTTACCACAAGCCATAATCTTGCGGGCTAGCCAACTCATTTGTTTTCGGGGAGTTGAGGAACCATACAATTTTGGGCAAATTGCCAGCCGTCAACGGATTTGATATGTCTTTACCAAGAGCCGTTTGCTCCTGGACTAGCCAATCCCTTTTGTCATTTAGACAAGGCGGACTGATTACCACAAAAATTTTGAAGCACCAGTGAAATTTTTTTTAAAATTTTTGAAATTTTGGCTAAAACGGGGGTATTATATAGTAAAATGTGATAAAATTCGCTAGAATAGCGAATACCCCCCCACACTAAGCATGAATATTGTCCTCAATATTCAAAATCCCGGCTATTATGCCGACATTTTGAACGTAAAAGGGCAACATTACAAGCTGAGCGTGGAAAACACCATTTTGTATTTTCACTTCTATTGTAACCATAGCATGGGGGACTCCCCCACACTTAGGGTGAAAACCCTATAAGCATGCTTTGTTTTTGTTTACCGAGTCGCTAGCGTGACTCGACCCCGAATTCATTTGTCCTTGGGGAAGCATGATGTGGAAGAAACAATCTCAATCGGACTTTCATTCAAGATGTTTGGACAAACATTTGAAGCACGTGAAAGTTCCACACCGATGAGATAAACCGGCTCAAGATAATGATACATGAAAATGCCGGGATCAAATATAGTATCCTCACTCCCGAAGGAGTGAAGAAGAGGAGAAATCACCTGGTAGGTGAAGGAAAGAAGAGAGATCTGAATAGCAATTAAGATAAGAACTTCCTCCTCAAGAAATGTATATTCAAGTGGAGGAGGCAAGTCCTTAAGCTTGATCTCAGGAAATTTATCAGTTTCCTCAACTGATTTGATTTCCTCATTATGAAGTTGTTTGGGTGGGAGAGGGGGGAATGAGTCTTCATTTAACAAATTCTCTAGAAAAAGAATGTCCCCCTCAGGATCAAGATAATTATCATCAACTTCGTATGAAATTGAACTATCTTCAGTAAGAAAAGCCTCGAATTCGTCCAGATCATTTTCACTTTCCGGAGTAAGCGGATTGATCTGAGTAAGTTCAATCGAAGGATCACGAGTAAGTAAGAATTCTAACTCTCTCAAATCCGCATCAAAGTCAAAGACTTCATTTTCATCCCTTTGTGGGATGGGATCCATATGAGAGAGTTCATCAGCGAACTCTTCAAGAAGAAAGTCAACATCAGAGTGGAGAAGTGATGCATCAATAAATTCAATGTCTCCATAAGATAAACAATCATCACTGGAATCAGAGACAGTCTCAATTTGATCATTTGGATTATTAGGGTGAGAATGAATATCACACACTTGATCAAAAGTCCCCTGTGACTCTCTCGGGATTGGGACAAGGATCTCAACACTAGACTTTATTAATTCGTCCAATTCCTTATTAGGAACAGTGCTAAAATGCTCATCCTCCATGTTTAGAGAGTGAGTGTGAACTTCGGGTGTGATAACAACAGACTGAGGGAGATGAGAGGAGCTAGCATTCATGGAATTTTCAAGTTCCATTTGTTCAACGGCTAGTAATTTCTCCGTTTCATTATTTTCTCCCTGATTCTCAATGGGAGGAATCACAAGTGATGAATCTGACGAACCCTTATAAAATTGAAGGATATCAAGGGTGTCTTCAATATCACTATCATCATCACAGTCTAGAAGAGCAGCTTGACAAAATTTGGCACGTGTTATAGCTGCTTGTTCTAAGACAAGTAATTCCTCCATACTCAATTCGTTTTTAGTCTCTCGTTCCTCAGCAAGTAATTCTGCCATAGATTTCTCACGAGAGTCTCGAAACGGTGTAGTGACCAACTCCTCCTTAAGTTCTTTTAAAATATCAAGAGCCTTAAGTAAAAGGTCTTGCTCGGTTTCTTGAGGAGTTGTGTGAATCATATCGTACTGTGGAGGTGGGTCTGAAAACGAAGAGTCGTAATTGTTACAAGGAAATTGATTCCTTGTTTGACAATCCGAGCTTGAGTGTGGACCTCCACAGTAATCAAAACAGTAAAACTGATGTGGTTGTGGGTGGTGTGTGATAGAGTTATAATTGTTACCAAGAAATTGCTCATAGACAAGCGTGTTTCTCGATTGACAATCGGAACTGTAATGTGAACCACCACAGTACTCACAACAGTAAAACTATTGAGTCTCATGGTGTGGTAACTGATGGAATGAATCAGGTGTGTCATGGTAGGAATAGGGATTCTGGTTATAGACAGACCCGTTTCCCGACTCTACCATGCCACAGCTGGGGCAATTGCCACCATTATGAGGATTACCACACCAATGGCAAACCAGAAGGTGTGGGTGAGACATAGAAAGAATCAAATGGTTTGGGAGGGGTAGGGATGAAGAATCAAAGATGTGAGAGGGTAAAGGTGAGTATTTTTGGGTTTTTGGATAAACATTTTCTACAAATGAGAAGGAAAATGTTTTTGTGTTTTTGTGTTCGTTGAAAACTTGATTTAAAAAGTTTTCGTGAACGGTTTTGTTTTGAAAATAAGAAAATATGAACAAGGGATGGATAAATGTACAATGGAACGAATTCCAAAGACACTAATCAGAAAAACCGTTTAGATAAACGCGCACAACCTCCCCGGCAGCGGCGCCAAAAGTTGATTGAGCCCAAACCACCTAACCTTATATTGACCAAATAATGGTCAACAAAGTCAAGTAGCCTAGATCAATGCTCCGCGGAAGTATAAGGTTTCCCCGGGTCGTAATGTCCCGACGAGGTGTGAATTGTAAACAAAACGGTTTCGTGATCGGGTGAATTTGGATGAAAAGGGGTTTGTGTGTGATTAAGCTACGGAATCTACAAGAGAATAGCTTAAACAAGCTATTTGAATAAGACAAGAAGCTAAGAAAAACCAGAAACGATTAAAACTTAAAACGCGTACGTTACGTTTAAATAAAACGTAAACGTACGAAATAAAAAGTGAAAACGGAAATCTGAAAACACCCAGGGGGTGAAAATGATTTTTTTACAAACTTAAAAGTAAAAGAAACTTTTTAGAAAAAGAAAATAAATTTTAACCCTAATTAATTATTTAATATTAATTAAATACTAATTATTACTAATTAATAATATTTAAAACACTTAAATATAATTTAATACTAATTAAATACTAGAAAAATGAAAATAAAATTTCTAAATTTATAAAATAACTAAAAATAAGTTTTAAAACTAAAAATATGTGTTTTTGTCTTTTTGTGAATTTTCTATTAATTAATAACTAATTAAATACTAATTATCTAATTAACTATTTTAAATTAAGAAAATTACTAAATGAACAGTAAAAATTCTAAGAAAATTTCTAAAAATATTTTATAACATATAAAAGCTATAAAAAATATAAAAACTAAGTTTTGATTAATAAAAACTAATTATGCTATTTTAAACTAGTTATTATTTAATAATTAATAAACTAAGATTAATTCTAATTAATACTAAATAAGAAAATAAAAATCTGAGAAAATTACTATAAATACTTTAGTATAATAGAAATTTAAGAAAAATATAAAAATGACAAGTACTTAATAAAAATATAAAAATGAAAATTAAAATTAAATAAAATTAAATAGAAACTATCACTTAAAATTAACTTTGATTTTCTGGATTTTCTTTTTAGAAACTTGATTTATAACTAAAAACAAGAACTTTTTGTAAAAGCAAACTTTTTAGAACTTAATAATAAGCTGGAAATAAGCTAAAAGTCAAGACAGTTGACTTTGTTTGACCATATGGTAAAATGAGCTTAATTGACCAAGGGTGGGGCCCACAATGGTAAAATCTGGTCCAACTAAGTTATTAGAACATGTTTAAGCAAGAAAAAGCTAAGGGTGACCCCTGAATAAGCTATAAGCACAAAATAAGCACTTTGGGAACCTTGCTTGGAACTGAAAAGTGGGACAGATTTAATGGGCATCTAGGGGGCACACCAGGTTGATTGGGGGCACAAGAATGGGTGATATGGAGAGCCTGGTAGGAGGGGGGTTGGGAGAACCTGATTTGGAGGTGTGGGGCCCACTGTGGTGGTCACAAAACCACCACAAAGTGGGTGGTGTGGGTGAGTATCTGCTGAGACAGAGCAGATATGTGCCCTGCAGGTCACTTTGTGGCTTTGTGGGGCCCAGTAAAAAATTTGTAAAATTAAAATGATGCTGGGATTTCAAAGACAAGATGGTAGACTACCAATCCTAAGAATTTCAAAAGCTAAATCCAAGTCCTAAAATCTAAACAATTCTTGCTATTTTGAAGAAAAACTGACAGCTACTACTTTGACTTATTGATGAAACTTGAAAAATTGACTTTTATGAGTTTCTAATGGATTTTTATGATTAAGTAAGTTGTATTAGACTCCTATGGAACTGAAATCAGTTTGCTAAACTACTTATACAACAAAGGTCATGGTGAGCACACCCAATCCTTACACAGTCAATCACACAATTGAGATTGAAAGTCTTTTTTACTTTTGATGGTGAGGGACTGGTTTCAAAGCTTGATTTAACCTTTACTAAACTAATGAGAATTGTTAACACAGAAAGAATTCCACAACAAAATCAAAGGCTCAGTGAACTGTCTAGTGCCAAACACCCCCTTGCAGACAAAAATCTAAGACTCTTAACTACACAAGGCTGATTCAGGTACTGAGATGGATCTCAGAGGTAAGAGCTTAATCTCTTATGAGCTTTTAAACATAAAACATCCATAATAACAACATAAAGCAGAAGAATCATGAACATGTCATATGATGAGAAAATTAGCATGTTGAGTGACTTAGAATAATACTGAGCAAATAAGGTTACTGGAACAACATATTAACTACAGACACTTAATAAACTTAAATCAATCTAAATAAGCAAACTTTGAACATGCGAACAGTAAAGAGTAAGTATTTTTAACAACATGTACTCACAAAGATTCTCAATGGAAGATCAATGCACCAAGCACAAAACCTTTTCCTAATCCCTCCCTTGAGGTACTAGAACCCTGGTATTCCAACTTCCATCACACTTCCATTGCTGCTTCTTCTTCCATTGTTTTGAACTTTCTATAAATTTATTTAGGTTTCTTTTGGTACATGGGTGCATCTAACTGACTTGCTTCCAAACTTTTACAAAACTTATAATTAAGCTCCAGTGAGCATAAACTAACAAGAAACAACACCTTCAAACACCACAGAAGCAATATTGAACTTTTACTTGAAAAAAAACAAATTTTGGATTTTTTAAAAGAAATACTGAAATTAAGAGTGATATAAGTTCCAAATACACAAAATAAACTTAATACAACAGAATTTGATGATAAATTACAAATGGAAACCAATTTTCACACTAAAACGACATTACAATTTTTTGCTAAAAACTACTACTCTTTGCTTCCCTGCTTCTCTCTTCATTTTATGTCCCTTCTTGAGCTTGTGGGACCCACTGGGGTGTTTCCCATCAAAAAAATAGAACCATTGGATGATGAAACTTGATCTTGGTCGTTGGAGAGTTTTGGCGGGAAAACTTCCTTTGGCTATTTGCAGTTACTTGTAGGGTTTTAGGAGCAATAAATGTTGCTTGGATGGTAGTGTGAGGTGGAGGGATAAGTAGTGGAGTTAGTAGAAGATTTGGTGAAGGAGGTGGAGTGTTGCAGGTTGTGTACAGGTCAAGTGGGGGAGGTGAGGGTGATGGTCAAGCGTTGACCCGTTTTTATTATTAACGGGGTGGTGATGGTTTAGTTTGTGGAGTGGATTGGGCTGCAAAGGTAATGGGCTTGGGGAGTTGTGTGGTGGGTTGGATCAGGCCAAGAAAAGGGCAAAAGGGTGGTTTGGTTAGTTTGTTTATTTTGTAGAAAACCACAAGGACCACTTTTGTAATTTAGGAAAAATGGTGGACTGAAAATGTAAATTCTCCATAATGCTCACAAGGATAAAAATTGCCACCTTCCCATAATATAAGGACCATGAATTATATTTTTTTTTTTCATTTTAAAATACCAGGGACCAAAATTGACAAGTTTGTAAAGTCCGGGGACCAAACATGTAATTTCACAAAAATTTTCACCCAAAATTCATTTTTGATAACTTTTGAGTTTCCAAGGACCAAAAATGATTTTTCTTTCAAAATTATCCCACCAGGGACCTTTTCTGCCAATATTTGAAACTCCAGGGACCAAAAGTGTAAATTTCCAAAACTTTCCAATTTTTCACCAAAGGACTAAATATGACCACTTATGATTTAAAAAGGACCTTTGGTGATAATTTTCTATATTTTGAATATCCAGGGACTAGATTTGTAATTTTATAAAAGTTGGGGGACTGAAACTGCCAATTTTGCAAACTTTGTGCGTTTTTCATTTGTTTTTGCTCATTTTGCATCTAAAACATATAAAACACAATTTTGAAATATTTTCAGTATTTTGATGCATTACTGAGTGTTTTTGTATGTTTTGCAGTTCAGATTAGACAAAAAATGATGAGTGTTTGAGCACTCATCAGCAACTATCAAACATCTTCCCTGTGGGAATCCACCTAAGACCAACTGTTTTAAAAACTTTCCCCGTAGGAATCCACCTAAGGTAAGATCTAGATGTAGTTTTCTTATCAGATGCAGCGGAAGTTTCAGTCTTGGAAAAGCTACATTCTTTAGATATCCACCTATTAGGTTTCTTAACCTCTTGCTTCTTATCAATGGGTTTGTTTTGATTTGGTATCTTAGTGGATTGGGTCTTGACACTTGATTTGGAATTCTTTGTGTTGCATTCTACTTTCCTAGCATTCTTATTTGTGCCACTACTCTTAGATGCAAGCCAATCCCTAGTATTTTGTTGAAAGTTCCTAGGTAATGGTTTACTACTACTAGCGGTGCTTTGGAATCTTATAGAATTCATCACACTAGGTTTTGCACCTAAAATTCCGTTTTTTCAATGTTGTGCCTTTTTTCTAGCTTCTTCTAGATGATGATTGAGGACCATGTCATTAGAACCAACAGACTCATTAACAGATTTTGTGGTCACATTTGGTGTACTATTCCTAGAAGAGCCAGGTGAAATCACATTTTTGTTTCTTTCAACAAACAAATTTTGTTTTTCAACAATCTTATCATTTTCACATTGCTGGGGCAAGGGTGTTGGAGTGACTGGTTTTGTCAAATCCTTTTTCGCATCGACTTTTGGAGCAAACCGTGAAATTGACATTTTTGGTTTTTGAACCGTGTTTGAAACATTTGGTTTCTCCGAAGTTGATGGTTTTGCAAACTTAGTTTCCTCACCCTTCCTTTTTTGACTTTCAATCTGAGCCCTCAAAAGATCATTTTGCTCTTTCATGTTCTTGAAAGCACGCTCATACGACAGTTTGTCATATTTACATTCTTCCTTTTTTCGATCAAGTTGTTTAAAACATGACACATTTTCTTTTTCAAGCTTTATAAGAGCATTTTCATATTTGGAAACAATTTCAGAGGTCTCGGCTCTCAGTCTTTCATCGTCTTGAACCGAATATGTTTGTAAAATGATGGACATAATATCAGTGGTCATAACAGCTTCGAAGAGAGAATCATTTAGGTTTTCCAAAACATTGATTTGCTCAAAAGATTCATTAGCCTTCTTTATCAGGGATTTGTGATCCGTGACGAAGTCAGCTGTTTCTTTTAAAAATGCTTGTTCAAAATGAATTACACGAGCATGAATGTTATTAATTTGAGGAGCAAATTCATTTTCAAGAATCTTTTTAAGCTGTAAATGAACCGTGGAATTCCAGTTAATCTCATTAAGTCTCGTTTTAGATTCTAAAGTCGTTTTAAGTTGCCCAACTCTTGTTTTAAGATCATCAAGATATCCTCTGGCAGCACTTGAGTTAAAAGTGTTGTTTGAAGACATCTGTTCCATGTTTGAAAGCGATTTGGAAGCAACTACTTTCTTAGAAAACATTTTCGAGAATGGTCTTTTTATGGAAAACACAGATGGTTCTTTTTGTGGAACAAAAGTAATACCCGAAAGTTTGTTCAATTTGTTATAATCAATGGGTTTCAAATCCTTTTGTTTCATTTTAATAATGCTCTCTTCGACATGTTCTATCGTTTGCACAGAATCCCGAACGACGGGAGGATCATGTTTGGTGTAAAAAACAGTACCATTATACAAAACATTATGTTCATCCTGAGCTTTCTTGAGATTACAAGGATTGTTGTTACCGAGAGCCATTTTGTGTTTCGTATGGTAAATCGGATTAGTTTGGTTTGAAATCATTTTCATAGTTTGACTTGACTGACCCGACTTAACCACCAATTCTTCTAGATGTGCAATCTTGTGTTCTGACTCTACGATTTCTTCCAAAAGTTTATCTTCTTTCTTTGCAAAGTCCTTTTTCAACTCATCCCGTTCTTTTTCAAGATTGGTATAAGCTGTTTTTTGTTTTGAAAGTTGGTTTGTTAATTCAGAAATTTCTTGTTTTAAAGAGTTAATGGTTTTTGTTGAACTTATTTCAAGATTAGCAAACTTGTTTTTCCATTCCCTATCTTTAACAAGTAATTTCTTATAACCAATTTCAAATTCTGACTCGTGTTCTTTGTGAATTTGAAAACTTTTTGCATTTTCCTTGTATCTCTCAAGCTCAGTGGTCAATTTCTCATTCGCGGCCTTAACATCGCGATTGACCTTTTTCACTTTCTCGATTTCAATACCACAATTATTTAATAATGATTCAAATAAAGCACGTGTTTCCTCATCATTCTCAACATGCTGTGAAACGAAGCCTCCATTATGATTCACATATGGAGTTGCTGAAGGAGTATTGCTACTACTTGGCGTGTCCAGGTATGTATCATAAGTGGGTGCTAGCTTCTCAGAATGCTGTTCCTCATGAGGAGACATATCAAATATATCATTATTGTGACATGTGTTGAGATTTGGTACCTCAGATGGTGCATTGGTGTCATAAACAGGAAGTGTGTCAGAATCCGTGTCATACTTAGCTTCCTGAAGATTCGCCATGAAAATGCAGTTCGCATCGATATCCTCTCTGTCTTCCATGTCATCCATAAGAGCCATAAAATCATTCTCCTCTGCGTTCAACTGAAACCCTGCCTTAGCCTTTTGTGCCAACATCACTGCTTTCTTCAAGTACTCTAGATCTTTCTTGTTCGGCTTAGTAGGACAGTTCCTTGCCATATGACCTACTCCTTGGCAGTTGAAACACTTTACCGGATTACCCTGATTCACATTTCCATAATTCCCAACAACTGGAGCTGCCACATTCCTATTCTGATTACCCATTGCCTGATTACCAACATTCTGACCCCTCTGATTTCCAACATGCTGACCCATCTGATTCCCTGCATACTGACCATACTGATTCCCTGCATACTGACCTGCATTCTGCATATTCTGATTACCCATGTTAATTCCAGTAGCATATCCTTGCTGATTCCCATAAACTCCAACCATTTGGCCTCCATTGCCCATATTGAAACTCGGCTGAGCGATCTTCCTGTTGCGAGTATTTGATGAAATCCTTTGGTTGTTGTTTGTTGGTGTAGAATAGCGTCCTTGGAATGCTTTTGTCAGAAAAGCAAATGCTTGTGTCAAGGCTGCAGTAGCTTCATCATTGTCAGTGAATTCTGGTTCTTGGAAATGTGGGTATTGCTGTTGTGGAATAAGATGTTGTTGTTGCTGTGGGTAGAACTGTTGTTGGTAGACCGGTGTTGGTTGTTGAATGTAGGATGGTTGCATGTAGTTGTGAGTGGAAGATGATGATGGTTGTTGTTGTGTGTTCACTGGCATAGGTGTTGGTGTATCAGCCATTAATGCTAGAGGATCATGTTTTTTAGCTAGTAATTCAGCTCTTACTTCATTAGCTTCATCCTGATTTTGCTTCAAGAAATCATACACCTGATCATAAGTCACTTCATGCAAATTCTTTGTCTGATAAACAATACTGACATATCTTCCCCATTCTGGTTGTAACTCATTCAGAAAGATGGTGTTGTTAGCAATATTTGTCTGACTGAGGTTGTGTCTCGATAAATCATTCATGATCTTACAGAATCTGTGGTAGTACGTCTCTATGGATTCACCAGGAATTGAAGTAAACTTGCGAAGTTCCTTAAGCAATTGTGTTTCTATTTCCTGTTTCCCGATGTCTGTCCCTTACATTAACCTCTTGACTCTTTCCCAGACTGCATGAGCACTTACTTCACTGTCAACAGTAGCATAGATGGTTTCAGGTAAACCAAGAACGACGTAATGAAATGCCTGATCATCAGCTTCAATCTGTTTTCTGTCTTCCACAGTGTATTCAGTCTCATTCTGATCTCTGTAGTATGGTTGTACTGGGGGGGGGGGTACCATTTGGATCACCAGGGTCTAGTACTTGTGATGGTTTGAAGGGTCCATCCACAATGAATTTGATGAGAAGACTTCCATTTGTTTTGCTCTTAAGATAACGCATCATACGACTAGCCCACTGTGAGTATCCACCCTTTGACAGCATGGGAGGTCGGTTTTCGGCACCGGCTGCATGAATGTCTTGCTGAGTTGCCATAGATGAAGTGTAGATGGATAAAGTTGATTCTTGGATCGTTCCAACGAAATAGGAGTAGAGTTTAGAGTGAGTTGATGCAAGTTTTTATGGTGAAAATTTTGACTAAAACTTTGAAACTTCAATAACTTCTTCTCGGAGCGTTTTTAGGCCTCGAAACTTCGCCTAAATCGATAAATCATTTAGCGTGTCGTTCTCCTCTGTCTGACGGTCGTTTTGACAGCTGATTCGTCGAAAACGGAGTTACGGTTCAAAAGTTATGGCCGTTTGAAGTTTGGTCGTCAAAAACCTCACTTTTGTCAAAATTCTCGAAACTTTGCTGTGTTCTCGAAACTTTAGGATGTTTGCGAAACTTCTTGGTTTGCGAAACTTCTTGTGTTTGCGAAACTGTAGAGCATGCAGTGATCTCGAAACTTTGCTCTTTCAAAGATTGCGAAACTCAAAGATCTCGAAAACTTTGAAACTTTGCTCTTTCAAAGATTGCGAAACTTTGCTCTTTTAAAGATTGCGAAACTCAAAGATTGCGAAACTTTGCTCTTTCAAAGATCTCGAAAACTTGATTGTGAAACTTGAAGTTCTCGAAACTTAGGGTTTGCGAAACTCAGTTGAGAGATTGCGAAACGCAAGTTTGCGATAAATTGTGATTTCGAAACTTAAGGTGTTTTCGAAAACACAAAGTCACCAAACCACTTTTCGAAATTATACAATTTCGAAAGTTTTCCAAAAGTCGAAGTACTTTTCTTTCTTATACAAGAGAGAAAAGACCGAGTATCCAAGTGTGAGCACGAGAGGAGTCGCGGTTTTGATGTTCTCGAAAAGCAGTCAAGATTTCGAAATCTAGTACTTGGGATTTCGAAATTGTGGCAGATTTTTGATTTCCCAAAAAGTTCACCCAAACGTAGTTTTTAATCCAAGATTCTTGTACTTCTAGACTAAAAAGCACCAAAACTTGAAGAAAGTTCAAAACTTGATGATTTTTATGAAACTTTTTTGAGATCTAGAAAACAAGTACAAAACCAAATCGAGTTTTTTAAGCTTGAAATTTTCAAAAAGATTGAAACTTTCTTGTTAGAAAAGGTTTATAACACTAGTTTGTAATAAAAAAAGTGTTAAAAACCAAGAAAAAACAAGAAAAGTGAGAACTTTTCTCAAAAAAAACGTGAAATATAGCTTAAAAAACACGAACCACACAAACTCTCAACCCTCCTAAATCATTGTTAGGCGATTGATACCACTTATAGGACCTTAGATATCACAACTTTATCACACCAATAGAAGCTTAGAAGAAGTAGAGAAGAAAAGATGGTGACTTGATGTATATATATATATATATATATATATATATATATATATATATGTGAATCGTATATGTGTAACTAGATAGATGGAAAATGAGAGAATATTATTAAGAAACACACACAAATACACACACAAGCACACACCTCAAATGAGCCTTTGAGGTGTTTAAATACTTCTTAACATGAGATGCCCTATGGGCTTTCTATGGGCTTGGGCTTGGACTTGGTTACATGGTTGGATAACTAGGCTTATGAAACATAGCACATAACATATTAGCTTGCCAAGTCCAAAGCCCAATGACTAAACTATTACTAATCTTAACAAATGACACAAAGTTACAATATGAGAATGACCATCACTTCATAATACATATTTTTAATGCTAACAATAATAGCCACTAAATATACTTCAAAATCAAACTTCTTCCAATATAGTTCTGAAAACAAACAATGCCATATATAATTGAAATTTGGGAGTAATGATTCAAAGATGATATGGTTAACGCAAATGGAATAAGCATAAACCATAAAGTGGTTTAGCATAAGATACATTACTGTACCACTCATAACCCGTTAGAACGAAGAAATGATGTAATTAGTTATAAATTACACGTAGATGGTCATGACCTGTTATTTCAAAGACTTGATGACAACATTTCTCCTTATGTACTTCATCCTTCCCATTGCATATGACATACGACATTGTAGCTATATTATTCCTTTCTACAGAAAACAACCATCCGGTATCACGTCATCTGAAAAACATATCTCTGGAACATGTGTAATTTATACTCAATATTGTTAGAGTAATTGTATATATAGAAGCAATGCATGGCTCTACCATCTTTACTTTGTAAGTTCAAGTCTACTAATGAATTAACTATAAATAAAATTGCATACATGTAAATATTGCATCTTTTCAAGCATATCTTTACATAAATGGACCTCAAAATCAGTAAAATTTGTAATGTTCATTGTTTATTTGATATCTTGTGCAATCTTATCTTGATCTTCACTATGTTTGCAAATAATGTAAATGAACCAAGTCATAGTAGCCACTATAGCATGTTTACCGGCAAGGACAAAGTTTAGTATTACATCTTGGTAGTACTTAAAATTGCAAAGAGTTGTGAAACATTTTAGCAAACAGAAATATTTTGCGACATATTTATGTATTATTTAACTTAATATCGTTCGCGACACCTTTAATCACCCAAGAAAAGAAAAGATATAGTGATTAATACGGAATATAAAAACATATGTGAGAGGTTAGGAGAGGTTGTTAAATAGATAGAAAAAGAAAAAAAAATTTATCAAAACAACTAACGATTTAATATGATCTAAATTGGGTATATTCGTATTGGATAAACCGTGAGCATGTGACACAGATTCAATTGTGTACCTTGTTTTTTGTGCAAATTGGAAGGATGGTCATGCCATGTAGAGATGGAAATCTCGGCCTATTTACTTCTAAATTTGATCAGTTCTGGTTATGTACTATCTTTAACGATGAAGTGGGTAAAAAAGTTGTTTAAAAACAAACAGACCGAGCACCATTGTTTCTTGTAGTCATATATGCTATCTAATAACCTTTGAAATACTAATTACTTACTTACGAAATTCAACTTGTTGACCATCCCACATTCCCACCTGACCAAAAGGAGCTAAAATTACTTCTAAATTGGTCAATTATACAACATACCTGTGTATTCGAAGTTTAAGAAGTGTCTTAACCAAGTACTCATCTTTAGGTATGTTGCCTCTCTTGATATGCGGTCTCAAATAGTTCAGCCAAAGTCTGCAGCTTCCACACCTCTTAAGATTTGCATATTTGATTGGATAAGTTAGCCACATTAAGCATCGATACAAACATTGCTCAACAAATATAATTGCATGACATACTAAGAACACTTTAGTGGATTAGAACCCAAGTTATAGTAATCAAAGGGTTAACTCTTATATATGTCTCAATAATGGCGACAAAGTTTATGTGATTTACAGAACTAAACGGGTTAAAGAAAACATTGATGATATGAGATTAAAACTAAAAATCAAATTCCTAAAATTTCACGCATTGTAAAAAGTGCCTGCAATAAAAAAAGATTAGGAATCCCAAACACCCCCTATTACTTGGAGTTAATTCAACTAAAAATATAAATACATAAGCAAAAAAGTTAAAAGAGGAAGTAATCGAGAACACCAGTTTATTACTTGCCGTTACAAAAGTTATTGAGAGCACACTCCTTTTATTCCAATAATAGGTGTTTAAGTGTTAAATGGCAATTATAAAAGTTATAAAGATTGCATGATGACCATAAATATGTCAGACATTCAAATTTTGACATGTAACAACTCATGTATCTATATACTCCGTACTGCAAAACATCCTACTACAAAAGTCTAATACGCACTATAGTTAATCAATCCCAAACACCCATATAAACACTTAAATGTTGTATATATAACAACAAATAGCTAAAATAAGCAATACCAAATGCCTCCTAATTATTCGGTAGATATTGCTTACTTACAGATTTACATATAAAATGATCCTAAAAAGTAAAAACCACATAATGGCTTTGTTTCAGCCGGTGTGCAATAGCCCAACACCTCACATATAAAACACTTAAACACTAAATACTAACTAACCTTAAAATCTTGGAAAACCTTCACGGACACCTTTCAAAATAGAGCACACTCCATATGGAGACGACAAAATTATGTCGTTGTTGCACGTTATTGCATTGAGCCAATTCATTACTTCCTACTGCAAGTCAAGATGCGAAAGCAAAAATTCAGTGACAACTTTTCCACTAATAAAGGTCAATGGACAAAGAGGTGTGTTTATTAGCCTACGAATTTAGTTTTTACATAATCACATACGTATATAAGCCAACAAAATTATCAAAGACTGACAGCAGGTTTTGCTCCAATACCAATAACAACCTGTAAAGATTAAAATGCGTCTTATAACCCTTTATGAGTATTTGCTTACACATTAGTTCGCAAGAATGTCAAGTAAAATTACCAAATCTGCTTCAATGGTGCTGGAAATTCAACTTACATATGTTAAGTACTGATTTGGGATTTGGGATATGAAAGATTGTGCGTTTGCCATCATTGATGCTCTTTGGATATTTTCGTCACATGTGTTCCAAGAGCACCACGATTGCATCAGTTTCCATAACCTTTTTAATCACCTTGTGAAAAACTAGAAGGGGGGTTGAATAGTTTTATGTCCTTTTAAAAGTTTATTACCAAAATATTTTGTAGGTTATTAAAAACTTTTGATTCGATCTCAAGTGAATTCAAATGACAACCAATATAAGCAATTCTAATCAAGTAATGAAAGTATTGAAATGTAATGAAGAAAAGATAGAGTTAGAAAGATCAAACCACAACACGCGAATTTATAGTGGTTCGGCTACAAGGACACCTTCCTTGCCCTACTCCACTCCCCGAGTACCACACTCGAGAGTTTTCTTCACTATGTCAACAAACTCCTTATGGTGGAGAAACCTTACACACCTTGGCTTACACGAGTTAACGACACTAAGCTAAATGTCGAGTTCTAATCGTAGCTAGAACCAATCTCACGACTTCTTCAAGGCTTCACACCTTCTTCACAACTTCATAACTTCTTCAAGGCTTCACACCTTCTTCACACCTTCACAACTTCACACCTTCTTACCTTCTTCTATGCACAACTAATTCACAACTTACTAAACTACTTTACAACACACCTAGTTTCTACAATCAACAAATTTACACAACACTTTTACAAATATCTACCACAACTACAATATGAAACTAGCTATTCACAACACTACTACAATTAGATGGATGTAGAGGAGTGTTCTTCTTCTTGCACTTGAATGGATGAAGCTTTGGATCACTTGGAAACAAAGACTTATGAATTATATGATCAAAGGATTTTAGATCTAGAAATGGAGGTTGGATCAGAAAGTTTATAGTGCAAAAAGGTGAGAAAAATGTGTGAAATGATCCAATATTTATAGGGCCAGATTTTACTGTTCTGGAGCGTGCCGGTCCCTTAATTAGGGGCCGGTCCCCTTAATCATTAAGGGGGCTGCCTAGTAAAATTAAGGGGGCCACCCTCCTGAACGTTGGAAAAGTTTTTCTGGATAAAATTTGCCCTTTTTGGTTGGAAATTTGAAATCATATCTTTGTGGTTTAATATAACATTACCAAAAATGATTTACAAATATATATAAAATGTTTATATCATTTTATAAGATGTTATGTCTTAAGACAAAATTTTCTTTGATCATGTAATGCATAAGATGCTTAGTTTATGCATACCTTAAGTGATATTAGATGTAGAGGTAAATATTTGTTACCAAATACTTGTTTACGTCTTAATCTTGACTTAATTTGATTTGAGTTTTGTGATTATCAAAACATAGGTTTATTGAGAGATATTAATAACCTTTTTAAACATTATTATATCAACAATCTCCCCCTTTTTGATGATTACAAAACTTAAACTCATTAACTCAAAAATTAATTTTTAAACAAGTATTTTGGTGAGTTTATATTTACTTCTCCCCCTTTTTGTAAAATCAAAAAAGGTTATGCCGATAATTTTCAAACGTGAAAAATTGACGGGTAGATATCTCCCCCTTGCGAAACAACCCCGGATTGGTGATATGGTGGAGGATTTTGATGGTTTTGGGTGTTTTGGTTCGTACTCAGCAGCAATGGGGAAGAGATGAATGAGCAAATGGGGTGTTTGGGAATGGAAATAAGGTGGAAAACGTATTTGAAAGTGTCAGATGGCCGGTCCCCTTAAACATTAAGGGGACCACCCTCGATAACAAGCCGGTCCCCTTAATCTTTAAGGGGGCCGCCTTTGAAATTTTCGAAATTTCGCGGAATTAGTTTCTGAAACAAAAATATTTATACGTATATAATTAGATTTATAATATATCAAAAATACGTAAACGTTTATTGGCACGATGATAAAATTCTTAACAATTTTTAATTACCGTTTCGATAATTAAAATATACCTTTGACAATTTTGGATAAAATGATCAAAGTGTTAAGTTGATGAAGGGTTTGAGGTGTGTTCGGGAATATGTGAATAAGTGTATATATATATATATATATATATATATATATATATATATATATATATATATATATATATATATATATATATATATATATATATATATATATATATATATATAAGTGTGAGTGAAAGATGGGTTGATGGGTGAGGTTTTAAAGATAGTAGCGGAGATAGGATAAAGTCGGCGAGAGGAGTTTGTTTCATCCACAGTGTTCACGTGCGAAGGCGTTCTTGCATGATAAAAGTCCACTTGACTCATATCCCTTCATCATCATGAGTCTCCTAAAAGAGGACTTAATAGAATAACGCGAGGGGGGAAGGAAAGGGTTCGATAAAGAACAATTTCCTGGAGTTCTAGAAAGTCAACTAATGACGTATCTAGGTTATGTGCAAGCAATTATATATATATATATATATATATATATATATATATATATATATATATATATATATATATATATATATATATATTAGGTATTAAGAGTATATGTAAATATAAGTATATATATGATCGAACAAATAGAGAGAAAAAGGCAAGCTATATCTATGCAAACAATGTAATCAACTAAAGCATATTTATCTAAGCATGACAATGAGTTATGAAAGAATGACGTACCCGGTGGTCTTCAAAAAAAATCTTCAAAATCATCAAGATGATATATAGACTTTGAAAAAGTCTATGTTGAGAGAAACTTCAAGATTGCCTCAAGGAATGTTCATCTAGCCATTCGATCCCCATTGTCTCTTTGGTTCAAAGTTGTTTGGTCCAAACATGTTTAACATTTGACTAGGATGCATGAAAGGTGGTAGTATACCCCAAGGATTGTAGCTTTGTTGGTAGTTCCACATTTGATTACTATTGTTATTATAGTTTTGCCTATTTTGGTTTCTTCTTGGTTGAGGTGTTTTAGACCTAGGATTAGGATTATTTGATTTTCTAGGTGGTGGTGTTTTAGATCTTGTCTTAGATTTAGAAGATCCTACCTCGTTTTTCAAAGACGATTTATAAAAAGCTTTTACTTCTTCATTGTTGGCAGGAGGTATTTTTCTATCATTAATAAGTATATACTTAGGATTAGATTTTAGAGATTTTTGTTCGTTAGGTTCATTTTCGAATTTGACATTTTTAATCTCACTTGTTGAAGCTTCATTTGAGTTAAATCCTAAACCGGTTTTATCTCCGGATGTTCTTTGAATACTTATTATTTTACTAAGTGAGTGACTACTATTTTCAAATTTATTAAGTTTGCGAATTTCTTCCCTAAGTATTTCGTTTTCACTTTTAAGCACTTGACATGATTTACATTCTTCAAAAATTTCTTTACCTTTTTCAAGTTGATGTATTATAATTTTTAGTTCAAGTACTTCATTTTCCAATTGATTGTTTATGTATTTTAGTGATTTGTTTTTGGCCATTACTAGTTGTCCTAATTTGCATAGCCTATTATATTCGTTATCTAGATCTTTTTCATCTAATGATAAACTTTCATCACTAAAATATTCGGTTTCGGAACGTACCTCATTTGATGTATTCGCCATAAGACACTTTTCTTCTTTTGTCGTTTCTTTCTCATCTTCATCACTATCACTCCAAGCACCTCCAACAAAAGCTCTTTGATTTTGATCTCTTGTCATCATTGGACATTTTCCGATGAGGTGATTTGGATCACCACACTTGAAACATTTTCTTTCAATCTTGTTGTTCTTGTCATCTTTACTCTTTTGAAATGTTTTCTTTTCATCATGCGGTTGTCTCACGAATCTTCCTCGCCTTCTGAAGAATTTCTTGAAATCTCTTACGGCCATGGCATATTCTTCGTCATCACTTTCGGAAGATGAGCTATCTTCGATACTAGATTCCTTTCTAGCTTTCAAGGCGATTGACTTGCTTTGCTCTCGTTTTTCTTTGACCATTTCGGAATCCTTCTTAATGATAACTTCGTAAACTTTTAGATTTCTAATTAATTCATCAAGTTGCAATGTTGACAAATTCTTCGATTTTTCAATAGCCGTCACTTTAGCTCGCCATTTTGGATGAAGAGCCCTAAGAAACTTCCTAACAAAATTCTTACTAGAAAAATTCTCATCAAGTGCTTTTAAACTTGTGATGATAGTGTTAAATCTAGCAAAAGCGTTACCAATTGATTCCTCTTCCAGAATCGTGAATTGCTCATATTGTTGAACAAGTAGATCTATCTTATTATCTTTGACTTGACTATTACCTTGGTGAGTTATTAGTAAAGAGTTCCAAATTTCTTTTGCGGTTTCACACATAAAGATCCTTTCATACTCTTTACGTGGTAGCGCATTATAAATAACCATTTTTGCTTCATTATTTTTAGCAAGTTTTCTTTTTAAATCATCATTTTGTTTTTCAAAAGGTACGATTTTATCTTTCTTAGTTTCGGGGTTATTTTGAATAGGTAAAAAATCACCATTAGTAATAACATGCCAAAGATCTAGATCTTTTGACTTCACATAAGTTTCAAATCGATTTTTCCAATATAAAAATCCATCACTTTCAAATGGTGGTGGTCTTTGCATAGATTGCCCTTCTAAATATTTTTCAGATTCCATAGATCGTTACAAGTTTTAAAATACAATATATTTTAAAGATCTTGCTAGATGTGGCTCTTGATACCAATTGTGGAAAACTAGAAGGGGGGTTGAATAGTTTTACGTCCTTTTAAAAGTTTATTACCAAAATATTTTGTAGGTTATTAAAACCTTTCGATTCGATCTCAAGTGAATTCAAATGACAACCAATATAAGCAATTCTAATCAAGTAATGAAAGTATTGAAATGTAATGAAGAAAAGATAGAGTTAGAAAGATCAAACCACAACACGCGAATTTATAGTGGTTCGGCTACAAGGACACCTTCCTTGCCCTACTCCACTCCCCGAGTACCACACTCGAGAGTTTTCTTCACTATGTCAACAAACTCCTTATGGTGGAGAAACCTTACACACCTTGGCTTACACGAGTTAACGACACTAAGCTAAATGTCGAGTTCTAATCGTAGCTAGAACCAATCTCACGACTTCTTCAAGGCTTCACACCTTCTTCACAACTTCACAACTTCTTCAAGGCTTCACACCTTCTTCACACCTTCACAACTTCACACCTTCTTCTATGCACAACTAATTCACAACTTACTAAACTACTTTACAACACACCTAGTTTCTACAATCAACAAATTTACACAACACTTTTACAAATATCTACCACAACTACAATATGAAACTAGCTATTCACAACACTACTACAATTAGATGGATGTAGAGGAGTGTTCTTCTTCTTGCACTTGAATGGATGAAGCTTTGGATCACTTGGAAACAAAGACTTATGAATTATATGATCAAAGGATTTTAGATCTAGAAATGGAGGTTGGATCAGAAAGTTTATAGTGCAAAAAGGTGAGAAAAATGTGTGAAATGATCCAATATTTATAGGGCCAGATTTTACTGTTCTGGAGCGTGCCGGTCCCCTTAATTAGGGGCCGGTCCCCTTAATCATTAAGGGGGCCGCCTAGTAAAATTAAGGGGGCCGCCCTCCTGAACGTTGGAAAAGTTTTTCTGGATAAAATTTGCCCTTTTTGGTTGGAAATTTGAAATCATATCTTTGTGGTTTAATATAGCATTACCAAAAATGATTTACAAATATATATAAAATGTTTATATCATTTTATAAGATGTTATGTCTTAAGACAAAATTTCCTTTGATCATGTAATGCATAAGATGCTTAGTTTATGCATACCTTAAGTGATATTAGATGTAGAGGTAAATATTTGTTACCAAATACTTGTTTACGTCTTAATCTTGACTTAATTTGATTTGAGTTTTGTGATTATCAAAACATAGGTTTATTGAGAGATATTAATAACCTTTTTAAACATTATTTATATCAACACACCTGCAAATGAACAGAATACGACAATGGTTCAAAATGGCTGAAAGTCACCAAAAATATTCGAAAGTTACAATATATAGTTCTGTTTTAAATAAAGTTTCTTACATTAGTATGATAACATAGTGTTCCCTATTCTTATACAATAGCATCATATCTACACAGGCTCATACTCATATGGCTCAACCCTATATTCCGCTAGTATCTCTGCTACTTCAGCAGCCTCTACAATTTGTAAATAGAATCATTTTAGATAACATACTTGCTTTTGATTCTTTATCTGTATATGGGGTTGGATAATCACTTTTGTATTAGTTGCTGCAATAAAACTGCATAAACTTAATCAGATAATTTTTTTAATTCCAATTCACAAGTTGTCTACCTTTTCACGGAGAATGTAGCTTTTGTTCACTTTATTAATTAACATTGTAACACATCCAGAATTGTCACTTGCTCAAACACTATAACAACTACATATATGTTTCTGATTTATAATATCACATAATCACTTACCACATGCACATCCAAACAACCCTTTGCATAAAGGAGCCTAGATCTAAGATAATGAAGGGATATTTTTACCTCTAACTTTGCATTTGTTATTGCCAAAACAATTGCTTCAAATGGTACTTCTCCATCTACGAACCAGTGAGATTGACTACCGTCAACTGTTAACCCTGTGTTGTGGAGAAAATGAACTAAACTTATGTTAAATCATAGTGAAATATGACTCAGTTACTTCAAGCAAACATCTTTCCCAACTATATCAATAAAATAGTCTAGACATATACTTTTCTAGTTCCATGAAAATTCAAGTAGTTAAGAAGCAAATATGACCATGTGCGCTTATAACATTCTTGTTTTGCGGTGTGGGCTTCATATGAAGAGAACCTGATAACGATCCTAAAAGTGCATTTATTCATTCATGTAGATGATAACTAATGTGACACAGTAAATCACTAATTATCCATAACTATACATCCTAAGCAAATAGCTTTTGTTTTCATCCGAAACCATACTTTCCTCACTTGTCACGTTTCCCATATTCATATTACTTGCATTAATCTCACATGGTATACGCTTGATAATATTTAACACAAGAACAAATATACAGTTGATAATTACTCTAAATAAATAACATAACATTGCAACTAATAAGCAACTTGGGGGTCTAAACATTTCATCAAACATGTGGTGTGCATAATTAATACGTTTTCAAAAATGATTCAATCGTGCCGCAATAAGAGTCTTTACCTTGGTTTAACGAAAATTGATAATCTAAGTTATTAGTTTTGTGATCACCATTTTCTTTCAATAACTAATTCATTATAACATCATGTACCTGAAGAGGAGGAAAAAAAAAAAAAAAAAAAAAAAAAAGCCTATCAACCATGTTAATCTTAAGAAAAAGGGAAAACTAATAATAAATATAAAAATTACTCCAAATTCGATCGTATCATAGACTTACAATTTAAATCAGTTACATCTTACATCCATCGCATTTGTGCCATTGAAGTCGATTCTGGAACTTTTTCAAAAGATTGGAGTTGCAAATGATTATTAGATTGGAGTTGAAAAAGATTAATCAGAAAAAAAAAAAAAAAAAAAAAAAAAAAAAAAAAAAAAATCAATTAAAAAAAACGAATCATAAAGTTCAAACCTTTATCAATTCAATCAAAAAAAAAAAAAAAAAAAACAAAAAAACAAAAAACAAAAAAAAAAAAAAAAACAAAACAAAACAAAAAAAATCCATTTTATAAATAATCGAAGGTAAAAATGAAAAAGATGAAATTGAGACTATACCTGATTGAAACGAAGATTCAGATACGCAAAAATTGTTAAAATCGATTATCATCACCATTGAGAGGTAAGGTATAATAAAAAGAGAATCAGGCTTTTGAAAGTGTTACAGATCTTGAATCAATATTAATTGACTTACCATATTTCCAGGGACTTTGTTTAACCGAATTGATTTCAACTACTTTTTTTTTTTTTTTTTTTTTTTTTTTTTGCAATCTTTCTATTAGTGGTGTGGTTTCCAGGTGTCATTTTTTTAGAGTTTTTGAGTGATTTATTGCCTCTAAAAATAGCAATCACACTTGTGTTTTATATAGGTTGGGATAGCAACGAATAAACTGCGAACAAAAATGAGTTCATTATACTATTAATTTACATATGATTTAATAAAAAAAATGTTAAAAAGTTTATTTTTAAAATATAAGCTTTTTATTAGAAAAAATAAATTCAAAACATACCATTAATCTATCTAACGATTTTAAACATTATCCTAAACTACATGTATATAAATTCGATATGTGACGAGTTACGAAATTACCCTGTACTTTTAGTTTTTTACGTTTTTTTATATAGCAAACTTTATTTGTCAAATATCTAACACATTTAGAACGATTTTTTACAAAAAATATACCTGCAAAAAGATCTTTAAATTGCAAACAAAATGAGCCAAAAATTAATATCTTTTTAATTTACGTATGATTTTATAAATAATGTTAAAGTTTTTTTTATTTTTTATTTTTTATTTTTATTTTTTTTATAAATATAAGTTTTTCTATAAGAGGATAGTTATATTAAATATCAAACTTTTCTTACATATCAAGGAACTCATCCCCACTATCCATCTAAAAAGAAATCAATGGTTTAGATTAAAAACATTTTAATATTTCACCAATTTTTTATAATTTAAATATCTCTTAAACCGTTAATCGTTAAGCGAAAATAATTACACCATCGCGACGAGCATTTAATTATCTTTCTATAGACGAGCACCTTGATATACTTTCGAAAAAAAAAAAAAAAAAAAAAATCTTTTTTTCACTTTTTTTTTCGTGGCCGAAAAAATCATATATGATATATTATATATGATATATCATATATGATATTACATATCATATATGATATTAAATATCATATATGAATATCATATATGATATGTAATATCATATATGATTTTTTCGGTCACGAAAAAAAAAACGTGAAAATAATGAAAATTTTTTTTTGTCGAAAATATGTCAAAGTGCCTATCTATAGAAAGATAATTAAATGCTCGTCGTAATGGTATATTTTTTTTCGCTTAACGATTAACAGTTTGAAAGATATTAATATTTGAAAAAAAGATGAAAGTGGTTTTTTAAAATTGTTGTGATTAATCTCATCCATTATATCAAATAAAGATGTGGAAGATGGAGGGTGGAGATTGGTCCCTTGGTATATAAAAAGATTTTGGTCATGATCTTATATCTTTCTATAAAAGAAAATACAAAACATACCCTTAAACTATCTAAATATTTAAAAAATTATCATAAACTACACATATATAAATTTAATATGTGACGAATTATGAAAACTACCCAGTACTTTAGCCTTTTAGTTTTTTCTTATATAACAAACTTTACAAATATTTAACAAATATCCAACAATCTTTTACAAAATAATATACTGGTGAAAAAGTGTTTAAATTGCGAACAAAATAAGCCCAACAATAATATGCTTTTGACTTAAGTATGATTTTATAATGTTAAAGTTTATTTTAAAGCATAAGTTATTATTATTATTATTATCATTATTATTATATAAAAGAATGGGTGTAGCGCTGTAAACGAAATGAACGTTCAGTGAACATCTCATAAACCGTTCGGTAAAAAGTTCATTTATTTATTAAATGAACGACTCAATAATGAATGTGTAAATACTCATCATTTTTACCAATTCTGAACTGCCAAAACATCCAAAAACACTCAATAATGAATCAAAATAGTGAAAATATCCCAGGAAAGTGTTTTACATGTCTCAAATGCAAAAATACCAAAAACAGATAAAAACGCACAAAGTTTGCATAATTGGCAGTTTCAGTCCCTCAAGTTTCATAAATTTGCAAAACTAGTCCCTGGTAAATCAAAACTTGTACAAATGTCATAAAAGGTCCTTGGGATTCATAAGTTGTAAGAAATAGTCCTTTAAAGTTTAAAATTACATATTTACAACTTTGGTCCCTCAACTTTGAAAAATGTCAAAAATAGTCCCTAAGGTTTTGAAAAATGGAAAATGTGAAAAATAAACCTTATACTATTCTAAAATGACAAAATTGGTCCTTATGATAACTTTTGAGAAGTTACAAATTAAACCCTTCAAAAATCAGAAAATTACAGGTTTGGTCCCTGGAGTTTGTGGAATTGGCAGATTTAGTCCCTGGGGTTTTAAAAAGTGAAAAATTCAAAATAAAACCTTATACTATTCATCATTGGCATTTTATACCCTTGGAAACAAATTTAGAAAATGCCAAATCCACACCCTCAACTTTCCCACAATTGCAAAATAAGTCCTTGTGTTTAAAACCAAATCCGGATCCAAAAAAATAAACTAAAACCAAAACCACACCACTAAACCTAAGCCTGGTCCAAAGTCAGTCCACCACTTGGGCCCAAAATTATACCAGCCCAGTCCACACCCAAAGAGTTAAACCAGGGTCAACGTTGACCTGGTCAACTCCCAGTTAAACAACCCTACCCCGTCCCCTTTCCCTCCTCAACACCACTACTTGCTACTTCCCTCCTCCACCTGCCTCCTCCATCACATCCAACCTCTCAGCTCCTCCAATCACAATCCAAGGAGAACCCCCCATAATTAATGCTTCTACTACCCCCTACACGCAACAGAGCAATTTGCTCTGTTTGCAAATTTTCCCGCCAAATACACGTGTTACATGGAGAGTGGACCAAAAGATGAACAAAGTGGTGGGAAATGATGGCAATGCAGAGGGGAACCCTAATTGGGAGCTATAAATAGAAGAGGAAGCACAAGGATGAGATAGTTAGTTAATTTTAGTTTTATATATGTCGTTTAATTGCAATTTCCAATTCTAGGGTACACCCAAGCTCTTAAGCAGTGGTAACCTTCTTTTTTATTGTATTGTAACTTAATTTCAGTTATTAATTTCAAGCTTCTTTTATTATTTCATCGTATGCAATTTTAATTATATTTCAATATCTCATATTGTTCAATTGTTGTTTTAAGCCTTATGTATTGGACTCTTAGATACATATAAGCTCCTAAGTAGCTTATTGAAGCTATTAGTAATAACTTAAAACAGTTTAGAAATAAAAAAAATTCAAAATACCAAAAAAGTCAAAGAAAGTCAAAGTCAGTGTTCTTGGTGATCATTGCTGGAGCAGGGTTGAATTTGGATGTCCCTGGGTTAGAGAACCTGTGGAGGTTCATTAGGAATGGTTCTCAGTTCTTGGTTCTTGGCATAAGCTGGAATGCACCTTGTAAGTTTTGTTTGAAAATTCATTTCCTTCATCTGCAGTAGCTAGCTTATTTATGCCTTTCTGAATGCTCTAATGCTTATTTAGTGTTACCTAGTTATAATATAGTATAACATAGCTTACTTGTTCAGTGGTTTTACTTGTTGTTTAAAAATCAATAATCTCACAGTGAAACACTCATACTTGACAAATCTGTGTATTTTACTTGTGGCATGATTGTTTTGTGTTCAATTGATCTTACTACATTATAAACTAGTGTTAGGAATCAGAGTAGTTGCCTAAAACCACCATTTGCTTTGAAAAACCAAAACAGATTCAAGATAAGGAGTGTTTGGTTTAGTGAATCTCACTGAGTCATAGTGAGTTTTGTGGGTTGCTTTTGCTTGGTACATGTTACTTATGGTTCTAAAATCCTAGTTAACCCCTCAAATGCACAGGTTCTTTGTTAAAAAGTCAAAACTCTCTTTGAATCTCTTAAAAGTGCTCACTGTGTGGGATTTTGGTATGAGTACCATGCCATTAGCTGTATAATTAGTTAATCTAGCTTATTTTAGTTTCACTATAGCTTAAAATTCCATTCTCAACAAGTTAGATCAGATTTAAAGTCACATAAGTCAAAACTTAGGTTTATATCAAAAGTCAAAATTTTCTCTTCTCAGATTTTTATAAAACTTCCAAGATTTGTTTTGAATTTAGGATTTGGTTCTAGGACTTGCAATTTGTTTCTATTAATAGTCTGTTAGCTCATCTTTGATTTCCCACAAGTTTTATATTTTTATCATTTTTTCCCTGGGCCCCACAGACCCCCAAACTAAGCTGCAGGGCAAGGTTGTGCCCTGCTCACCCAGACACCCAGTCACCACCATCACTTTGGTGGTGTTTTGTGACCACCACAGTGGTTCCCAAACCCTAGGTTTAGTTTTTCCCAACCCCCCTCCTACCAGAGTCTCTCCTTTGACCATTGGTTTGACCTTGGGACAAGTGGACCCCACCTGGAAATAGGCTTAAAGATTGTCCCAATTCTGTGTTCAGTTTTAAAGTGCAAGATGCTTATTTGATTGTGTTCAGCTTATTTGAGCTTATTTCTTACTATTATCTGTTTGTTAAGCTTGTTTAACTTATTTGTATCTGATTTCACCATTGTGGACCGCACCCAAGGCCATTTGACCCAGATTGACCAAACAGTCAACCAAAGTCAACTGTGTAAGTTAAGGGGGTGTCACAGCTTATTAATAAGCTAATTTTAAAAGTGTTTTCATTAAAGTTTGTCATTTTAAGGTATTAAGTAGTTCTGAAAAAGAAAAATCCAAAAAAAAATCAAAGTTAAAGTAAGTGATAGTTTCTATTTAATTCAAGTTAATTTTAATTTTCATTTTTATATTTTAATTAAGTCACTAGTGTTTTTATATTTTTATTAAATATCTCATATAGTAAAGTAATTTTGATAATTTTTTCAGATTTTTATTTTGTCATTTAGTGTTAATTAGATTTAATTTCAATTTTCTTTATTATTAATTAATATCAAATATTAAATAGCTTAATTAGTTTTTATAAGGTTAAATCTAGTTTTTATAATTTTCCTAGTTCTAATATAGTATAATAAATTTTTAGAAAATATATTTTGAAATTCTACTGTTCATTTTCTATTTTTCTTATTTTATTTGTTTAAAATAGACTTAAGTTAATTAAAAGGTAAATAATTAGTTGTTTAATCTTAAACCATAATTTTTAGAGTTTTTATAATTTTGTAGGATTCCTGTGATGGTTAAGTAATTTTATAAATTTTATCTTAATTTTCTAAGTTAATTTAATATTAATATAAATTAAAAGTAGTTTAATTAGTTAAATTAAGTTAAATAGTTTTTAATTAATAACAAAACCACAAAAAGACAAAAATATTTATTTTTATTTTTTATACTTTCTTCAAGTTCTAATTTAGGTTTAGAAATTATTTTTGCAAATTTTTAGTTTAATTTGTAATAGTTATCATTTTTAGTTAATTTAAATTAGGTTTTAATTTAGATTTTAAATAGTTTAATTAATTAAATAATAGTTTAATAGTATTTTAATCACTTTTATAATTTCTTTTTCATTTTTAATTTTAAGTTTTGAAAAGTGTCAAAAGCACCCCCTGTAGTTTGATAATTACCAAAAACCCACTTTTCCAGTCCGATACGTGATCTTAATTGCGAATTTGTGCATATATCTGGTATCTGATTATTGTGAATATTATATCTGTGTACCAATACCAAAATAACAGTAGCAAAGTCAATTCCATATCATCTGGGCTACTGTCCTCAGTCCCACTCACTCATAAACGATTTCCAAAGCACCATTTCAATCTCGCTGGGACTTTAACGACCCGGGAAAACACTACACTATCACCGGAGTATTGATTCTAGGCTATCTTTGACTTATTGACCTTGGTCAATAATAATCTGACGGTTCAGGCTCAATCAAAATTTGGCGCCGCTGCCGGGGAGGTTGTTGCGTGTTTTATAAAATCGTTTTAAGTTTAGTGGTTTTCAAAACCCTCCCTGTAAAAAGTTTTTGTAAAAACATAATCATATCAGAAAAACGTTCATTAACACTTCTTCTGAAGTGTTGAAAACACCAAAAAAAAAATTAAAAACAATCAAAAACAAACTGTGAAGTTAAATTACTTCGTGTTCTTTAAGATTACAACCTGAAACAGTTGGTTTAAGGTAAGTTCTGACATTAAATTGCGAACTGAAGAGGGAACCTATTTACTTCCTCCCGCCAGCCTGCGAGTAATCTTAAAGGGACGATTTCGGTTAACGAATCAGTTCCAAAAAAAATATTTCCCAAGTTTTCTGCACACACACCCATAAGCCTAAAGCAGTTTTTCAAAAATCAATTAATAAACCCATAATAAGTTCCCAAACTTAAAATAAAAACTTGCCTTTGTATCCCTGTGAGTAGTGTACCTTTTTAAAAGAAGCTGCTCACTTGTGATTATTGGTTTAAGTTCACTGTGGTTTTGCCTCGAACTTGTGTTGAAAAATTGTTTTAAGTGCATGCGCACTCGGTCTCAAACAAAGAATAAAAAACAGAAAGACGTACCCGAGCTACGTTCTAATACAGAAACCGAAATGGCCGCTGGGCCACCACCACCACTATTACCACCCCCTGACCCTCCTAGGGATGAGCCAGCTCCCGATCTCCGAATGATGGAGGAGCTGTGTCAACCTACCATGCAAGGGCGGGGTGGGCCTATTGCACCACTCACTATTGGGGCTGCGGACTTTGGCCTCAAGCATCACATGATCCAACAAGTCCAGAATTCGTGTCAATTTCACGGATTACCGGGTGACGATGCTAACAAGCATCTTGACAAATATCTTACGGTCACCCAAAGCATGAAACAGCATGGTGTCACCGATGATGCCCTTCGGCTGTACCTCTTCCCCTATTCTCTCACTCATCATGCCACTGCATGGTTTGACCGACTTCCAAAGAATTCTATTCGAACCTTTGATGAAATGGTAACCAAGTTTTTAGCAAAATATTTTCCACCATCCATGGTTACCAAGTTACGAAATGATATCAGCAACTTCCGGCAACGTCCCGATGAGTCTCTTTTTGAGGCTTGGGAGCGTTATAAGCTAGCTATTGATCGGTGCCCTAACCACAATATGTTGCAAGTTACCATCATAGATACCTTCTATAATGGTCTGACATTGAGGCACTGAGACATTCTAAATGCTGCTGCTGGTGGGACCTTTATGAAAAGGCGTCCCGAGGAGTGCTATGACTTAATCGAGAACATGACTGCCCATCATAACTTTTGGGATTCCTCTGCGGAGAGGGATGCGTCATGTAATTCCGTTACTCCCTCATCATCATCTCCTGAAATAATTGCTCTTACCAAAAAGATGGATGATATTTCTACGGCTGTGTTGAGAATGAACCAAACGATGCAACATCAGGTTCAAAATCAACAAGTAAAAGCCGTGGCCCGAAGTTGTGAAACTTGTGGGGGCCCACATCTGTATTCCGAGTGTCCAGCTACTGCTGAATTTCCTCAAGAGAACGTTTATGCTGCTAACGGTTCCTACAACACGGGGGGTAATTCTTACCAACCGCAAGGGGACCGTAATCTCTTAAGCTATCGTTCCAACAATTTTCTCGGACCTCCCGGTTTTAACCAAAATCAAAACCGTAACTCGAATCAGAATTTTAACCAAGGTCAAAACTCAAATTTCCAAAACCCGAACCAAAATCAAGGCCAGTTTAATCAAAACAATTTTCAAAATGGCAATCAAAACCAAGGTTTTCAAGGAAATTTTCAAAGAAACCAGAATCAAGGGAATTACAATCAGGGTAATTTCAATCAGAGAAACAATTTTCAGGGCAACAACAATCAAAACCAAGGGAATTTTCAAAACAACCGTGTTCAAAATCCCCCTGTTCAAAATCAAAACGTTGTTCCACCCTCGTCTTCCTCCGATGCTGAGATTAAACAATTCATGAAAGCACAAGAGGAAACGAATCGGTTATTGATCAAGACGATCTCTGATCTTCAGAAGTCTTTAAATGATCGACCCTCGAGCTCGGGTACACTACCAAGCAACACGATCGCTAACCCGAGGGGCGATGTCAAAGCGATCACTACCCGAAGTGGGGTATCATACAATGGACCCTCGATTCCTTCTACCTCTTCTTTTCCTCCTAAGGTAGCGGAATGTGAACCTGAGGTTACTACGGACACGGTACTTCCTACTAATAACGGAGGTATCAACAACGTCCACCCTCAAGTTGTCTCGGTCCCGGCTCGTAAGCCGAAAGTTGTATTTGATCCTCCTGTGAGTCCTGATGAAATTCCAAAAGATGATCCTAAGCCTTCAATTCCATATCCTTCACGTGTGAATGATCAAAAGAACCGCGAAAGAGCTAATCATCAGATGGAAAAATTTTATCAAATTTTCCAAGAATTGCATTTCGATATTAGCTTCGCGGACGCTCTTCTTCTCATGCCTAAGTTTGCTTCGACAATCAAAAATCTGATAAGCAACAAAGAAAAACTCTGTGAGATGGCAAAAACTTCTCTTAATGAGCATTGCTCAGCAGTGCTCTTGAAAAAGCTTCCCGAAAAGCTTGGAGATCCCGGGAAATTTCTCATTCCTTGTATTTTCCCGGGGATGGTTGAATGCTTTGCCTTGGCCGATCTTGGCGCAAGCATTAACCTGATGCCTTACACAGTCTGGAAAAGACTTTCTCTACCTACTCTCACTCCGACCTGCATGACACTCGAGCTTGCAGACCGTACTATATCCCGTCCTCTCGGCATTGCCGAAGATATCTTTGTGAAAGTAGGAAAGTTCCACTTTCCGGCAGATTTCGTGATTGTTGATTTCGATGCTGACCCACGAGTTCCTCTCATTCTCGGAAGGGGATTCTTAAGAACGGGTCGTGCTTTAATCGATGTATTCGAAGAAGAAATCACTCTACGTGTTGGTGGCGAAGCCATCACATTCAATCTTGATCAGACTTCAAGATATTCCTCCAACTATGACGCTGAAACGGTTAACCGAATTGATGTCATCGATGTTGCGTCTGAGGAGTATTCTCAAGAGGTCCTTGGTTTCTCATCCAGTGGCAGTCTTTCTACTGGCCCTATCATTTCCGACTCTTCCCCTTCCCTCACTCCGTTTGAGGGAAGTGACTTCCTTCTGGAAGAGGTCGAGGCTTTTCTTGCTCAAGATAGCTCAATCCCAAGTGGGGTTGATGAAAACTATCTTGACCTGGAGGGGGACATTCTTCTCCTTGAAAGATTGTTAAATGACGATCCTTCACCCTCTCCGTCTCCACAAATACTTCATAAAGCGGAAGTCAAAAATGTTGAAATAACTGAAGACTTTCCCGAGGTTGAGCTCAAGGACTTGCCTCCTCATCTAGAATATGCATTTCTGGAGGGTGATAATAAATTACCCGTCATTATTGCTAAAGACTTAAAATATGAGGAAAAGGCTGCACTCCTAAAGGTTCTTAAGTCAAACAAGCAAGCAATTGCTTGGAAACTCTCCGACATTAAGGGCATAAGCCCGAACTTTTGTACTCATAAAATCTTAATGGAGGATGACTTTAAGCCAGCTGTGCAACATCAGAGAAGGGTAAATCCCAAAATCCACGAAGTTATCAAACAAGAAGTTCTTAAACTTCTTGATGCGGGATTGATTTACCCTATATCTGACAGTCCTTGGGTTAGCCCAATTCATTGTGTTCCCAAAAAGGGTGGCATTACCGTTGTCACCAACGAGGATAACGAGTTGATTCCAACTCGTTTGGTCACGGGTTGGCGTGTTTGTATTGACTATCGAAAGTTAAATGAAGCCACCCGTAAAGACCACTTTCCTCTCCCTTTTATGGACCAAATGCTCGAAAGACTTGCGGGGAATGAATACTACTGCTTCCTCGATGGCTTCTCGGGTTACTTCCAAATCCCCATTGATCCCCAGGATCAAGAGAAGACTACCTTCACATGCCCCTACGGAACTTTTGCTTACAGACGTATGCCTTTCGGCTTATGTAATGCACCAGGCACGTTCCAGAGGTGCATGATGTCTATTTTTTCCGACATGATCGGGAAAACTATGGAGGTATTCATGGATGACTTTTCGGTCATCGGGGATTCATTTCGGACTTGCCTCTCCCACTTGGAACAGATGCTTAAACGTTGCAAAGAAACGAATCTAAGTCTCAACTGGGAGAAGAGCCACTTTATGGTCAAGGAGGGCATTGTCCTCGGCCATAAAATTTCAAAAAACGGGATCGAGGTTGACAGAGCTAAAATCGATGTCATTGCCAAATTACCTCATCCCACCACCGTAAAAGGTGTTCGGAGCTTTTTGGGTCATGCCGGCTTCTACCGTAGGTTTATCCAAGATTTTTCTAAGATTGCCCGGCCTATGACCCATCTCCTCGAGAAGGATGCTCCTTTCATCTTCTCTCCTGAGTGCATCGAAGCTTTTGAAACATTAAAGAAAAAGCTTACCGAGGCACCGATTCTTGTTGCCCCCGATTGGGACCAACCTTTTGAGCTTATGTGCGATGCTAGTGATTTTGCCATAGGTGCGGTCTTGGGGCAACGAAAAGCAAAATACTTTCAGCCCATACACTACGCAAGCAAAACTATGACTGAGGCTCAAGGTCATTACACCACCACTGAAAAAGAACTCCTAGCTGTGGTGTATGCCTTCGAGAAATTCCGGTCATACCTAATCTTGACTAAATACGTAGTGTACACAGATCACTCGGCTTTGAAATACCTATTTGCAAAACAAGATGCAAAGCCGAGGCTTCTTCGTTGGGTTCTCCTCCTTCAGGAATTTGATATCATTATCCGTGATAAAAAAGGGGCCGAGAACCTTGCTGCTGATCATCTCTCACGATTAGAGAACCCTCATCAAGATGTGTCCGAGAAAAAGGAAATAAATGAAACATTTCCTCTCGAGACACTCAATGCGGTTGCTTTTCGTGGTGACTCTACTACCCCATGGTTTGCCGACTTTGCAAATTACCATGCGGGTAACTTCATAGTGAAGGGGTTAACGTCCCAACAAAAGAAAAAATTCTTCAAAGACGTTAAACATTACTTCTGGGACGACCCCTTCCTCTTCAAAATCTGTGCCGATCAAGTCATCAGGCGATGTGTATACGGACAGGAAGCCACTGATATTCTCAAAGCTTGCCATGCTGGACCCACCGGGGGCCACCATAGTCCTAACTACACCGCCAAAAAGGTGTTTGATTCCGGTTTCTATTGGCCCACAATCTACAAGGATGCCCACGAGTTAGTCAAAGCCTGTGATGCTTGTCAGCGTCACGGGAATATTTCACAAAAGAACGAAATGCCACAAAATGCTATTCAAGTTTGTGAAATCTTTGACGTCTGGGGCATTGACTTTATGGGGCCATTCCCATCTTCTCGTGGAAACAAATACATACTCGTGGCTGTTGACTACTTGTCAAAATGGGTTGAGGCTAAGGCCTTACCCACTAACGATGCCCGAGTAGTTGTGAAATTCTTGAAATCCCTCTTTGCTCGTTTTGGAACCCCACGTGCCATCATTAGTGATCGCGGTACTCACTTTTGCAATGATCAATTTGCAAAAGTCATGCTGAAGTACGGTGTTACTCATCGTCTTTCCACCGTATATCACCCCCAAACAAGTGGGCAGGTGGAGGTTTCCAACCGTGGTATTAAACGGATTCTTGAGAGGACAGTAGGTGAAAACCGTGCTTCCTGGTCGGATAAACTAGATGATGCACTCTGGGCCTTCCGTACGGCTTACAAAACACCCATCGGGTGCACTCCATACAAGCTTGTATACGGGAAGGCGTGTCATTTACCGATCGAGCTCGAGCACAAAGCCTACTGGGCCTTGAAACATGCTAACTACGACCTTCATAAAGCGGGTGATCACCGTAAGGTTCAAATCAATGAATTAAACGAACTTCGTGATCAAGCCTACGAGAACTCTTTGATCTACAAAGAAAAGACAAAGAAGATTCACGACTCTAAGATTAAGAACCGCGTTTTCAACGTCGGTGACAGAGTCCTTCTTTTCAACTCAAGATTAAAGATCTTCTTGGGGAAATTAAAAACCCGATGGACTGGACCATTCACTATTGCTAAAGTATACCCATACGGGACTGTTGAGTTATCTCAACCCGAAGGTCCAAACTTCAAAGTGAATGGTCACAGATTGAAACATTATTTTGGAGAGGACACACCACCCTTGGTTGTCCCGGATCTCCAAACTTTCCCCATGGACCAATGAATTCGGGGATCGAGTCAAGCTAGTGACTCGGTGAACAAAAATTAGCAGCATATATGGGTTTTCACCCGTATTTCTGACTTCTTTCTACTTTCTACCACCCTAGTGTGGGGGAGTGGCCATCCCCCACCGTTTTAAAAGTAAATATGTTTCAAAATTCAATAAACATGTTTTGTATATTATGTCATTCAATTCCCGGGCTGTCAGGGCAAATTTATTACAGTTAATCATTCACAAGTGATTAGCTAGCGTGGTAAACCTGACACAAGCCTGGGAGGTGTATGTATATTCTTTACTTTATCATTCAACTCCCGGGCTGTCAGGGCAAATTTATTACAGTTAATCATTCACAAGTGATTAGCTAGCGTGGTAAACCTGACACAAGCCTGGGAGGTAGTGATTCAAAAAAAAAAAAAAAAAAAAAAAAAAAAAAAAAAAAAAAAAAAAAAAAATTGTATGTACAGATAAAATAAAGTGAAAAATAAAAATTTCCACAGTTAGAATCGAATATTAGCTTTTCCCGTTCAGAGATTCGGCATAATAGCCGGGACTTTGAATATTGAGGACAATATTCAGTTCTAGTGTGTGTGTGTGGGGGGGGGGGGGGGGGGAAATTCTTACGAATTTTATCACAAAACTTTCCAAGTACCCCCATTTTAGGCCAAAATTTTTCACTTTATTCCAAAATTTTTGTGGTTATCAGTCCGCCAAAGTCTTAATGACAAAGGGATTGGCTAGTCCAGGAGCAAACGGCTCTTGGTAAAGACATCTCAAACCCGTTGATGGCTGGCAGTTTGCCAAAAATTGCATGGTTCCTCAGCTCCCCCGCATCCTCATAAGCAAATGAGTTGGCTAGCCCACAAGATTATGGCTAGTGGTAAAGGCAGTGGAAAATCCATAATTGGTATTCAGCTCACCAAGATGTTGACTTAGTCCATCAAGATGCTGGCTAGTCCAGAAGCAAACGGCTTTTGGTAAAGACAAATCAAATCCGTTGACAGCTGGTGGTTTGCTCAAAATCACACGGTTATCAGGTGTGCCACAGTTCTTACACCTGGCTACTCCAGAAGTGATGGCTTTTGGTAAAGAGTTTCAAATCCATTAAGTTTTTCTCAAAAGATTGCTAGGGACTAGCAATGTTTTAGTGTGGGGGATTGATGAGTGTGTAAATACTCATCATTTTTACCAATTCTGAACTGCCAAAACATCCAAAAACACTCAATAATGAATCAAAATAGTGAAAATATCCCAGGAAAGTGTTTTACATGTCTCAAATGCAAAAATACCAAAAACAGATGAAAAACGCACAAAGTTTGCATAATTGGCAGTTTCAGTCCCTCAAGTTTCATAAATTTGCAAAACTAGTCCCTGGTAAATCAAAACTTGTACAAATGTCATAAAAGGTCCTTGGGATTCATAAGTTGTAAGAAATAGTCCTTTAAAGTTTAAAATTACATATTTACAACTTTGGTCCCTCAACTTTGAAAAATGTCAAAAATAGTCCCTAAGGTTTTGAAAAATGGAAAATGTGAAAAATAAACCTTATACTATTCTAAAATGACAAAATTGGTCCTTATGATAACTTTTGAGAAGTTACAAATTAAACCCTTCAAAAATCAGAAAATTACAGGTTTGGTCCCTGGAGTTTGTGGAATTGGCAGATTTAGTCCCTGGGGTTTTAAAAAGTGAAAAATTCAAAATAAAACCTTATACTATTCATCATTGGCATTTTATTCCCTTGGAAACAAATTTAGAAAATGCCAAATCCACACCCTCAACTTTCCCACAATTGCAAAATAAGTCCTTGTGTTTAAAACCAAATCCGGATCCAAAAAAATAAACTAAAACCAAAACCACACCACTAAACCTAAGCCTGGTCCAAAGTCAGTCCACCACTTGGGCCCAAAATTATACCAGCCCAGTCCACACCCAAAGAGTTAAACCAGGGTCAACGTTGACCTGGTCAACTCCCAGTCAAACAACCCTACCCCGTCCCCTTTCCCTCCTCAACACCACCACTTGCTACTTCCCTCCTCCACCTGCCTCCTCCATCACATCCAACCTCTCAGCCCCTCCAATCACAATCCAAGGAGAACCCCCCACAATTAATGCTTCTACTACCCCCCCCCCCCTACACGCAACAGAGCAATTTGCTCTGTTTGCAAATTTTCCCGCCAAATACACGTGTTACATGGAGAGTGGACCAAAAGATGAACAAAGTGGTGGGAAATGATGGCAATGCAGAGGGGAACCCTAATTGGGAGCTATAAATAGAAGAGGAAGCACAAGGATGAGATAGTTAGTTAATTTTAGTTTTATATATGTCGTTTAATTGCAATTTCCAATTCTAGGGTACACCCAAGCTCTTAAGCAGTGGTAACCTTCTTTTTTATTGTATTGTAACTTAATTTCAGTTATTAATTTCAAGCTTCTTTTATTATTTCATCGTATGCAATTTTAATTATATTTCAATATCTCATATTGTTCAATTGTTGTTTTAAGCCTTATGTATTGGACTCTTAGATACATATAAGCTCCTAAGTAGCTTATTGAAGCTATTAGTAATAACTTAAAACAGTTTAGAAATAAAAAAAAAATTCAAAATACCAAAAAAGTCAAAGAAAGTCAAAGTCAGTGTTCTTGGTGATCATTGCTGGAGCAGGGTTGAATTTGGATGTCCCTGGGTTAGAGAACCTGTGGAGGTTCATTAGGAATGGTTCTCAGTTCTTGGTTCTTGGCATAAGCTGGAATGCACCTTGTAAGTTTTGTTTGAAAATTCATTTCCTTCATCTGCAGTAGCTAGCTTATTTATGCCTTTCTGAATGCTCTAATGCTTATTTAGTGTTACCTAGTTATAATATAGTATAACATAGCTTACTTGTTCAGTAGTTTTACTTGTTGTTTAAAAATCAATAATCTCACAGTGAAACACTCATACTTGACAAATCTGTGTATTTTACTTGTGGCATGATTGTTTTGTGTTCAATTGATCTTACTACATTATAAACTAGTGTTAGGAATCAGAGTAGTTGCCTAAAACCACCATTTGCTTTGAAAAACCAAAACAGATTCAAGATAAGGAGTGTTTGGTTTAGTGAATCTCACTGAGTCATAGTGAGTTTTGTGGGTTGCTTTTGCTTGGTACATGTTACTTATGGTTCTAAAATCCTAGTTAACCCCTCAAATGCACAGGTTCTTTGTTAAAAAGTCAAAACTCTCTTTGAATCTCTTAAAAGTGCTCACTGTGTGGGATTTTGGTATGAGTACCATGCCATTAGCTGTATAATTAGTTAATCTAGCTTATTTTAGTTTCACTATAGCTTAAAATTCCATTCTCAACAAGTTAGATCAGATTTAAAGTCACATAAGTCAAAACTTAGGTTTATATCAAAAGTCAAAATTTTCTCTTCTCAGATTTTTATAAAACTTCCAAGATTTGTTTTGAATTTAGGATTTGGTTCTAGGACTTGCAATTTGTTTCTATTAATAGTCTGTTAGCTCATCTTTGATTTCCCACAAGTTTTATATTTTTATCATTTTTTCCCTGGGCCCCACAGACCCCCAAACTAAGCTGCAGGGCAAGGTTGTGCCCTGCTCACCCAGACACCCAGTCACCACCATCACTTTGGTGGTGTTTTGTGACCACCACAGTGGTTCCCAAACCCTAGGTTTAGTTTTTCCCAACCCCCTCCTACCAGAGTCTCTCCTTTGACCATTGGTTTGACCTTGGGACAAGTGGACCCCACCTGGAAATAGGCTTAAAGATTGTCCCAATTCTGTGTTCAGTTTTAAAGTGCAAGATGCTTATTTGATTGTGTTCAGCTTATTTGAGCTTATTTCTTACTATTATCTGTTTGTTAAGCTTGTTTAACTTATTTGTATCTGATTTCACCATTGTAGACCCCACCCAAGGCCATTTGACCCAGATTGACCAAACAGTCAACCAAAGTCAACTGTATAAGTTAAGGGGGTGTCACAGCTTATTAATAAGCTAATTTTAAAAGTGTTTTCATTAAAGTTTGTCATTTTAAGGTATTAAGTAGTTCTGAAAAAGAAAAATCCAAAAAAAAAATCAAAGTTAAAGTAAGTGATAGTTTCTATTTAATTCAAGTTAATTTTAATTTTCATTTTTATATTTTAATTAAGTCACTAGTGTTTTTATATTTTTATTAAATATCTCATATAGTAAAGTAATTTTGATAATTTTTTCAGATTTTTATTTTGTCATTTAGTGTTAATTAGATTTAATTTTAATTTTCTTTATTATTAATTAATATCAAATATTAAATAGCTTAATTAGTTTTTATAAGGTTAAATCTAGTTTTTATAATTTTCCTAGTTCTAATATAGTATAATAAGTTTTTAGAAAATATATTTTGAAATTCTACTGTTCATTTTCTATTTTTCTTATTTTATTTGTTTAAAATAGACTTAAGTTAATTAAAAGGTAAATAATTAGTTGTTTAATCTTAAAACATAATTTTTAGAGTTTTTATAATTTTGTAGGATTCCTGTGATGGTTAAGTAATTTTATAAATTTTATCTTAATTTTCTAAGTTAATTTAGTATTAATATAAATTAAAAGTAGTTTAATTAGTTAAATTAAGTTAAATAGTTTTTAATTAATAACAAAACCACAAAAAGACAAAAATATTTATTTTTATTTTTTATACTTTCTTCAAGTTCTAATTTAGGTTTAGAAATTATTTTTGCAAATTTTTAGTTTAATTTGTAATAGTTATCATTTTTAGTTAATTTAAATTAGGTTTTAATTTAGATTTTAAATAGTTTAATTAATTAAATAATAGTTTAATAGTATTTTAATCACTTTTATAATTTCTTTTTCATTTTTAATTTTAAGTTTTGAAAAGTGTCAAAAGCACCCCCTGTAGTTTGATAATTACCAAAAACACACTTTTCCAGTCCGATACGTGATCTTAATTGCGAATTTGTGCATATATCTGGTATCTGATTATTGTGAATATTATATCTGTGTACCAATACCAAAATAACAGTAGCAAAGTCAATTCCATATCATCTGGGCTACTGTCCTCAGTCCCACTCACTCATAAACGATTTCCAAAGCACCATTTCAATCTCGCTGGGACTTTAACGACCCGGGAAAACACTACACTATCACTGGAGTATTGATTCTAGGCTATCTTTGACTTATTGACCTTGGTCAATAATAATCTGACGGTTCAGGATCAATCAACAACTAATTTTATTAAAAAACGAACATAAACAAGAAAATTCGTAGGTTTAAGTGTTCGTGTTCTTTTATTTGCCCGGTTAAAATTAAATGAGCGAACATGAACAATGCTCCGTTCGTGTTCGTCCAGTTCGCTTACAGCCTTAATCTTTTAGAGTTTGAATTTCGAATAAAATAAGCCTCATATTGCAATGTTTTTTTTAATTACTTATGATTAAAAATAATAATAACTTCTTATTATTTGGTAATGTGTTAAAATTTAGCATTTTTGTTATTTTAAAAGATCTCTTTATATTTCAAATACAATGAGCTTAATATTTAACTTACATATTATAATTAAATAAGAATATATTAAAATTTTAAATCAACTTCTTATTTTTCCGGTAATAAATTAAAAAGATTATGAATATTTGAGTGATATAGACACTTGACCTATTACAATAATCAATATTAGTTTAGAGAAGAGTTTTTATATACGTTTTACTTTTATAGTGTTGACATAAATATTACGATATTTAATTTAAACAACCACTTCATGTTTAGATGATGACAAAGATGTAAGCTACAACACATAACGTAAAGTGCTTAAGTTACTTGTGATCACAAATCATCTATGCATTCTTACGTCAACAAGCCTTGACATCTCAACGTCTCAAGTATGCTCCAACAATCACTTAGGGTATGAATAAACAAATGCCTAATACATTTTATGATCAAATGAACATTTTCTTAAACACTAGATTTTTTATAAAATGTCACAAACATTTTATATATTTTACAAAATCATTTTTGGTAATCAAAGAAATATGTTTAATTCATAATAAATATATGAATTCAAATTTTTAACAAAAATCAGTTAGATTTTCACCAAATAAACCTTCACCAGAAAAAGACAAGAATTCTGGCCGTTATAGGAGGGCGGCCCCCTTAGAGTTTAAGGGGGCCGACCACCATTTAAGGGGGCTGGCACACTCCAACGGCTAGGAATTCTTGCCTATAAATACTGGTTCATTTCTGCTATTTTTCTTCACCTTTTGCACTCCAACTTTCTGTTTAAATCCTTCCTACATATCCTCCTAAATCCTTTCTAAATCCTTTGATCATTTAATCATAAAGCTTTGTTTCCAAGTGATTCAAGCTCAATTCCTCAAGTGCAAGAGAAAAATACTTCTTATCATCAAGTCAAAGAAGTATTAGATTCTAGTTAGTATTGATGTGAATTTGTGGAAGTAAGTTATGTAAGTATATGTAATAAGTAGATCAAGATGATCTTACTTAGTAGTGAGTCAATGAGTGTGTAAGAAGTCATGTAATTGTGAAGGAGTAGTAGGGTGAAGAAGTAATGTAGTCATGAAGAAGTAGGGCGTGAAGAAGTCGTGTAGGTGTGTGAATAAGTAGTGGATTATAGAAGAAGTTGTGAAGTAGTGAAGAAGTTGTGAAGTCGTGAAGTCGTGTAGAAGTTGTGTAGTGATCGAAGTTGTGAGATTGGTTCTAGCTACGATTAGAACCCAACATTTAGCTTTGTGTCATTAAATTGGTGTAAGCGAAAGTGTGTATGGTTTTCTCCGCCAAAAGGTAGCTTGTTGAGTAGTGAAGAAAACTCTCGAGTAGGTGACTCGGGGAGTGGAGTAGGGCAAGGAAGGTGTCCTTGTAGCCGAACCACTATAAATCATCGTGTCCGATTTTTATTTCTTCTATCTTATCTCTTTTCATTCATTCTCGCATTTATCGCTTTATATCTATCCTTGCATATATGTCTTACTTGTTGCTTATAATGTTTTGATGTTGATTGTGTTATAGATAGAAGTTAATATTGTGATATGATGTATAATTATATGATATGGTCTAATGGACTTAGATGCATTATTCACACTTCTCATATTGAGTTTAAGTTAATCGATAATTTAATACAAAACATTTTAAGTTATAAAACGAAAAAGAGGGAAAACTATTCAACCCCCCCCCCCCCTTCTAGTTTTTCATAATTGGTATCAGAGTCACGTCCCTCTAATTTTCAAAACAAATAGTTTTAAAAATTGAGAACGATCCATGTATCAAATTACCCATTAAGGAGGATTAAATATGAAAAGTGTCTTGTTGATTAACTTGTATTAGTTTTGATGTTATATACACTAATTATACTAGCTCGAGATAAGATTATGCTTTAAATAAGTATTATATGTTTGGTATCAAATTCAGAAAGTTTCACAACTTTTAGCAAAGTCAGAAAACAATTTCTTACAAAAAAAATAAAATTTTAAGTACCAGATGGGCGGCCCCCTTAATTGTATGGGCGGCCCCCTTAAATATTGGGCGGTCCCCTTAAATAATTAAGGGGTCCGCTTATCTGTTCGCAGTTTTTCAGAAACTTTGAAAAATCATATAAAATTAACCGTAACTTTATAGAAGTCGTGTCACCCGGAGTTTTAAAGGTAATTGAGTCTACTTTCATTTAAAAATACTAAAAAGTAATCATTACAAACTTAAATAAGTCAGAAAGTCAAAATACTACACGGTGGTCAAAAATTTGTGTCTCGTTTTAACGTAAAACTTGTATTTTACCTTTTCCTTCGAGTCGGGCATTCCTAGTCGGTATATCTTTGAAAAATTAAGTATTTATGCTTTCAAAATATTGATCTTAATTAAATTATAAAATGGGGAGGAAACTATTTTATCTTCAAATAAAACCGAGCTAAGTAAACATTGGTTTATATAATACACAAAACGCGACAAGTGTTTTATGTGTTATGTGAACTTATTTGTGATTTTATTTTGTTAATTGAGTATCTTAGATAATCGTTGCTATTTGAAATTTAGCTATTTGAATATCTTAGCATATGTGCCATGTACTCTATTAGTTCGTAGCTAGTTGTCCGTTTATGCCTAACTAGATCTTATACTAAATTTATTGCATTAAGTTTGCATAATTATTCTTGCGTTGCATATAGGTATAGATGGCTTAATGTTACTTAAACATATTGTAAATGAGTTCAATCTAGTTACCTAAATATTTCAAACGATCTAATCTATTTTCAACAAACGCTTAAATATTTTCAACAAATTACCTTGTTTTACCTTAGGTTGTTTAAACAAGAGAAATTAGATCACTTTAAAACATTAGTAGTTATATAAAAGAAAAAGTGTTTTCAAAATCTAAGTGTGTTCATTATACGTAACAATAAATAGTTTTTCACATAAACAAAACATATAACAATCATGAAGTAATAAGTCAACTTTTAATCATTCACTACTCTCACTCATAAATAATCTTAGGATTAATGGAACACACTATCAAAATGTTTATTTAATTTAAATGAGTGTTCGTAAGGGTCAAGAAAGATCTTGATATTATATCAATTCGTTATTCAAATTATGGTTGATATATTTATCAAATCTAATTGACATGTTTTTGTGTATGAACAAGAAATTAGATTCTTATTTGTTTAGTTTCAAGACTATATCAAATTACAACAAAAGATATAGTCTTGAATCTACATACTCAATCACACTAGATTGATATGAAAATATTTACATCCTTTGTAGATGAAAAGAATATGCATTGGATCATAACTCACACTTGTGTTGATAATGTCATATTGAGTTTACTTGTCCAATAGTTGTGTTCCAAATATTAGAATAACGTGTTTAACACATGCATAAAATGTACAATGAAGTAGGATTGACGACTTGGATGTTTCATCCGAAATATTCAAGCAATTTACATTGCAATGCAATGGATAAATGTGTCATATCCGAAAAACCAAACATGAGCAAACTAACAACATATGTAAACTTTGCTCACACCACTTAAAATAATCACTCCAAGCTAAAATACATATTTAAGAATAATACACACTATATATTTTATGTATTTCATTTTCTTTGTAGCATGAATGGTTGTGTTACAAGATTATGCACTACATATTTTTTTTTTGAAATAATATAAGTTATTAGAATTGAAAAATAATTTGTCACAATGCATAAACAAGTAAAATTCATTTTTTCAAATACTAGTTAAATTATGGTATGTAACATTGGCAAAAATCATAGAAAATAATATTTGTTTAAGAATATATAAATGTCTAGTTTTAATATCATTTGAAAATGACAAACTCATTTAAGATAAATAATCTTAATGAGATTCATTTCACAAGATATGATAAGGACATTTATCAAGTAATATGCCATCAAAACCAAACAACCGGTAAATCATGAACAAAAAATTAAAACATTTTGTTTACTCTTATGTAGACATTCAACACGTCTTTATTGGGATTGTGAGTAAAATATATCATCTGGATTTACCTTCATAAAAACATAATGTCCGATTCACATTAAGCCAAGCATTAGTGAACCAAGCAAACTTCATATTTGATACTCTTCGATAGGTAAATTTAGGAACTCAATTTCTTCTAAAAAGAGAATGACTACTGGAGAATCTATTGACTAGAAATTCAATTTAACCTAACGGTTGAATTGCTTCTATGTGAGAAGTTGGGTGTGTGTAACCCGTAAAAATGGCCGTGTTTAGCCTGAATTGAGCACCACTAGTAATAGTCTCATACTCATTCTCCAACTTGATTAAATTTTTCTTCCTAAATATACCTAACGCTAGTTTACTTTTATGAACTTTGCCTCTCATTAGAATTTTTCATTCCTAGATTTATGGCATCTCGCGTATATGATATTTCTAGATGTTTATTTGCTCCTACGTGATTTGATTGTATGTCTTCGTAATTATTTGCTTAGTTATTGAATGCATGTTTATTATAACAGTTTTTGTTTTTCTCTAACTATTTCGATATGATATAGTTTAGTACTTATTTATGATACATGCCTTAATGCCTTTACATGCTTAACTCTATTTGTCTCATTCATCTAGGTATATATTCATTGCCTTTAGATTTTACACCCTTATTTCATGAGAACCTTTGTGTCACAATCCGATAGGTCATAATAGTCTCAAAATTGTCTTAAGTGTCCTAGAGTGTTGGGATCAAAGTTTTACTATTTTATCAAGTCTCAGTCATTTGTAATAATAGGTTGCTTAAGTTACTATTTACTTACATTTATGTTATGTAACATGTTTACTAGACTTAAGGCATTTTGGTCCATGGGCTTAGAAGCCCACACGAATTGACATAAGGAAGGAGAGGGAGTGTTGCCCTAGCTCCTTCCCTATAAATAGAAGCCTTAGGTCTATTGTAAAACTTGGTTGTTTATTTGATATCTTAAGGAAACTCTTGCTCTCACTTTTCTCTTAATCAAATATTCACCCAACTCCTTATTTCTATCTCATTCTTGTTTGTGTGAAATCAATATGGTGACCTAACAAGTGGTATCATTCACCATATGAAGGTGTAGTTATTGTTTCTCTTTGAAATTCGATCCTTAAACTATTTTTAATTCATTATTTTGTAACAAAACTTGTACTTTCTTGTTTGTTTCTTGGTTTTTATCACATCTTTGCTTACAAACTTGTGCTACAAATCATATCAAACAAAAAAGTATCAATTTTTTCTTTCAAAATTAACGATTTGGATTTTTGTACCTTTTTCGAAATTATTAAAATTTTTGAAAAAGTTTGTCAAGTTTATAAATTTCTTCAAGATTTCATCATTTTACAACTTGAAGTACAAAAATCTTGCATTAAAAAATCGTTTTTGGATTGCTTTCCTTGAAAAACAATTTTCTGCCAAGTTTCAATAATAAAGTTTCAAGGTTATTATTTTGTTGAAGTAGGATCAAAGTTTATAATCCTAACACGTAAATGGAACGACATTTACGGGATTACATTAGCTATCTTGAAAGGCACAAACACATGGACTAGAAGCGTCATTATTGTAAAGTTGTGTGTTTGTTGACCTATTAATACCCCCTCCATACTTCCATGAAGGGGTGAGACTTAGTGTGTATTTTTCACTCTTCATTTTCCATTCAATAAAACACCTAGTTTTCCTTCTCTCTCTACTCTCTCTCTCTCTAACTATGGCTTTCATCTTCTTCCACCAAACCCGACCTCCCGAATCACAATATCAACATAAATATACGATCCATCAAGTGGCATCAGAGCCAAGGTTATTATTTTGTTGATTTTGTGGTCAAATCTTGTCAAAGTTGTCATCTTGAATCTGTTTTAACCATTAGTCCGTACTGTCTTCATTTCTATGATAACTTTTGGTTCAACAGCTTCTTTTTTTATAGTCTTTTGTGTATCCAAGAAATGGTCAAAAGCCCAAAACTGTTTAATATATCTCTTAAACAGATTTGATGTGTACAACAGTTTTTTATGTCCCTCAATATCAAATATTTCATATACACTTTAGTGACAAGGTTTTTGTATCATTTTCCGTGAAAAAGATGGTCAAAATGGTCGGAAAACTCATCGGAATCTGGGAAAATGGGTCGCCGTACAAAATCAGAATTTCTTGTATAAGAAATTCTGGATGATGGACTTGTTTTCGAGAAAAACACTTGTTATCGAGAACAATAAACCCTAAACTATCGAAATCTTTTTCTCGATAACACGTGTTCTCGATAAAATCATGTTTTCGATAAAGTGTTCTCGATAAGTTGCAAATTATCGAAGAGTTTTTTTTTTTTTCGAAAAATGGTCAAAATGAGAAGTTTCGAAAATACTATATGTAAAGTTTCGAAAAGAGATTAAGATGAAGTGATGAAGGCCACTTGACCAAAACCAATATACCAAACTCGTTTGACCATAAACCCAAATACCAATGACTTGATTTGTGACCTCAGTGTTGTACATCATAAGTCACTTAACTCAAACCAAACCCAAATCATACGAGACTGCCATGTACATGACGTTTACACAACCTCAACAAATCGACAGTCAACATCAACTCCATCTTAACAATCCTAATTCCCTATCCAACTCCTCACGTCTCACAACTAAACAAGATCTCAGATTTTTTTTCTTTTGAATCTCTCATGAGATTACAAGTACTTTAAAAGTCTTTATTACATGAAAACTAACCTCATCGCAGATCTTGTATCAATTTTCGAACACTTTCAAAAAGAACAAAACCATTATGTCTAATTCTTTCTGTCGTTCGGTTATAGATCAAAACACAAAACGCTTAAATAAATAATACAACCCTACCTGAGATCCTTCAACGGATCTTGAAGCCGAATATAGACCTTCGTTTATGATTACTGTCGTATAACAAGAAAGAAAGAAAAGGAAGTTGAGTCATTTTTCTTTCTTGTATCTGGCATGAGCTTCGAGTGTCAAAGGGTATGAGCGTATCATATGGTTTGATTGATGATGGGATGTTTTAGTTCTTGATGATGAAGATAATTAAGGATGAGATTTAAAGTTTAGTTGTGTGGTAGGCAGTGGGATAAGAAGGATGGAGGCGGATTGTATAATTAATGTGTGAGAGATGTGTGTGGTTAGGTTATCCGATTGGGTACTTGATCGGGCTTTGAGTTGTTATCCGATTGGGCCATGTATTTCAGTTATTATCTTTTGGACTAGATCGAATATTGGGATGACACAAATAGATGGATTAAGCTTGAAAATCTTTTCAATAAAAAATGATTATATCAAATAACATGGGCTAATTTGTGATTATTCAAATGTATTTTTAATACATTAGGTTAAATATTTGGTATAATATTTGGCGAAAAGTGAGGTATTTTGGTGTTACAAATTTTCACAGGGATATATTTTTGACAAGATTGGGAAACCATTATCATAGTTCACTTAAACTGTCAAAAGGCTAGTTTCGGGCATTAAACCGCACGATGTGACTACGGGGTTAATTCACTATTATTTATTTGAGGTTGAAGTGGGATTTCACGGGTGCGTGTACTTAGTATCTGAAGATATCGGGGTTGGTTGGATGCATGATTCTTCGAGATCCTTGTTCGAGCTTTTATCCGTACGAATGACAGAGACTTGAGTTGTCTAGTTATACCTGATGTAAGGAGTTATGTTGTAGTGCTCAAGTGTCACTAAAAGATGTGGATGATTTAAGAGACGTTCATATACATTTAAGGATGGTTGGATGGGTATATGATTTCCTACCTTTATTGAAATTCTCAGTATTGGTTCTTAGTCAGACAATAGTGCAAGTTTAAGTCACAAGTTCGGGTTATTTTACTTCAGTCTCAAGTTCATCATATTGGGTTTTCTCCATCAGTGGTCACTACAAAGAGCCGACAGAATGATAATGGGGTTGGTAATGAGTTAGTTGAGAGGAGTATAAAAGAGTAGAGATGTCATCAGCAATTGATTCTCACGGGCTATTTATGATACTTCACACATAATCGGTTAGTTAGACATATGGGGTTACGCTGCCTCCGTTTCCATCGTAAACATAGTGTGTATGCTTCCGATTCCGCAAAGACATCGTGGGGGAAGAGAGAATGGGTGTTGTTTTGCTTCTTTGACTTTTCTTGACTTCTTTGTGAAAACACTCATTTTCCACGAGGATCTGCAATTAGGGGGAAGAAATGTGCACATCAAGGACGCATAATAGACTCACATGATCGAGCTTACAATTTTATTACTACCGGAGAGACGTCCGCAGAGATGATCAGTGGTTCAGTTTTTGTGATTTTGGTGTAATCGTTTCAACTCTCGCGAGGTGTGAAGTGTGAAGTAGCCTGCATATGTGAGAAGATCTTGCTGATTTCTTGCATGTTACCCCCGAACGGAGCTTCCGCGTTGAGTACAACTGTGATTAAGTGACTAGTCAGATTTGCTTGGTGTGGTTTATGGTGTCATCTACAAATTCCGCTGCGTACTCAAAACTTCAAAAGCTAGAAGACATGTTGACTACATCAAAGTTTCGAATCTGCTGAAGACGGTTGTCAGTTTGGGGGGAAGCTGATTCAGAAACTTCGCCAAAAAAAAGTGTACGAAGAAGCCGCTAAAGACATGCAGCATGAATTGGGGGGAAGTTAATCCATTTCATGCATATTACATCATTTGCCTACAAGTGAAGATAAAGTTCTCAAGCCGAGGTACAAGATGAAGACAAAGAGCGTCAACTGTAGTCATCCTCCGCACTTGAAGAGCCGATGAAGACCTTTCTTTATTTGTATTTGTACTTGTAGGAAATGTTGTAAGTAATCCCTTATGTCGCCCCATTGGGGGAAGATTGTTAGGATCAAAGTTTATAATCCTAACACGTAAATGGAACGACATTTACGGGATTACATTAGCTATCTTGAAAGGCACAAACACATGGACTAGATGTATTTTTCGCTCCATACTTCCATGAAGGGGTGAGACTTAGTGTGTATTTTTCACTCTTCATTTTCCATTCAATAAAACACCTAGTTTTCCTTCTCTCTCTACTCTCTCTCTCTCTAACTATGGCTTTCATCTTCTTCCACCAAACACGACCTCCCGAATCACAATATCAACATAAATATACGATCCATCAAGTGGCATCAGAGCCAAGGTTATTATTTTGATCCCGTAAAAAATCATTGGTATGCGATGTTTGACACCACTGGATTTGGAAAAGTTTTTAAAACAAAAGTAAAGTGTCAAACATCAACACTTAAACTATCTTTGTAAAATAATTTTTTTCCTTTATTTTTCATAAACCTCAAAAACACAAAAATATTTTTTCTATTTTCTATTAAAAAAAAAAAAAAAAAAAAAAAAAAAAAAAAAAAAAACTGCAAGTATATCGCTTTCTTTCAACACCTTGTTATTTTTCAAGTGTTGAGGGGGAGACTCGCTTAAATTTTTTATAAAATTTTCAAAATCGGTATACTTGCATATCACCTTTGATGCGTTGTTTCGGGATTTCATAAGTTATTTCAATATCTCGTTTCCTTTTCTCATAATGGTGTCGTAAGGTAGTATATTTTTGAAATTCCAAATGCATCTAACTTTAGGACTTATTATGCATTAGTTGTAGTTAAGGGACCAAAAGTGACAACATTCAAAAGTTTCAAAAATAACAAAACAAACACCCCTGTTTTTCTTAAACCTCACAAAAACATTTCAAAACCTTAAACCTCTCTTCTCGAAACCCATGGCTGCTTAATCTAACCATATAATCCGTGTTTTGATCATCAATCTGTAAGTTCCTTTATGTTCTTAAGGGTATTTCTCACATAGGTTTTCGATTAATCACGATTTGATTGGCTAGATTTCTTGCAATTGCGTTTTCTTAATCCAAGGTTTCAATATTTCGGAATTTAACAATTCATGTTTGGAGGGTTGAATTTTGATAGGGGTTTAGTCACACTACATGTTTCTAACATTCCTATGTTGATTAATCTTACTTTCCATCATGTTTATGTAGAATTCGAAATTTAGGGTTTAGGTTCGATTTGGGTTTCATGTTTTTGTTGTTTGTTTTGTGTTTTTCTTGGTGGGATATGGTCTCATGAGTGTATGAATCATCTATGTGCCTGTTAATTTGAACAATTTCATTGTATGCATGATTCTCGATGAGTAGGGGTTATTCGTTCATTATGGTCATCTCGTGTTCTGAGTTTATCTAAGTTGTTAGTCATGTAATATGATTAAAATGTATGTTTGTGATATGCTATGTATGTTTGTGATATGCTAGAACCTGTCATCATCAACAGAATCTTGATTAAGTTTCTTATCGAAAACATGTTCTTGCACATTTTCGAAATCAATGAATACGTGTGTGTACCTTGTTTCTAACTATTGTACATCATCCTTGTCAACAGGTTACATTATTTGGTTCTCATTATTTCACAAGGAAACGTACGTTGTCCACATTTCGAAATTCTTGTATAAGAATTTTTTCGAAAACACCTTTTTCGCAAACACCAGCCATGGTGAATATTTTCGAAAACACTATTATAACAAGTATTTTCGAAAAATTTCAAAGTATTGTATTTTCTCGAAAATACCCACTTTGTTATTTTTTCGAAAATATTTGTTTAACATGTTTACAAAAATTTTCACATCCTTGGTCATATTTTTTGAGATCATCATCTAAGCCAAAGTTTTCGCATTCACCCATATTGAGTATTCTCGAAAAAAAATTTCTTCCTGTTCTCGATAAAATTTTATCAAAAACACACTTGAGAATTTTTTCGAAAACACTCTATATGCATGTTTGCAAAAATTTGTGACTTGGTGTTTTTTCGAAAATGTTGGTACTTGTGACTTGATTTCGAAAACATATGTGTTTGTGTTTTATTTGGCCCTATGTACTATTTCAAGACATTGAGACTTTGTAACTTCGAAAACATGTACATGATGATTATGATTTCTAGTCGATGTATAATGTGATGTTATTTGTGATAATTCGTTGTGCATATGTAACCACTTATGTGATTCATAATTACAATAGACTCTCTAAGTATACGTCTCTTGTCACTATACATGCAATAATCGAACCATACGTGCTTACATGATTCTAAATGCTTATCTTTAATCAAACCTTGCAATCGTGCTAACTCGTAACAAATCTCGATGTTTGGTTTATGATAATGTTTTTCAGAATAACATGGCTGAACACAACGAGAATGTCCCGGAACAAACCCTTCCACTACTCACCATGGATGACATCACTCCCGCTGACTACAACGTTAAGATTGGCAACAACAATCCTTGAGTTGATTTCGACAAGTTGAGAATTCCAAAGAACTCGTGCAGGATTGTCAAAGATATTCTACTTGCACATCCATGCAAACATCTGCTCAACAAATCTACTTCAGTTCCTCTGTTTTACCTTCATCAGTTCTGGCTTACGGCTAAGGCTAATTTAGATGATGAGTCTTTCAAAGTTACATTGGATCGACAAGTCTACAATGTAGATCACGATGTCCTCCGTACAGTCTTCCACCTGCCTCAAACTGACAATGAATTTGCTCCAATATTACCTGAACTGGATCTCCTTGATTTCTTCATTGAATTAGGATACGAAGTGATGATGACTTACCTCTGATTAAACATTCCAGATTCAATGCAAAGCATATACCTCAGTCTTGGATAACATTATGTATGTTAGTTGTAAGATCTATATCAGGAAGAAAGAGTGGTCACGAACATCCCAGACTTGAGCATTTACAAACATTTTGGGGAATGGTGACTTTGACACCTATTGACTTTGCAGTTCCAATCATGAACGATATAGTCTACAGCATCCAAACCGAACGTGTAAAGACTATGATCCCGTTCATAAGATTCACCAAGCTTCTCATTGAATATTTCTGCAAAGACACTCCAGAATTTATCAAAAGGATGGCAGACCCTAATGAGCCAAAGCACCTCTTCGACGACGACTTCACCACCTCCTTTATCAAGACGACCACTTCCTCTACCAAGATAAAAGGAATGAGGCTTCCCGAATATCTTCTTGATGACAATATCAAGAAAAGTTTGAACTACAAATTCTATGATAATGCTTACAAAGGGGTACAGGAAGAAGATACTATACAGACTCGCAGCAAAGGAAGTGTGAAATCTGGGAGTACTACAAGCACCACTGGCTCACCACAGACTAAGTCAAAAGCTACTCCCAAGACCAAACCATCTGCCAAAACCAAAACTTCCACCATACCTAAACCTGCACCCAAAACTAAGCCTGCAACCAAGCCAAAGAAGAAGGTAACACCTAAGTTCGCTCTTCAAGATGAACCCACACCTCCACCTTCTGAAAGCGACTCTGAGTTCGACACAGAATCTGAAGAAGAAGAGCAAGACTTTGAACGACGTGTTAGAGTAACAGAAGAAGCATTTCCTGCAATGGAGATTGCTATACAGCAAAGTCTTGAAACTTTTGAAGCGGAGTCAAGAAAGAGAAAAGGGATCATGATTAATGAGCCAAATTATGATGAAGAAGATGAACCAATCGTTGAACAGTTGGTCGAAAAACGAAAATTGAAAAGTATTATTGTCGACACACGAGCTGAAGAAAAGCAACTTCTCAAAGAACAAAGGAAAGCAGCACTCCAAAGCCGACTTCAGTCTCAACCTTCACCACCACCACCTGTCGATCAATCAGAACATGAAGGAGCTACAAGCAGCATGATTCCTCCCATTGTGTCCACCACTTTAGAATCAGCTTCACAACCTGATGACATTGTCAAAGACACAGATCATACAGGAGATATCACTATGACTGAGACTGCAAATGTAGAGGAGAATGTTGGCGGACAGGAGAACATTGCTACGGATCTGGAACATGAATACCTCATTAATCCAGAATTTCTTGCACGAGAAGCAGAGGAACGTAGAAGAAAAGAAAATGAAGAGAAGAACGCTTTCGACACCAACATATTTCTTCAATCATCTTCTCAGCAGACTTCCTCAGTGCAACCTCCACCTCCTCAAGACTCTCCACCAAAGGATCCGACTCCTCCTGCTTCTTCTTCAAGCTCTCACAACGAGTCGTCATCCGAATCATCACCTGAGCATTCATCTCCCACACCTTCTGAAACCACACCATTCACGCTTCACACTGCAAAAGCTTCTACTGCAACTCCAACCGTCCCTGAATTATCCTTCGATGACCTGCTTGCTCAACTCTACGACAAAGTTGCCTACAAAACCACACAGACTACTGAAGAAAAAGCACTTGTTGATGCTATATCTGCTAACTTGTCGAAAGAGTCATGCAAAGATGCAGCCGGTAGGAAAGATGACGACCCGGACCCGAACTCAAAAGGTAAGAAACATAAGTCTGGAACCGGTCCCTCATCTTCTCAACAACCACGAAAGGATTCTACTCCTCCTGGAACTCAACAACACACCTCAGCTACCGGTCAAGGTCCAACAGAAGAGGAAGAAACTTTCATGGAACCAACTGATGACTACCAAGGTCAACCTGACACCGATTACCGTGCCTCACCTATTCCCGATTCTCAAGCTGGACCATCGTCACCATCAAAGGCTAAAGACAAGGATACTACATCTAAGTCTAAGAAATCAAAGAAAAAAAGACGTCATTCATGGCTCGACAATGATGACACACCTCAGAATGACTGGTTGACAGAATTGGTCCAAGCTCAACCTCCTCTCGAAGATGAAGAACCCCTTCCTGGTAATACACTACAATTTACTCAAGTCATTATGAAGGATCTTCAGATTGAGAAACTTACGAAGACGGAGCTCAGAAGAATCAATAGGGATGCACAGGAATTCCTTAAGTCCAGATCTGGAAACAAAATGGAATACGAATATCACATGCAGAATATAGCTAGTGCAATGTCCAACAAGTTTGACTGGCTAAACCCTGAAGTGAATATCGACCTCAGTTCCAAAAACCACGAAAAGCCTTACTTCACTGACTGGACTAAACCATTGCCTTTGACAGGATTTCCAGAAAAACCCAAGTTACCTTACAGCTTCTTCTTCAACAAAGATCTTCGCAACCTCCAACTCACCCAAGAGAAATCCAAGAAGAAATATGCTTCCTCACTCACAATCTCAGTACCAGCCGCAAGATATGAAGTTCCTGAAATTGAAGAATCTACTCCAGTATTCAGCAACTCCATCGTAGCTTACGACAGAGATGCTCTACACGGGATTCAACATTGGCCAGAACGTCGTCGTCTCGGTTATACTAGCAGATTAGGAGAAAAATCATTGGAAAATGTGAAGCATAAATCTAAGATCATTGCTATATTGGAGATTCAAGAGTCGAAACGGTTTAACTACATGTTCATGCGTGAGATTGTGGTTAAACGACAAGATGAAAAGAAGTACAAATTCTCCGAAGCAGACTTTCCAGACCTTTCTCTCAATGACATTGAAGACATGTATCTCGAAAAGGTTCAAGGAAGAATGCGTGGATTCGAAAGAGAAATTCAGTACAACTTCATGGCATCACTACTTCTATTCATCCGAAGATTGATAGTTCAAGAAAGAGTGGAAGATCTTCAGCTTGGAGTGGAAAGTTACCAACAGAAGATCAATTTGACAAAGCCACAATTCACATTAAATGGAATCTATCAAACGTCACAGTATACTCTCATCCAAGAACCTTCATTTGGTTTTACCTACATCAACAACAAAAATCTACAAAGCTTCATGAGGTTCGATGAGATACACAAGTTCTGTGATGTTATGCTAAAAACCGTTCGTGATGGGCTTGTCAAAAGGTTGAATGATGATCGCAGAAAGATAGCTAAAGGTGAACCACCAAGATGGAAATCCAGCTCCAGAAGACAAGTTCGTAATTTTGTCTTGAAGATTGAAGAAAGGCTATTTCGACGGGAACAGATCAGACGAATGGAAAGCTATATCGGTGTCAGACCATCATTTCCTATCCGCCTCTTCTAAAGACCCCGAACCAAAGTTCACTGACTTTGATGCTCCACTCATTGATGAAGTTTAAACTGCTGCACTTGGAAATTAACTTTTCAATATTAATTGTCTCATTTGATTGAATTGTTTTAATTATGGCTTGTGCACACATAACAGTGTACAACCCGTTCTTGTAAAGAAAGGACCTTGAGGTATGCATCAGTGCCTCAATCCTAATATAAGGAGCGAAGGCTTCTTACTTTTGAGTAGAGTTAATCAAACATTTTCTGATTTTCATAACTCTGCTCAAAAGACAAGTATTTCACCTCAATAAGAATTCACTTGTTGAGGGGGAGCACTTGAAACAAAATCATCGTTCTTAAAACCAAAAAAAAAATCTTGTTGAATTCTCCCCATAAGACTCAAAAGGCATATTTTAATCAAAAGATTGTCAAAAATATCATCTTATATGCTATTTTTGAGGGGGAGAAAAAGTGAATGTGATTAAAATATGAAAGTTCAAAAGTGCTAAAGTTGTCTCTTATGCGAGCTAGACTCAGAATTGACCCAGGAATTGACGAAACATAAAAGTTAGTAATCTCGAAAAGACTTATCCTCGATGGGTAATAACATCAAGTTAGTTACTAGAGCTAGTTGTCACCTAAAAGTTGACAATGGAACTCTTTAACTAGCCACGTAAGCGTGTCTCGAAAAGGATTTGTCTTAGTAGAAATGTACCGTTTCGAGAAACTTTCTGTGGATTTGACCAGGCTGGGTAATAACTTCAAGCTAGTCTAACTAGTGATGTAAGCGTGTCTCGAATCGGCCAGGTTCACTGAAAGTGGATCAATTCAAAAAGTGCTTGCTCCTCCCGCATGTGTAAATTTATTAAATACTTATGAGCACATGTGAAGGGGGAGCCCTTCAAGAGAAAACACTAAACTCTCAAAGTGTTAAACAAAATGTTTGATAGTCACAAACACTTTGAGAGATTTTCAAAGGTTTCTTGGCTATTGTCGGATAATCATGGAGTTATAAGGTGATTAAGATAGGAAAAACCGTCCTATGATCCGCCAGAGCCGGAAGGATCTACCCAAGGACATCACCAAATAGTTAGTATTAGAAGTCCTTAGGTATGATATGAAAAAAGGAGTAAAGAATGAAAGGAGAAAGAAGGGGTTGAAGAATTAAAAAGAAAAGTAAAGAAAAGGGTGAAAAGAAATAACCCTCTATATGTTCAACCTTAGGGCAGACACCGGGTTCAATTCGTATGCTACTGGTTGTTGCTAAGGCAACTCCGGTATTGAAGATAAAGTCGTCATGGACCCAGTGACGCAATGCACTAAACCTTCTTAACCACTCAAGTTCTCTTAAAAGAGCTTGTTTCATTCTCACGGGGAACCGGTGTAATCTATCAACTTATCTCTTAGAGATGGTTGATATTGAAGCAGGAGACCCCTCCCTAGTCTCCGCATAGGAAACCTAAGTGTGCACTTTTCGAGTCTAGAGCCATGAGATACATCAAAGATCTCTTAGGAACACTTAGTACTTCAGCAACTGGTGTTCTACATCAATGGACACCAACTGTAAATTATCGAGTCCTTCGCAGATCTTAGCAATCTGCCGAGAACGTTTATGAGAGAATTTACATAAGTATTTCTCAATGATTGAACGGAAATCCTGCCAGGGTCAACATCAAACAGCCCTGACAGCAGGTCACTTCGGTAACTCCTTGTGGGTTACGCTTTGTGTTTGTGGTGGTTTCTTAGCGGTCTACAGTCGTGGAGTGATCCCCAATGACTCACCCAGTCATTGAGCTACTTAGTTGGTCTTGTAAGCTCCTTCATGAGTATCTGACATGGGAACCGCCTTGATAAGGGTTAGAAGGAGTCTTCACACTATGCTGTTGACGATCTCTAACTCCTTATCTGTAAGTACCGGATGTTTTATTGCTAACTGTTTACCCGCAGGTACACATCATCTCCATGGCGACGGATTCCACATGCTCATACATGCATCTTGAAGTCATCAAAAGCTCCCTCAAAGATCAAAGCAACACAAAGTTCAAAGAAAGATTCTACGCCAAAAAGAAGAATCTACAAAGTATAAAGACTAAAGATCTAAAGTGAAAGAAAGGGACTACGTGCATGTATAAGTCAGAATTCAAAGATGTATGAGCATGTTGGAATGGCGGACTACCACCACAGACGCAGAAGTGACGAAAGGCAGACAACTTCATTACTCGATCACTATCACAACAACAATGAACAAAGCACAAAGAACGATGAATGATTATTATCTCATGAATTTTTGAAAGACGTCTAAAGCTATGAAAGTCAAAGATGAAGAAATGACAAAGACGTCAAGCAACCGTGATGACCGACCCTTAGGGGGAGATTGTTGGGATCAAAGTTTTACTATTTTATCAAGTCTCGGTCATTTGTAATAATAGGTTGCTTAAGTTACTATTTACTTACATTTATGTTATGTAACATGTTTACTAGACTTAAGGCATTTTGGTCCATGAGCTTAGAAGCCCACACGAATTGACATAAGGAAGGAGAGGGAGTGTTGCCCTAGCTCCTTCCCTATAAATAGAAGCCTTAGGTCTATTGTAAAATTTGGTTGTTTATTTGATATCTTAAGGAAACTCTTGATCTCACTTTTCTCTTAATCAAATATTCACCCAACTCCTTATATCTATCTCATTCTTGTTTGTGTGAAATCAATATGGTGACCTAACATAGAGTCTTCATGCATACTCACTTCCTTACTCATCACCTTGTTTCCTTCCAAACAATCCACTCCTTTGTCAAGAGATAGTTAGATTGTAATCTAATACCTCTCTAAGTTGATGTGACAACTTAAATATTTCACCTGAAATGTTTAAGTATTTTTTTGATTAGCGTAATTGATGAGTGTCTAAATACTCATCATTTTATACCAATCTGAACTGCCAAAACATATAAAAATACTCAAATATGCATCAAAATACTTAAAATATCTTAGAAGTGTGTTTTATATGTTTCAAATGCAAAATATGCAAAAACAGATAAAAAACGTACAAAGTTTGCATAATTGGCAGTTTCAGTCCCTCAAGTTTCAAAAGTTGTCAAAACTAGTCCCTAGTTATTCTAAAAACATGAAAAAGTCATCAAAGGTCCTTTTTAATCATAAAGTTATATATTTAGTCCTTTGGTGCAAAGTTTCATAAAATTACAAGTTTAGTCCCTGTACTTTAGAAATTGACATAAATGGTCCTTGGGATGTAAAAACTTTGAGAAAAATCAATTTTGGTCCTTGTACTAATAATATTTTGCAGGAATGGTCCTTGGTGTGAAGTTTGGTGAAATTACATAATTGGTCCCTCAAGTTTGGCAGTTTGTCAGTTTTGGTCCCTGGACTTTCAGAAAATGGCAGAATTGGTCCCTGATGGAAAATTTTGGATAAAAAGTCAATTTTGGTACTTGGATAATATCAAGTTGTCAAATTTGATCCCTGGTTGAAAGTTTTGAATAAGTTACACATTTGGTCCTTGAAGTTTCACATTTGGCAAGTTTAGTCCCTGGAATTCAAAAATTGGAAAAATATAAAAATATGACCTTGTACTATTCATCCTTGTCAAGTTTGGTTCTTGTGACAACTTTGGAAAAATCACAAACCAAGTCCCTCAATTTCACTTAATTGCAATTTTGGTCCTTGCCCTTTGTAACTAAAAAAACCAAACGGACCTTATTATTATCAAAACCAAATCCACACCAACAGCCCACCCTTACCCTTTTGTGTTTACTAGCCCAACATAAGCCCAAAACTACAAACCCAGCCCACCCTGGTATAATAATACCAGGGTCAAACGGTCAAACTCCACCCATCTCCCTCTCCCTCACTCACAGACCCCCAACACCACCACTGCTACTAAACCACCTCTCCAAAACCACCACCACCTGTCCACCCAGCTCACACCTTATCCCTCCACCTCTCCACAACTTCCAAGGCGCAATTAATGCCCCTGAATTACCTCTCACATGCTACCCCCTCTGTCCCAAGACTTTGGCGCCAAAAAGATTTTTAAACGGCTTGGATTGAATTGACCAAATCAAAGGCTCACAGTTGGTGGGAAATGTCACAATGGGTCCCATAAGCCCTATAAATCAAGAGAGAAGCAACAGAAGAAGGGTATTAGAATAACTTAGTGTAATTTAGCTCGTATTAGTTAATTTCAAAACTCTAGTGTAATTTAAAGCTCTCAGGTTTTAGTTCTTGTATTTTCAGTGTATTTCTACTCTTTCTAAATAATTAATTTCAATTTTCTGTTTGATTCTCAGTTGGCATTTATTTTTACTCAAAATCTCATTATTAGCTTGATATTGTTGTTTGTTGTTATTATGGATTCATAAGCTTATATAAGCTCTGACAAAGCTTGAATAAGGCTTAGAAACTTTAATTATCAGTTTTACTTTATAAATAGAAAAATGCCATAAAATCCAATAAATAAAGAAAAAAATAAAAAATTAGTGAGTGTGGAAGAATAGAAGCTGAAGCATGATGAAAGATGAATGATTTCTGGTTTAGAACCTTTTGGGAGGTGTTAAGTTGGTTACTTGTTCATTGGTTCATAATATCTCAGTTGGAATCATATGTAAGCTCAATTTCTTAATTTTTGCTTTTTAGTGTAGAATAGCCTATAACCTGTTTGTTTGTGCCTATTTGAGTTTGTTTTATCTTATCATACAGTAATCAAGTAAGTTTAGGGTTTAGATTAGTGTTTAGCTTCATAAATTAGTAAAGCTGCCAACATAAGGGGTGTTTGGATTTAGGGATTAGTATGTGTAAATGATTGTTTCAGTGGGTATACTTGGTTAGAACATGTCATATTAGGTTTATATAGGAGTTTAGAAAAAGAAAAACCAGTGCTCACTTGGAAGAAAAGTCAAACTCACCTTTAATTTTGCATGACAGTTAACTGTCATGGGTTTAGGATCCATGATCATCAATTTTAGCTTATAAATTGTTGTAGTATCATAATTTAGTCTCATTACAACTTTTTAGAACATAATCAATCAGTAGTAACCATCCAAAATTCACCAAAGTCAACTTAGGGGTTTAAACTCAAAAAGTCAAATTGCTCATCTCAGTTTTTTCCCAAAACTCCCAGATTTGTTTAGAATTTAGGAATAGGTGCGAGACCTTGAAACTTATTTAAATCTGTTCTCTACCACCTCAACTACATTTTCCTACCTTCCTTTCATTTTTGTTAATTTTCTAGTGGGCCCCACCTTGCTTCAAAATCACTTGCAGGGCAAGCTATTGCCCTGCTGCAGCCACCACAGTCCCACACCACCAACTTTGGTGGTGATTTGTGACCACCACAGTGGGCCCCACACATCAAACTTTGTTCCTTTGAACCCCCCTCCTAGTAGGCTTCCCAAGTTGACCACTAGTTTGACCTGAAACCCTGTGGACCCCACCTAAATTTGACCCTCAACTTTGTCCCATTTCTGATTTGCTTTTGGTTTTTGCCAATTGCTTATTCAGCTTATTGGCTTATTCAGTGGTCATATATTGCTTATTCTTGCTTAAAATAGTCCAACATACTTATTAGAATCAGAATAATTCATAGTGGGTCCCACACAAGCTCAATTGAGCTTATTTGCTAATTTGGTCAACCAAAGTCAACTGTGGAGCTTATTGCTTTTCACAGTGCTTATTATTAAGCTATAAATTAGTTGTTTTTACAAAAGTTGTCTATTTTTAGATATAATATAGTTTTGTAAAAGAAAAATCCAAAAAAACAAATATAAAAATAAGTGATAGTTTCTATTTAATATAATTTAATTTTAATTTTCATTTTTAGATTTTTATTAAGTAAGTTGTATTTTTATATTTTTATTAATTTCCTTTTATATTAAAGTATTTTCAGTAATTTTATTAGAATTTTATATTATCATTTAGTATTTATTAGAATTAATATTAGTTTTATTAATAATTAATCAATAATTAAGTTATAAATAGCATAATTAGTTTTTATAAAGCAACACCTAGATTTTATATTTTTCCTAGCTTTTATAAGTCATAATATAATTTTAGTAATTTTTCTAGAATTTTTACTGTTCATTTACTAGTTTTCATAATTTAAATAGTTTAATTAGTAATTAATTAATAAATAGAATAATAATTAGTAAACTAGTTTAAAAATAGATAAAATAAAGTTTTTATAATTTTTTAGGATTCCTGTGATGGTTAATTAGATTTATAAAAATCTTCTTAATTATCTAAGTCTTTTTAGTATTTATAATAATTTAAATCATATAAATAGTTAATTAATAATTAAATAGTTAATAATTAATAATAATTAGATAAATAGTCTTAAAAATATAATTTTATTTTTAAAATAAGTTTTATAATATTTTAGACTTTTACAAAGTTTAATTTTATTTTTCTAAGATTTATTTTACATTTTCTTAATTATTAGTGTATTATTAAATAACTATAAATAGTTATTAAATAATAATAATTAATTAAATAATTAGTAATTATAAAATAAATATTTTAAGTTTATTTAATTTGCATTTAAGCCCCTAAGGCATGCAAATTACCACTTTAGTTAAAATCGTTTTTGTTTCGTACGTTTACGTAGAATTAAATTAAACGTACGCGTTTTTTATTATTAAACGTTTTTTAGATATCTAGGTTTCACGTAATCATTCCAATAGCTTATTTAAGCTATTTTGTTTTATAAAACCCTAGTGTAATCACTCACACACACACTTATACCTTTCTTGTTCATATTCACTCGATCACAGATTCGTTTTTTATAAACCATCGCACACCTCGTTGGGACATTACGACCCGGGGAAACACTGTATTCCACAGAGGCATTGGCTTGATTAGTTTGACTTTTACGATTGACCATTCACAAGTGGTTGACTAATAAAAGTTGACTAGTTTAGACTCAATCAGTAATGCAAATTAAAATTTCACTCATCCTTCATCCTTTGTGTCATTTTTGTCTTTGTTTTTGTCACATTCTATATCCGGATGAGCATGAATTTAATGGGAAGGGAAAACACACTCACTCACATATATCTTCTACATCACACTCAAACCTCATAACCATTCGTCACTTTTGTCAATGACAAATAGTTTTAGTATATCCTCAAACCACCAAAGTTAAATGAAAAACCGAGTCATCCTTTCTACTACCAATCTCGAGTCATCCACCATTTCCCTAAACTCACAAACATGCCTTATCCTAAACCATCCAACAAAGTTTACCTTCCTTAACCACTCCTCATTGATTTAACACAAGATAACACCAAAACTTCATCACCTCAACCTCAAATTTCATTTACTAGTGCACCTAATGCACCATCTAAAACATCCTCCACCACATCTTAATCTCTATCCATCAATGGATATATCAACTCACAATTGTCTCCACCACCAAAAGTATCACCACCACCTCTTACCCAAGAAATTCCTTCCTTGAACATCGCTCTTTCGCATCCACCTAGTCATCTCCACTTGATCCTCATTTCCCATCTTCACCAATAAATCCACCGAGTCATCTTCACAAGAAGATTCAACCGTGTAACCATTCCCTACATTCTACTAAGTGTGTCATCAGCATCAAAACTTAAATCCCTGAGAGTCAAACTATTTCTCATGATACATAAACCCATGTTCATCCTTGTGTCGCTCTTTGAATCAAAGGGCAACCATCATATCTATATTCTCATAAACATGTTTGCCTATGTAGTCAAAAGTCAAGTGAATTTCATTATAAAATGCGTCTTTTCCACTTTCTAGCAAGTGAAGTACACAAAGATGATATCCAAGCTTCAAGTGTTGTCGAGTTATCACCACCTCATCCAAGTGAATTTCATTATGAAGTGCATCCTTTCCACTTTCTAGCAAGTGAAGAGCACAAAGAAGATATTTGAGCTTCAAGTGTTGTCGAGACATCACCACCTCATTTCACACATCCACCTTCGGTCGTCAACCAAAAAAACACCTAAAAATCCCATGATTGCCAATCATCCACCTTTGTCAAATGATATATTAATCTAAACGATATTTGTCAACCTTTTGTCATCACCTTCCCTTTCCATTCACGCTAATCCTTTCTCATTCTTTTACGTTTTTAAAAGAACGTACCATTTTCATCTTCATTCTCTTTTGACTCTGTTATGTCGGTCAAATGTTTTCATTGAGTCCTAATCATTGCATGTGTCATATTTTTAGTGCATATACCTAATACGTCCATATATTGTTCCCCTATTAGTGTCATGCATATATCTTCATCGCTCGATTTTTTGGTAGCCAAAACAAGTTTTGAGCACACACCAAGGGGGAGTATACACCAAGGAGGAGCATACATCAAGGGGGAGCATTGGCTATGTGTATTTCATCCCTATCTATATATTTTTGTTGCACAAAACTGACTCTTAATGCAGGATAAAAGCTTTCTATTTATTTTATCCATCGATCCACTAGAGGTTGATAGGATCAAGGCTTCACTTACGATTAGAGCTGGCAATTTCTGACACGGACCTGTTAACACGACACGACACGACCTGCTCTTAACAGGTTTCGTGTCGGGTCTTAACAGGTTTCGTGTCTTAACAGGTCCGGACCTGTTAAGACACGAATAAAATTAACAGGTTTCGTGTCTTAACAGGTCCAGACCTGTTAAGACACGTTAAGTGACCTATTAAGAGGTTATATATATATACTAGTATATATATATATATATATATATATATATATATATATATATATATATATATATATATATATATATATATATATATATATATATATATATATGTTCAAAAGTAAACCCTAAAACACTTTACTCTTTTCTCATATTCTCTATTTCTCTGGTGCCTCCAAATCTCCAGTCTTCTCTCTCTCTCACTTCAGCCGTCGCTGGCCACCTGTATCACCACCAACGCCGGCCACCCAACTTCACCACCCCACAAATTAACTCCACTCCATCTCCTCTTTCCATTACTATACCACACGCGCCCAAAAGAGCTCTCCACCACCCTTATCTTGCACCACCGCCGCCTGAAACCATCACACCACCACTCTTGACGCCATATACCAGTAGATCTATAAAGAAAAGGTAGGAAACGCGTTTTACACGTGATTTGACTCAGTCACGAGTCCAACTCGTGATTTTTATTAAGATTTTGGGGATAAACGAAATGGGTTTTAATGTTTTGATGTATAAAAATAAATAAAAACTTGAAAACTAAGATGGTATCGTGTTTGTGTGTTTGTGTGTGTCGAGTGAGTTCGAGCCGTGAGCTAGAGCTCACTGTATACTACTATACTTGATGTTTCCATTCTTTTGTTGTTGATTTGGTGATATTTTTTATGTTTGTTCCTGTTGTTATTGTTCTTGTTGTTTATTTGTTCTTGTGGTTGTTTCTGGGAGCGGATTTGGATTAATGGTACCGTTTGGTTTGATGGTTGACTGTGGCGATAAAAGAACCAAGCCGAGACCCTTTTGGTCTCGGCAGAAACTTGGTGTTGATGTTTTGTTATGTATTTGGTATAAATTTAGTATTTTTGTTAACAGGTCCTTTAACAGGTTCGTGTCGTGTTCGTGTTCCAAAAAAATGACACGAATTGTTATCGTGTCGTATTCGTGTTCGAACTTAACAGGTTCGTGTCTTAATAGGTTCGTGTCGTGTCGTGTCGTGTCGGATCTGTTATGCCAGCTCTACTTACGATGATGCAAGCTCGACTTATACATTCTATCTCAAGGGTTGAAGTTTAGTAGAAGTCTCGTCGGGGAGTCCACCTTTTTGCTTTGGCAAAAGGGGGAAAAGAAGTGTAAACAAGTAACTTATACATTTTACTATGAGTTATAGTTTACATAGTTTGTCATCGTAAAAAAGGGGGAGATTGTTGGCATAAATATTAAGATATTTAATCTAAACATCCTCTTCATGTTTTGATGATGACAAAAATATAAGCTACAACACATAACGTAAAGTGCTTAAGTTACTTGTGATCACAAGAAGTCAACTAAAGTCAACCACGGATGTGGTCAATATAGTCAAACTCCTTAGGCTCAATGCTCCGTGGAATATAGGGTTTCCCCGGGTCGTTATGTCCCGACGAGGTGTGGATGGTTATCAAACGGGTTTGTGATCGGGTGAATTTGGACAGAAATGGTTTGAGAGTGATTTTACTAAGGAATCTACAAAGAAATAGCTTAAATAAGCTATGTGAGTGATTACGTGAACACTAGATACTTAGAAACGATTGAAATCTAAAAACGCATATGTTCAGTTTAAATTTACGCGAACGTACAAAATAAAAAGTGAGAACTGAAATCTGAAAACCCACAGGGGGTGAAAATTACTTTTTTACAAACCTACGGTTAAAAGAAAATTTTTAGAAAAAGAAAATTAATTTTTACACTAATTAATTATTTAATATTAATTAAATACTAATTAATTCTAATTATTAATATTTAAAATACTAAAATACAATATAATATTAATTTAATACTAGAAAAATGAAAATTAAATTTATAAAATTATAAAATAACTAAAAACAAGTTTTAAAATTAAAAATATGTATTTTTGTCTTTTTGTGATTTTTCTATTAATTAATTACTTAATTAAATATTAATTACCTAATTAAACTATTTAAATTATAAAAAACAGAAAATGAACAGTAAAAATTCTAGAAAAATTCCTAAAATTATATTATGTTATATAAAAGCTAGGAAAAATATAAAAACTAGGTGTCACTTTGTAAAAACTAATTACGCTATTTAATACTTAATTATTAATTAATTATTAATAAAACTAATATTAATTCTAATTAATACTAAATGACAAAATAAAAATCTGAGAAAATTACTAAAATTACTTTAATATAAAAGGTAATTAATAAAAATATAAAAATGTCAAATACTTAATAAAAATCTAAAAATGAAAATTAAAATTTAAATTACATTAAATAGAAACTATCACTTATTTTTAAATTGGTTTTTCTTGATTTTTCTTTTACAATACTATTTTATAACTGAAAATGGAAAACTTTTGTAAAAACAAATTTTGTGGAGCTTAAAAATAAGCCATTTGAGGGCTTATGAGCTTGATAGTTGACTTATGTTGACCAAGTAAGCAAATAAGCTCAAATCAGCTTAAGTGGGACCCACAAGGGTTAATTCTGGTTCAAACTAGTTGAGTGGACATGTATGAGCAAGAATCAACCAAAAAGACCCACAGAATAAGCCAATAAGCTCAAAATAAGCACTTGGCCACCTGTTTCAACTCAGAAAATGGGACAAGGTTGAGGGGTTGATTCAGATGGGTCCCAGGGGTCTTAAGGTCAAACCTATGGTCAAAATAGAGAGAGGGGTAGGAGGAGGGTTGAAATAACCAAGGAGGGGGGTTGTGGGACCATTGTGGTGGCCAGAAAACACCACCAAAGTGGTGGGTGTGGTTGGGTTAACTGCTGCAGCAGGGGAGGTGTTCCTCCCTGCAGCCTTGTTTCTTGGGTTGTGGGGCCCAGAGGAAAAATCTCAAAAATATAAAAATTGTGGGATTCAAGAGTTGAGCTGGGGGCTTTAACTAGAAACAAGTTCAAAGCCTAAATCATTGCACAAAATTCAAAACAATTTCCCCAAGATTTGGAAAAAACTAAGTTGATGCCATTTTGACTTTTCAAGAAAAACTAGCAAATTGACTTTGGTGAGATTCCAATGATCAAATCTCACTGAAATTGATGTATTAGGCTATACTAACATGGAATTAATCTATACTACAACTAAGGAAGGGATTTGGGTGAGTTGGGAACCAACTGTTCCAACAGTTGGACAGTTATGGGGCTTTTGGGTGGGAATTTGACTTTCTTGCTATTGGAACTTGGTTTTGAGGCTTTATTAGACCTAACTATACCTAATGCAGTATATCTAAACCAAAACAATAATAAAACAACCACAGAATAACCCTACACACCACTAATCCAAACACTTCCTATTAACAGGCCAATCTTTGATTTTCAAAAGGTTTTGCTGATTAAGAGACTAAAAATGATTCCAAAAGTCTTATTATGATATGATGAGCTTAAGTGAGCATCTAAACTCCAACAAGAACAATGATTACTCAAGATTACTATAATGCTAATTATGGCAGTTCAGTGCAAAGTATGAGCATCTAACAAACCTAAAGATTAAACAAGCTATATTAAGCAATACTATCACAATTTATCACAAAATAAACACAGAGAAAACAAAGATAACTAATGATGATTAATGATACAGTAAAAACTACAGAATTAGAAATGACCTTACAAGGCTTCCAAGCACCAAAATGAGAAACAAGGCCAAGTAACCATCCTAATAGCTTGCCAATAAACTTCTAAACCAAATGCCATCCATAATCCACAGTAATCTTTGCTTCTTCTTTCTTGAAAACTAAATCTTTTATTATTTTTTATTATTTTATTCTAATTTTATTATTTTTAAATTTCTGAAACTACAACTGTTGTGATTAATCAGGAACTTAAGGAAGCTTTTAGATAAGCTAAATGAGCTTTAACAAATAGGAAACAACAACTTCTAACAAATTTAAATGAATTTGTCACTTTCACTTAAATATGCCAAATTTAGATTTTCAAAAGAAAATTTAAATTAAAAGAGTGGAATAGTTTGAGATTACAAAAGTTATTGAAATTACATAAGAAAAGCAAAGCTTCAAACTGAAAATGGTAAAAATTACATTAATACGACATAACTAAAAACTAAACTAAACTAATTACTACTCTAATTACTCCTCTTTCTTCCATTCTGTTTTTCTTTTATAAGCCCTGGGTTCCTCCTTTGACTTTCCCACTTGACTTTTGAGCCATTGGATGGCTATCTTTCATTTGAGCCGTTGAAAGGGTTTTTGGCAGGAAAAATTGCAATTGGCAGGTAATGGGTAACTTGGAGGGTTTTGTTTGCATTAATTGCAATTGGAAGGTTGTGGTGAGCTGGGGGGACAGGATATGGGTAGTAGGAGAAGAGGAGGGGGGATATGGAGTGTTGGTTTGGGATTGCAGTCCAAGCGGTGAGGGGGAAGGGTCGGTCAACGCTAGGGTTGACCTAGGGTGATTATTTAAAACGGGAGGGAGTATATTTGGGGTGGTTTGGGCCGGTTTGTTTGGTGGTGGGCTTGGGAACAGGCTTGGGGCGGTTTTGAGTAAAGGGTATTGGGTGGGCTTTGTTTGTTGGGAGTAATAATACTTAGGGTCCATTTGGTTGTAGTTATTAAATCACAAGGACCATAAGTGTAAACACTGAAAAGTTAGGGGTAGGTTTAGGTACTGTTCCAAAGTTATCCATGGGTAATATTTGCCAAGTTTTCATAGTCCAACGTAAATAAATGAGATTTTCCATTTTTGAACATCCGGGGACCAAAATGGTCAATTTTCAAAGTTTAGGGGTCATTTTTGCCAATTTGTGAAAACTTTTATCTAAGGATCAATATTGAACATTTTAAAATTTCCAAGGACTAAAAATGGTTTTTCTTCCAAAAATATCCCACCAAGGACCAAATCTGCCAATTTTTAAACTCCAGGGACTAAACTTGTAAATTTCCAAAACTTTTGAGATTTTTCGCCAAAGGACTAAATACGACAACTTATGATTTTAAAAAGACCTTTGGTGATAATTTTCCATATTTTGAATGACCAGGGACTAGTTTTGACATTTTATGAAAGTTGGGGGACTGAAACTGCCAATTTTGCAAACTTTGTACGTTTTTCATTTGTTTTTACTCTTTTTGCATCTAAAACATATAAAACACAATTTTGGAATATTTTTAGTATTTTGATGCATTTCTGAGTGTTTTTGTATGTTTTGCAGTTCAGATTTGACCAAAAATGATGAGTGTTTGAGCACTCATCACTCGACATCTCAACGTCTCAAGTATGCTTCAACAATCACTTAAGGTATGAATAAACAAATGCCTAATGCATTTTATGATCAAAGGAACATTTTTTTAAACACTAGATTTTTTATAAAATGTACAAACATTTTATATATTTTACAAAATCATTTTTGGTAATCAAAGAAATATGTTTAATTCATAATAAATATATGAATTCAAATTTTTAACCAAAATCAGTTATATTTTCACCAAATAAACTTTCACCAGAAAAAGACAAGAATTCTGGCAGTTACATGAGGGCGGCCCCCTTAAAGTTTAAGGGGGCCGGCCACCATTTAAGGGGGCCGGCACGCTCCAACGGCTAGGAATTCTTGCCTATAAATACTGGTTCATTTCTGCTATTTTCTTCACCTTTTGCACTCCAACTTTCTGTTTAAATCCTTCCTACATATCCTCCTAAATCCTTTCTAAATCTTTTGATCATTTAATCATAAAGCTTTGTTTCCAAATGATTCAAGCTCAATTCCTCAAGTGCAAGAGAAGAATATTTCTTATCATCAAGGCAAAGAAGTATTAGAGTCTAGTTAGTATTGATGTGAATTTGTGGAAGTAAGTTATGTAAGTATATGTAATAAGTAGATCAAGATGATCTTACTTAGTAGTAAGTCAATGAGTGTGTAAGAAGTTATGTAGTTGTGAAGTAGTAGGGTGAAGAAGGAATGTGGTCATGAAGAAGTAGTCGCGTGAAGAAGACGTATAGGTGTGTGAATAAGTAGTGGAGTATAGAAGAAGTTGTGAAGTAGTGAAGAAGTTGTGAAGTCGTGTAGAAGTTGTGTAGTGATCGAAGTCGTGAGATGGGTTCTTGCTACGATTAGAACCCGAAATTTAGCTTTGTGTCGTTAAATTTGTGTAAGCGAAAGTGTGTATGGTTTTCTCCGCCAAAAGGGAGCCTGTTGAATAGTGAAGAAAGCTCTCGAGTAGGTGACTCGGGGAGTGGAGTAGGGCAAGGAAGGTGTCCTTTTAGCCGAACCACTATAAATCATCGTGTCCGGTTTGAATTTCTTCTTTCTTATCTCTTTTCATTCATTCTCGCATTTATCGCTTTATATCTATCCTTGCATATGTGCCTTAGTTGTTGCTTATAATGTTTTGATATTGATTGTGTTATAGATAGAAGTTAATATTGTGATATGATGTATAATTATATGATATGGTCTAATGGATTTAGATACATTATTCACACTTCTCATGTTGAGTTTAACTTAATCGAGAATTTTATACAAAACGTTTTAAGATTTTAAAAAAGGAAAACTTTAATTGAAGATTTTGAAATTAACCTTTTATAAAAAGAAAAAGAGAGAAAACTATTCAACCCCCCATCTATTTTTCCACATATAGTGTAAATTATTTTATTGAATTTTAATGGTTTTTATAATTACTTTTGGTTAATAGATAAATAATATGAATGCCAATTCATAACTTTTTTTTCTTTTTTATTTATTTATTTTATTTAGAGTAAATTACACCGTTCGTCTCTGTGGTTTACTCCAAATCACTATCGTAGTCCCTGATATATATATATATATATATATATATATATATATATATATATATATATATATATATATATATATATATATATATATATATATATATATAGAAGAAGTTGTGAAGTAGTGAAGAAGTTGTGAAGTCGTGTAGAAGTTGTGTAGTGATCGAAGTCGTGAGATGGGTTCTAGCTACGATTAGAACCCGACATTTAGCTTTGTGTCGTTAAATTTGTGTAAGCGAAAGTGTGTATGGTTTTCTCCGCCAAAAGGGAGCCTGTTGAATAGTGAAGAAAGCTCTCGAGTAGGTGACTCGGGGAGTGGAGTAGGGCAAGGAAGGTGTCCTTGTAGCCGAACCACTATAAATCATCGTGTCCGGTTTGAATTTCTTCTCTCTTATCTCTTTTCATTCATTCTCGCATTTATCGCTTTATATCTATCCTTGCATATGTGCCTTAGTTGTTGCTTATAATGTTTTGATATTGATTGTGTTATAGATAGAAGTTAATATTGTGATATGATGTATAATTATATGATATGGTCTAATGGATTTAGATACATTATTCACACTTCTCATGTTGAGTTTAACTTAATCGAGAATTTTATACAAAACGTTTTAAGATTTTAAAAAAGGAAAACTTTAATTGAAGATTTTGAAATTAACCTTTTATAAATAGAAAAAGAGAGAAAACTATTCAACCCCCCTTCTATTTTTCCACATATAGTGTAAATTATTTTATTGAATTTTAATGGTTTTTATAATTACTTTTGGTTAATAGATAAATAATATGAATGCCAATTCATAACTTTTTTTTTCTTTTTTATTTATTTATTTTATTTAGAGTAAATTACACCGTTCGTCTCTGTGGTTTACTCCAAATCACTATCGTAGTCCCTGATATATATATATATATATATATATATATATATATATATATATATATATATATATATATATATATATGTATGTATCTGTGTGTGTGTGTGTATGTGTGTAGAAAACTAGAAGGGGGTTGAATAGTTTTACGTCTTTTTCGTTTTATAAAAGTTTGATTCTAAAGAGTAGATTCAGATTATAAAAACTTTGATTCAAAAATGTAGATTTGAGTTTGTTCACTGTTGTAGTTTGAACACTACTTAATTAGATTGTTAAATAAAAACTACAATGTTATTTATCACACACACACACACACACACACACACACACATATATATATATATATATATATATATATATATATATATATATATATATATATATATATATATATATATATATATATATATATATATATATATATATATATATATATATATATATATATATATATATATCCTATTAGTTTGTTTATATGAGATTAGTGTTGTGAATGGAACTGATGAGTGTGTAAATACTCATTATTTTTGTCTTATATGAACTGCAAAAACATTCAAAAATACTCAGAAATGCATCAAAATACAGAAATATCTCAAATTTGTATTTTATATGTTTCAGAGGCAAAATGATTGAAAACAGATTAAAAACGAACAAAGTTTGCATAATTGGCAGTTTCAGTCTCCCAACTTTCAAAACTTGTCAAAATTCGTCCCTGGGCATTTATTTTGAAAGATAAGCCAACCCAAGTCCTTTTAAAGTCAAATATTATCAAAAATGGTCTTTGGGTAAACATTTTGAGAATTTACAAGTTTAGTCCCTGGAGTTTCACATTTGGCAGAATTGGTCCCTGGTGGAAAGTTTTTGAAGAAAAGTCAAAAATGGACCTTGGTAATTCACAAGTTATCAAGTTTGACCCTTGGATAATAAGTTTGAGGAAATTACAGTTTTTTGTCCCTGAAGTTTCAAAAATGGCAAAAACAGTCCCTGGGCATTCAAAAAATGGAAAAATTACATTTATGGCCCTTGTACTATTTATCTTGGCAAATCAAGCCCTTTTTGATAACTTTTAGAAAATCACACATTTAACCCTCAACTTTTAAAATTGGCAAAAATGGTCCCCGGATGTTTTATTTTGGAAAAATATCAATTAGGTCCTTATAATATTTAAATATGTCAAGAATGGTCGTTTTTTATAAACTTTGGAATAATTACAGATTTGGTCCTTGGAATTCAGAAATTACATAAAAGGTCCTTGGGATTAATATCCTTACAAACCAAAAGGACCATACAAATATCATAACCAAAGTCCATATTCCAAATCCAAAAATAAACAAACCAACATCCCTGGTCCATTCCTTATTACCCAAGCCCAAATAATAAAAGCCCACCCAACACCCTTAGTAATACCAGGGTCAAACGTACGGTCAAACCCACTCCCCCTTCTTCCCCTTCCCTCCAATACCACCTGGTTTCACCCCCTCCTCTTGCACCACTTGTTCTGCTCCACCACCCTTATCCCTTCCAAATTCCACTTCCCCAAGTGCATTAAATGCCACCTCCCCCTACTACACGCAACAGACCCAATTGGTTCCGTCCAATTTTCCCACCAAAATTAAAACAAAGGCCAGGATGAGTTCTGATGATCCAAGGGTTGAGATTAGAAGTGGGATTACCTCAGAGGGACCCAAGAAACCCTAAAAGTCACTATAAAAGAAGAAGAAGACAGAAAGAGAAGGAGTTAGTTAATTAGATTAGTTTAGAGTAGTGTAGTCTCGTATTAGTGTAATTTCAAGTTCCAGTTGTAATTTTCAATCAAATTATGTTGAATTCAGTTATCTTAGTGCAATACAAACTTTCTTGAACCTTTAATTGCATTCTTGTTCATCAAATTCATATTTAGCATTTTTAAGTGAAATTGACAATTTCACTTAACATTGTTATCTGTTGTTGTTTTGGACTGATAAGCTTATACAAGCTCTTGACTTAGCTGATATAAGCATTTAGAAGTCTTGGGTTTAGAAGAAGATGAAAGCATGGAGCAGGGTAAATTTTGAAATGCCTTGGGCTTAGAAGCTTAGTGGTAAGCTGTAAGAGTGGTGTATGGTCCTTGGTTCTTGTTTTTCAGCTTGAAGCATTTGTAAGCAATTCCAAATTTCCTTCTTAATTAAGTTCTTATTGTTTCTGTAGTGTAATTTTATTTCAAATAGTTTAATTAGCATTTACTTAATCTATTTAAGTCTTAAAATCAATAGTTGTAGTTTAAAATTCAAAAGTTATAATGAAATAGCAAGTTTAAAGGTGTGTTTGGTTTAAGCAGCTTCTCCTTGTCCCTTTGTGTTTTTGATGTTGTTTTAAATTTAGATATGTGTCATTAGGGTATTATAGTTCATATCAGTCATTAAATTGACAAGTTATTCATATAAAAGTCAAAATCCATATTAAATCATCTTCACAGTTTAACTGTTGAAATTAGAAGTTCCATAATCATCATATAGGTTTATTAGTTGTTGTAATAGCTTTAAATCATATCATGTTAGTCTAATTTAACTTATTCAGCAAGTAATGATCAAGCAAACTTCACCAAAGTCAAACTAGGATAAATTTCATAAAAGTCAAATTGCATACAAGGCAGAAAATCCAAACTTTCAAGGAATTTTAGTGATTTTTGTGTTGTGATTTAGGCCTTAATCTTTGTACATGTTGTAGTCTACCACCTCAACTTTGAAATCCCACAATCAGCATAATTTTGTGATTTTTATTGTGGGCCCCACAACCCCCCAAACAGGGCTGCAGGCCCCTGCTGCACCAGCAGACCACCCCCACTGCCTCCACTTCTGTGGGTCCCATAGACCACCACAGTGGGCCCCAAAACCTCCCCCTTGGTTCTTTGGACTCACAAGCTGGCCCTCTACCCATTTCAAGCTTTTGTTGAAACTTAAGCTCACTGGGACCTACATATATTGGCCATCAAAAGTTGTCTCATTTCTGTGTTGAATCAAGGTTTCATGTGCTTATTTTGTGTGCTTATTGCTTATCAGTGGTGTTATTTTGTTGTTTTGGCTTCATATCAGTCCATCTCACTTATTTTCACCCAAAGATACCACTGTGGACCCCACATAAGCTTATTTCCATCTAAAGTCAACAAAAGTCAACTGTTTTAGCTTTTTTTGTCCATTTTGCTTATTTTTAAGTTTGGGAAAAGTTGTTTTCACAAAAGTTCTTTGTTTTTAAGTATAAAATAGTGTTCCAAATGAAAAATCAGAAAAATCCAATTTTAAATTAAGTGATAGTTTCTATTTAATATAGTTTATCTTTTTAATTTTCCTTTTTAGCTTTTTATTAAGCACTTTACATTTTTGTATTTTTCTTAATTATATTTTATATTAAATTATTTTTAGTAATTTTTCCAGAATTTTACATTGTCATTTAGTATTTATTAGATTTAATATTAGTTTTATTAATTATTAATTAATATTTAAGTATTAAATAGCAAAATTAGTTTTTATTAAGCACTACCTAGTTTTTATATTTTTCCTAGCTTTTATATAATATAAATTATTTTTAGGAATTTTTCCATAATTTTTACTGTTCATATTCTAATTTTTATAATTTAATTAGTTTAATTGGTAATTAATTAATATTTAGTTTAATAATTAGTAAAATAGTCTAAAATTAATTTTTATAAACTTTTTATAATTTTTTAGGATTCCTGTGATGGTTAATTAGTTTTATAAAATATTTCTTAATTTTCTAAGTCATTTTTAGTATTATTAGTAATTTAAATTATTTAATTAGTTTAATTAATACAATTAGTAATTAATTAATATTAAAATCACAAAAAGACAAAAAGACATGTTTTTAGTTTTTATATTATTTTTAAGTTATTTTAGAACTTTTAAAAATAAATTTTCATTTTCTTAGTTTTAATTTAATATTATATTATATTTAGTATAAGTTAAATATTAATAATAAGTAATTAAATAGTTTTAATTAATAATAAATAATAAAATAATCAAAAAAAATTCTTTTTAATTTAATTTTCTTTTAATATTAAGTTTGTAAAAGTTTCATTTTCACCCCCTGTAGTTTATATTTGCTTAAAACTTACTTTTTTCCCAGCACGTAATTGTGTCTGATTTATATTAATTTACATTTATGTACATCTGTTTTCCACAATTGTTAATGTTGTTATTCCTAATTATTCCAGTAGTGTAAAACAAACTCAAATCATTATCTGGTTACTTCCCATTCAAATTCACCCGATCACAAACCCGTTTTTATACCATCACACCTCGTTGGGACATAACGACCCGGGGAAACACTGTATTCCACGGAAAATTGAGCCTAAGGAGTTTGACTATATTGACCACATCCGTGGTTGACTTTAGTTGACTGCTTTTGCCTCAATCAAAATTTGGAGCCGCTGCCGGGGAGGTTGTGCGTGTATTCTAAACGGTTTTGCAGATTAGTGAATCTGGATATACGCTCATTGTATATTTATCCATCCTTGTTCATATTATTATCATATAAAAACAAAACGGTTCCCGAAAACATTTTAAAATCAGTTTTCAACGAACACAAAAACCCAAAAAGATTTTTCTTTCTTATTTTTATAAAATGTTTATCAAAAATCCCAAAAATATCCATCTTTACCCTCCTACCTTTTTTATTCTTCATTTCTTACCCTCCAAAACCGTTTGATTATTTCTATGTCTCATCCTCACCTTCTTATTTGTCGATGGTGTGGTAGTCCTTATAATGGTGGTAATTGCCCTAGTTATGGCATGGTAGAGCCAGGAAACGGGTCTGTCTATAACCAGAATCCCTATTCCTACCATGACACGACTAATTCATTCCATCAGCTTCCACACCATAAGACCCAGCAGTTTTACTGTTGTGAGTATTGTGGAGGCCCTCACTACAGCTCTGATTGTCAAACTAGGAATCAGTTTGTCTATGAACAAGTTCCTTGTAACAATCATGAATTTGGTTTTAACCAGCCTTCACAGTACATAATCCCTCAACCACTTCATCAAGACGAATTAGCTAGAGCTGAATTGATTACTAAAATAATTATTGCTCAAACTCAATTCAACAAGAACATTCAAAATGGAATAAACTATCTTCAGGATCTGTTTCTTAGGAAACAAAAACCTCCTGTTGACTCATTTTATCTTGAGGATGAAAGTGATGAGGATGAACCACTTGAAAAAGAAAACTCTAAGGAACCTTCAGATATCTTGATAATGGGGGACAAGGAAATCAAAGTCAATCCTCTTGAGTAAATTGATGACCTTGTTCCAATCCCAAAGGTATCTGAGAAACCTTTTGATTCGACTTCAGTTGAAACTGCAGCAGTAGAAATACAGGGAGAAAAGAATATGACTAAATCACTAGTAGTAGAAATAATGGAACTTGTAGAATCCATGATTGCTTGTCCTTCTCAACTCCCTCAGTCTGTTGATATCACACCCGAAATTCCCACTCACTCTCTAAACATGGGGTACGAGCATCTTAGCACTGTTCCTGAAAAGGAATTGGACGAATTCATAAAGTCTAGTGTTGAGAACCTTGTCCCAATCCCAAGAGAGTCACAGGGAATTCTTGACCAAATGTGTGATCTACTTTCCCTTCCTGAAAATCCAAAAGATCATTCTGATACTTTCTCCGATTTTAATGATGATTATACATCTTATGGAGAAGTTGAGTATGTAGAGGCATCACTGCCTCATTCTGATGTTGACCCTCTTCTTGAGGAGTTTACAGATGAACTTACTCACATCAATCCACTTCCATTAGGAAGTGATGATGATGTGTTTGACTTAGAAGCCGATCTGGGAGAAATTGAAAATCTTTTAAATTCTAATCCCAACATCGAGCTTAGTACTTCACATACTGATGAAAATTATTTATCTTCTGGAGACATCAGTCATGTGGAAGGATTACCTTCTGAGCTAGTCAGCTTAGAAGAAGAGAAAGATGAAACTGACACTTAAAGATGAAGCACTTCGTGCAACATTATTGAATGTCAGTTTCCTCATTTCTAAAATCGAGGCTTTCAATAAGAAACCTATGTCATCTACTATCCCCATTAAGGATAGTAACATTTTTTCCGATGATTCTATACCGGAATTTGAACCCTTCCATTTTGATCGTATGGGAGAGAAGATTAGTGGCAGTACCACTTCTCAATCTCATAATTCTCTCCCCGAATATGAATCATTTACCTTCAATGAGTTCTTATATGAACTCGCTCACATCAATCCAGAATATGATTCATTCACCTTTGAGGAGTTCTCTGATGAACTTACTCATATCATATCTCCGCCGGAGTATGATAATTTCTACTTTGATCTAGACATACCCGGGATATGTCTTGATCAAACGAGCTTAAAAGATGAGATTCATGATATTGTGAATTCTCCTGTGGGTGACGATGAGTTAGTCATGATTTTCATCATGACTTTCTTTCTCTTCTACACCTATCCCGTGGCTTCTCCTGTTCTGCACTCCTTCGGGAATGAAGACACTATTTTTGACCCCGGCATTTTCATATACCATTCTAGGTAAAAGCGGGTACTTATCTCATCGGTGTGGAACTTTCACGTGCTTCAAATGTTTGTCCAAACATCTTGAGTGAAAGTCCGATGGAGATTATCTCTTCCACATGATACTTCCCCATGAACCAATGAATCCGGGGTCGAGTCAAGCTAGCGACTCGGTAAACAAAAACAATAGTATGCATATAGGTTTTCACCCTAAGTGTGGGGGAAGTTACCCTTGCCATGATTCACCATGTATATATTATATAAAAAAAATGTGTATGTATATATCCATATAAATAAAGTGAAAAATGGTGTTTCCACATTTAGCTTGTAATATTGCCTTTTTACGTTCAAAGAGTCGGCATTATAGCCGGGACTTTGAATATTGAGGACAATATTCAATTCTAAGTGTGGGGGGAAATTCTAGCGAATTTGATCATATTATACCTTCTAGTACCCCCGTTTTTGGCCAAAATTTCAAAAAATGTTCACTTTATTTCAAAAAAATTTATGGTTATCAGTCCACCTTGTCTAACCCACATAAGGACTGGCTAATCCAGGAGCAAATGGCTCTTGGTAAAGATATATCAAATCCGTTTATGGATGACAATTTTCCGAAAATTGTATGGTGTTTGACTCACTATATCCTAAAAAGTAAAAGAGTTGGCTAGCCCGCAAGGTTATGGCTTGTGGTAAAGGCAGTGGAAAACCATAATTGGAAATCAACTCACCAAGATGATGACTGTATTCCATCAAAGAGTTGGCTAGTCCAGAAGCAAACGGCTTCTTGTAAAGACAAATCAAATCCGTTGACAGCTTATGGTTTGCTCAAAATCATATGGTTATCAGTGTACTATAGTTCTTACTTGAACTGAAACATTTGGCTACTCCAGAAGTAATGGCTTTTGGTAAAGAGACATCAAATCCATTAAATTTTCAAAACAGGTTATTTTTGGATTCTAGATTGCTAGGGACTAGCAATACTTTAGTGTGGGGGATTGATGAGTGTGTAAATACTCATCATTTTTGTCTTATATGAACTGCAAAAACATTCAAAAACACTCAGAAATGCATCAAAATACAGAAAATATCCCAAAATTGTATTTTATATGTTTTAGATGCAAAATAATTGAAAACAGATGAAAAACGAACAAAGTTTGCATAATTGACAGTTTTAGTCCCCCAACTTTCAAAACTTGTCAAAATTAGTCCCTGAGCATTTATTTTGAAAGATAAGTCAACCCAAGTCCTTTTAGAGACAAATATTATCAAAAATGGTCTTTGGGTAAAAAATTTTAAGAATTTACAAGTTTAGTCCCTAGAGTTTCACATTTGGCAGAATTGGTCCCTGGTGGAAAGTTTTGGAAGAAAAGTCAAAAATGGTCCTTGGCAATTCACAAGTTATCAAGTTTGACCCTTGGATAATAAGTTTGAGGAAATTACAGTTTTGGTCCCTGAAGTTTAAAAAATGGCAAAAACAGTCCCTGGGCATTCAAAATTTGGAAAAATTACATTTATGGCCCTTGTACTATTTATCTTGGCAAATCAAGTCCTTTTTGATAACTTTTGGAAAATCACACTTTTAAACCTCAACTTTGAAAATTCGCAAAATTGGTCCCCGGATGTTTTATTTTGGAAAAATATCAATTAGGTCCTTATAATATTTAAATATGGCAAGAATGGTCCTTTTTGATCAACTTTGGAATAATTACAGATTTGGTCCTTGGAATTCAGAAATTACATAAAAGGTCCTTGGGCATTAATATCCTTACAAACCAAAAGGACCATACAAATATCATAACCAAAGTCCATATTCCAAATCCAAAAATAAACAAACCAACATCCCTGGTCCATTCCTTATTACCCAAGCCCAAATAATAAAAGCCCACCCAACACCCTTAGTAATACCAGGGTCAAACGTACGGTCAAACCCACTCCCCCTTCTTCCCCTTCCCTCCAATACCACCTGGTTTCACCCCCTCCTCTTGCACCACTTGTTATGCTCCACCACCCTTATCCCTTCTAAATTCCACTTCCCCAAGTGCATTAACTGCAACCTCCCCCACCCATACTACACGCAACAGACCCAATTGGCTCCATCCAATTTTCCAGCCAAAATTAAAACAAAGGCTAGGATGAGTTCTGATGATCCAAGGGTTGAGATTAGAAGTGGGATTACCTCAGAGGGACCCAAGAAACCCTACAAGTCACTGTAAGAGAAGAATAAGGCAGAAAGAGAAGGAGTTAGTTAATTAGATTAGTTTAGAGTAGTGTAGTCTCGTATTAGTGTAATTTCAAGTTCCAGTTGTAATTTTCAATCAAATTATGTTGAATTCAGTTATCTTAGTGCAATACAAACTTTCTTGAACCTTTAATTGCATTCTTGTTCATCAAATTCATATTTAGCATTTTTAAGTGAAATTGACAATTTCACTTAACATTATTATCTGTTGTTGTTTTGGACTGATAAGCTTATACAAGCTCTTGACATAGCTGATATAAGCATTTAGAAGTCTAAATACTCAGTTTACTTAGGAAATTTAAAAAAATTCCAAAAAAATCAAATAAATAGAAAATAAATAAAAATCAATGAAGATGAAGATGAAAGCATGGAGCAGGGTAAATTTTGGAATGCCTTGGGTTTTGAAGCTTAGTGGTAAGCTGTAGGAGTGGTGTATGGTCCTTGGTTCTTGTTTTTAAGCTTGAAGCATTTGTAAGCAATTCCAAATTTCTTTCTTAATTAAGATCTTATTGTTTCTGTAGTGTAATTTTATTTCAAATAGTTTAATTATCATTTACTTAATTTGTTTAAGTCTTAAAATCAATAGTTGTAGTTTGAAATTCAAAAGTTATAATGAAATAGCAAGTTTAAAGGTGTGTTTGGTTTAAGCAGCTTCTGCTTGTCCGTTTGTATTTTTTATGTTGTTTTAAGTTTAGATATGTGTCATTAGGGTAATATAGTTCATATCAGTCATTAAATTGACAAGTTATTCATATAAAAGTCAAAATGCATATTAAATCATCTTCACAGTTTAACTGTTGAAATTAGAAGTTCCATAATCATCATATAGGTGTATTAGTTGTTGTAATAGCTTTAAATCATATCATGTTAGTTTAATTTATCTTATTCAGCAAGTAGTGATCAAGCAAACTTCACCAAAGTCAAACTAGGATAAATTTCATAAAAGTCAAATTGCATACAAGGCAGAAAATCCAAATTTTCAAGGAATTTTAGTGATATTTGTATTGTGATTTAGGCCTTAATCTTTCTACATGTTGTAGTCTACCACCTCAACTTTGAAATCCCACAATCAGCATAATTTTTTGATTTTTATTGTGGGCCCTACAACCCCCCAAACAGGGCTGCAGGCCCCTGCTGCACCAGCAGACCACCCCCACTGCCTCCACTTCTGTGGGTCCCACACACCACCACAGTGGACCCCACAACCTCCCCCTTGGTTCTTTGGACTCACAAGCTGGCCCTCTACCCATTTCAAGCTTTTGTTGAAACTTAAGCTCACTGGGACCTACATATATTGGCCATCAAAAGTTGTCCCATATCTGTGTTGAATCAAGGTTTCATGTGCTTATTTTGTGTGCTTATTGCTTATCAGTGGTGTTATTTTGTTGTTTTGGCTTCATATCAGTCCATCTCACTTATTTGCACCCAAAGATACCACTGTGGACCCCATATAAGCTTATTTCCATCTAAAGTCAACTGTTTTAGCTTTTTGTGTCCATTTTGCTTATTTTTAAGTTTGGGAAAAGTTGTTTTCACAAAAGTTCTTTGTTTTTAACTATAAAATAGTGTTCTAAAAGAAAAACCAGAAAAATCCAATTTTAAATTAAGTGATAGTTTCTATTTAATATAGTTTATCTTTTTAATTTTCCTTTTTAGCTTTTTATTAAGCACTTTGCATTTTTATATTTTTCTTATTTTTCTTTTATATTAAAGTATTTTTAGTAATTTTTCCAGAATTTTATATTGTCATGTAGTATTTATTAGATTTAATATTAGTTTTATTAATTATTAATTAATATTTAAGTATTAAATAGCAAAATTAGTTTTTATTAAGCACTACCTAGTTTTTTTTTTCCTAGATTTTATATAATATAAATTATTTTTAGGAATTTTTCCATAATTTTTACTGTTAATATTCTAATTTTTATAATTTAATTAATTTAATGAGTAATTAATTAATATTTAGTTTAATAATTAGTAAAATAGTCTAAAAATAATTTTTATATACTTTTTATAATTTTTTAGGATTCCTGTGATGGTTAATTAGTTTTATAAAATATTTCTTATTTTTCTAAGTCATTTGTAGTATTATTAGTAATTTAAATTAGTTAATTAGTTTAATTAATATAATTAGTAATTAATTAATATTAAAATCACAAAAAGACATATTTTTAGTTTTTATATTATTTTTAAGTTATTTTAGAATTTTTAAAAATAAATTTTCATTTCCTTAGTTTTAATTTAATATTATATTATATTTAGTATAAGTTAAATATTAATAATAAGTAATTAAATAGTTTTAATTAATAATAAATAATAAAATAATCAAAAAAAATATTTTTCTTTTTAATTTAATTTTCTTTTAATATTAAGTTTGTAAAAGTTTCATTTTCACCCCCTGTAGTTTATATTTGCTTAAAACTCACCTTTTTCCCAGCACGTAATCGTGTCTGATTTTATATTAATTTACGTTTATGTACATCTGTTTCCCACAATTGTTAATGTTGTTATTCCTAATCATTCCAGTAGTGTAAAACAAATTCAAATCATTATCTGGTTACTTCCTATTCAAATTCACCCGATCACAAACCCGTTTTTATACCATCACACCTCGTTGGGACATAACGACCCGAGGAAACACTGTATTCCACGGAGAATTGAGCCTAAGGAGTTTGACTATATTGACCACATTCGTGGTTGACTGCTTTTGCCTCAATCAGGAACCTAGTTTGATCTTTATGTGAAATCAATATATGCACAATATAAACAATTATAACTATATGCAATTTGTAAGTAGTTTATATTGTACCAAATATTTGATAATAATCAAGGAGTCATTCAAGTCATTCATGTGATTACAACTATATCACAAAATTAGATTAAACAATTTACAGCTGCAATAGGCGAGCATTTTCACACTCGTTTCGGTACATATTTAATACTTCGTAATTAAGTATATGCAAAATACACACATCACCTAAACCGTTATCTAATCGTGAAATGAATTGAAAGTATTTTCATTTTTCTTAAATATGTCCGTTGGCTAACGGTCAAGAAGTGGAAAAATATAGATGTTGTTCTAACCGAAACATCAAATACACGTTTCAAAATTGGTAGATTTCAAAACCGTTATTCAACGGTTATATCGTTTTGCCATTTCAAAAAATTTAAGCTTAATATAAATCAAAAGTATTTCCAGTTTTAAAATAGGACCGTTGGCTAACGGTCAAGAATTAGAACATTATATATACCGTATTCATTTGCCTAAGGCCATACACCATAGATATTTTAAGTTTTGTAACCATCACCATCATATCATTCAGCCTTAGTTGTCATTTTCTTTCAATTGATCTTATTAATCTCATTTCTTAGGAAACTAATCCAGTTTAACCTCATTGTGAGTGATACATGCTTAATGGGTAGGATGTCGTTTTTTCACATAGATGTTAAGGATCATAATTTTAGATCTCAATATGTGACCCGAAGCAAGATACATGCAGAAAGTAGCTGCCCCTGGCTCAAAAAGTCTCTAAAGAAGGTAAAAGAAGTTTTTTCTATTACATATAATATGCATTCAATTTTTATTTGTTAAGTAATATTGATATGGAACACTTGTTCAATAATATAGCTAAGTAAACGTATAATGCTAGATCCATGTTTCATAGTAAGATCTGGATTACATTTCAAACTTTATTTTTTCTTTCAATCTTTATTCAACTAAATATCAATTCGTCTTGTCCATATCATCCGGGATTCCACCATAATGATGGTTGGTAAGTCAGGATATTGATGCGTGGGAATCGCAATAGGCTTTACCTCTCGAGGGATCTTGAGAAGCTTACAACCCCCACCAGGCAGTGTACCTGATCGTTGTAGTATAGTATAGTGACAAGTACCGGGGGATTGATCGTTCAGCTTAGGAATAGTGTCGCTAGGATTAGAAAGCCTAAATACAAGTTCTAAAGGTGAGGGATGATTATTTTTGTACTTTTATGTTTTTATGAAAGCAATTAAAGTCTCGGGTTTGAAGGATTTGGGCGGAATTAGTTGCTAATCAACTAACCCAATACTAAGATGCAATCAAAATAAAATACTAAAAATGAAAATAAACTAATTAAACTAAGGTTGTGAGCAGTAATTAGAGAAAATGTGTTTACTTAGATTTCACTACTCCCTAGACATCTTTTACACGTTAATTACTTGTTACAATTGCATGGATGACGGATCGTATTCCTTAATACCATTCATGGGGTGGCCCACATAACTCCCCAATTCTATGAGCTCTTATCTCCTCCTACACCATGCCCAGCACAACTATAGGGATTGTAAACAGTGGCTCATGCATTAAATACAACCAATAAAGACCTAGTGCGCCTCGGTTCATGTTTCTTAAGACGTTCAAGCATGTTACCATTTGGAGATCTGCCAGTTTTCTTAAGCCTAACATATAAATCATTCATCCAAGACAAGAATAAACAAGTAATCAACACATAATCAATATCTAGGTTTCATTAGATCTAAGCAAACACAAGATAGATCTAGCCTAGCATGATAGAATTAAGATAAGAACATGATATAGACAACCAACACATAGACATATTGATTGAATTAGAAGAACACTTATCTAGATTAATTATGCAAGGTATCAAGGGTTTGGAACCCTTAAAAAACCTGTAAAGTTACACCAAAATCGTACTTAGGGTTTCTCCCAAAACTTCTCTTTTTTAATGTGTGAAAATTAGAAAACTATATATAGAAAAACAGGTATGTCGGTGTCAAGACAAACAATGTGACGCCGTCACCTCGCCGCCAAAACTCTTCTCGGACTGCCTAGATCCACTTCTGACGCCGTCAAGACTTAAACACTTCCAGGCCGTCATGACTCTTTTACTCTTGACGCCCTTCCTACGTGACGCCGTCAAATCTGTTCTGGGTCGTCATGGAAATTCATGAAATTTGCTCTTGACGCCGTCAAGGTTTTGCTCTTGACGCCGTCACCTACTGTTCCCAGCTTGGAAAATTAAGACTTTGGCGTTTTCTTCACTTTTATGCTCCAAAAACGTCCGAATTGCTTCCTTTTCCAGATTTCTCTCCCAAAGTACCTAAAATCACAAAAGCAACGATTTAGGGCAATATTTGATCAAATAAATTCGGATTCGGGCTTAAATGACCCCCCAAAAGTGGTTCATTTTTCGCCTCATCATATACCCTTACACTTGAGATTTGCTTGTCCTCAAGCAAATGCGCTTTTATTCTACTCAAAATACAAGTTAGGGGTCATTTAACACTAACATAAAAGTAATTACAACAAATCATCGTTCCACTAAAGACCAATAGACAAGCACGGAGGTCATACACAAGCACCTCACAAATAGTGTTTAGATACTCACATCTCTCGGGTGTAATAAAGTGTAAATTACAATATGGAAACGGAAGATATCTCTCACTACCTGTCATAGCAAAATAGATTACCATAGGCTTGGGAAAGGATCAAACCTCCACCACATGGCGTAAGCACCTAGGATAAACTATCAAAGAGGTCTTTTAAAGGGTTGTAACGTTAGGTATAGGGATATGAAATACACGGTTTTGTTGGATAAAGGAAGTTTTACTGGTGGCGAGTTAATAATCTTGGTCAATTACATGTACAATATGGCGTTGCTAAGCCAAGACTAGACTCGACTTAAGCTAATAAATGAAAAATAACAAAAACATAAAATAAACATAGAATGAAAAGGGATGGTAGTCCGTATGTTTTTTTCTTCTCTTTTTCCTTTTTTTCTATTTTTTTTTCTTTTTCTTTTTCTTGATTTTTCGATTTTTTTTTTTTTTTTTTTTTTTTTTTTTTTTTTTTGCATACACTCTTACCCTACCATCCAAAATAATACATCATAGGGAATGAACATTTCCCTTACACTTGAATCTTTACATACTTTACATTTGACTAATCTAATGACTCGAATTAAGAAAATCAAAACACTTGGAGCACTTTTAAGATTAACGTACATATGGGGGTAATATATGATGTTCTTCCCCATTACTCCATAAAATAAGTACTTACCCATGAGTCCCAATCGTCCCAAAACAATATGTACAAGGATATGACTCGACTTAGCAACCATGTAATCAATTAGAAAGTTAACTTAGGGTTTAACAAATAACAATAATGCACTAAAAATGAGTGCATACATGGAAGGCTAAGGCGATTTGGTTGTACATTTAAGTGGGGTGTAACAAATTATTCCTTTAAGTAAAATGCTTAAAGTTAGAAACGAAAAGATAGGCTCGGAGGGGTGTACTAGGGGTTTCGTGTACTAAAATTGAGTACAACGCAAAGGGTGTGGGAAAAATTAGTTGACTTAACAAGTAATTTGACTTAAATGCTCAAGTAATTATGATACGGGTTTAACACAAGGGTGATCCTAATGCCTCTTATCATGTAGTAAATCCTACTACACGAATGTAGTCTCACTAGCGGTCTCGGGATGCATCACTAACGCAAGTTCTAGAATCTAAATGCTACCGGTACACTCATAAGCACTAATAATGAATGCTTTTCCTATCAAATCTAAAGGCGAACCTCACATATTTGGGTGGAAAATTTTTCTGAATATACGGTTATGTGCTAGTCATACAATCTCCTATCCATGAGACGCTTGTTATGGCTAAAGTTTCACTCCTAAATGTTGTAAAAAATTTTAAATTTGGCGCTAAAATTGCACTAACAAGTATTTCTCATAGTTTTATTACACATCTACCATCAAACAAAACAAACTCAAGCGAAAGTGCATATGTAAGGTATCATCTTTTTACCCTCCCTTACACTTAAGATGAACATTGTCCCCAATGTTCAAGTAAAGAATGTAAAAGTGAAAAAGTAAAGAGAATGAAATCAAATACTCCCCTGATTCGCTCGGTATGGATAATAGGGCGGCTAGGTTAAATCTTCCTCCAAGAAAATGAACAATCAAAGCTTCCCTTCCAGAATATAAATCATCTTCTTGTCATACATAACCCGTAAAACCTGACAAAATAGACAAGACAACCTCGCATAAAATCGGCGGCATTCTATATAAGTTACTAAACCCTAGAAAACAAGATAAGATATAATGCTTGTGGAATGAAGTTTGCAGATCTCCTGGAGATTATAAAACTTAATAATTCACAAAAACCATAAGACTCCGTTAGACAAACAAAACCGGTAAAATTTCCAGATTTTAACTCCTGACGCCGTAAAGAGTAAACTCCTGACGCCGTCAGAATTGACCTGCAGAAATCCTTATGTTAAGTTTCCGGAAAATTTCTGGAAAAACTTGGTCCTACTTCCTGGAAAATCCTGCAAAACTTCATTATGACTCAATACAAGCATTTGACTCTAACAAATACGAATACACATGTTCATTTAATATTGTGGATAATCATGATCGGTTTGTTTCTTAAAAACATATTTGGGGTTTCCCCTTACACTTATCTTTTGCAAAAATACCTTTATGTGGAGTTAAGATTAGGCCAAAACAACAAAGTAAAGTATTTCTACTGGTTAGTTTAGAAACATGATCAACCAACAATAAAAATAAAACATGCATACGGAAGCAAATAACAAACAAACAAATAAAATCACACAAAACATGGGTTGCCTCCCAAGAAGCGCTTTTCTTTATTTACGAGTCTTGTAGCTAGACTCAAGGTCATGGGTTAACGTGTATCGCTTATGCTCACATAACCAAGTGTGAGCCATCTAATAGTCGCCTCATCTTTCTTATAATCATCTCCTAATTCTAAGCATCCGCGATAGTATCTTTTATTCTTTTCATGAGTATACTTAAGTCCTTTTCTCTTATCATTCTCACTTAGCACCTCTATGGGCGGATACCTACTACACTTTTCCATGGAAAAATCCTTGAACCTAGGGTGTGTGCGGGGCATTTGATAGACAAAATCTTCATCCCCATCCGAGAATGTAATTAACCCTTCTATGAGTTTTTCATCGAGGTTGGTCAACCGTTTGAAAGGTTTTCCAAACACAACTTGGGTCAACTTATCATCAATAAACTCTCCTAGATTCTCCATAACCATGAACTCAACAAGATAAACCAAGCTTCCTACAAACACATGCAATGGTATTGCCTTAGCAATAATGTTTTCTCCTTTGTATTCTAACTCATCTACCATGATTTTATTGTATTCATTACGTGAGATTATTTTCATTGGAAGAGATGAGTTGAGATAGGCGTTAAAGCTCTTAAATCTGATCTTACAAGGGAATTGCATGTTAAATGAACTATCACACTCAATCCTAGTTCTAGGGTCAACATACCTAAGAGGATTTATTTCTTCTTCCATCCTATTCTCGTTAATCACATCACCATCATCAAGACCCTCATCGGAATCTGAATAGTAGAAAGGACTAGCCCTACGGTCATCATCATGATCAGACTCTTCTAACTCAGAATTATTGTCAAAGTGGTGGTTGGGTGAGAGGTTAGGTGGGTTCTCATTTTCTGCTAAAGGAAGTGGCGTGGGCATTTGGAAAATCCTATGACGAAAAACACGAATAACATGAATCAAACGATCAATGTTATTGTGATCCATTGAAATAGTTTACGAACAAAGGACACAAAGAAATAAGATAGACTAAAGAGAACCTAAAAATAAAAATAAAATCTTACTAGAAAGGAATCTAGCAAGTAGACCTAATAAAAAGAAATTCTAACCTAGACAATAACTATTCCCCGGGCTGCGGCGCCAAAAACTTGATGCGTGGGAATCGCAACAGGCTTTACCTCTCGAGGGATCTTGAGAAGCTTACAACCCCCACCAGGCAGTGTACCTGATCGTTGTAGTATAGTATAGTGACAAGTACCGGGGGATTGATCGTTCAGCTTAGGAATAGTGTCGCTAGGATTAGAAAGCCTAAATACTAGTTCTAAAGGTGAGGGATGATTATTTTTGTATTTTAATGTTTTTATGAAAGCAATTAAAATCTCGGGTTTGAAGGATTTGGGCGGAATTAGTTGCTAATCAACTAACCCAATACTAAGATGCAATCAAAATAAAATACTAAAAATGAAAATAAACTAATTAAACTAAGGTTGTGAGCAGTAATTGGAGAAAATGTGTTTACTTAGATTTCACTATTCCCTAGACATCTTTTACACGTTAATTACTTGTTACAATTGCATGGATGACGGATCGTATTCCTTAATACCATTCATGGGGTGGCACACATAACTCCCCAATTCTATGAGCTCTTATCTCCTCCTACACCATGCCCAGCACAACTATAGGGATTGTAAACAGTGGCTCATGCATTAAATACAACCAATAAAGACCTAGTGCGCCTCGGTTCATGTTTCTTAAGACGTTCAAGCATGTTACCATTTGGAGATCTGCCAGTTTTCTTAAGCCTAACATATAAATCATTCATCCAAGACAAGAATAAACAAGTAATCAACACATAATCAATATCTAGGTTTCATTAGATCTAAGCAAACACAAGATAGATCTAGCCTAGCATGATAGAATTAAGATAAGAACATGATATAGACAACCAACACATAGACATATTGATTGAATTAGAAGAACACTTATCTTGATTAATCATGCAAGGTATCAAGGGTTTGGAACCCTTGAAAAACCTGTAAAGTTACACCAAAATCGTACTTAGGGTTTCTCCCAAAACTTCTCTTTTTTAATGTGTGAAAATTAGAAAACTATATAGAAAAACAGGTATGACGGCGTCAAGACAAACAATGTGACGCCGTCACCTCGTCGCCAAAACTCTTCTCGGACTGCCTAGATCCACTTCTGACACCGTCAAGACTTAAACACTTCCAGGCCGTCATGACTCTTTTACTCTTGACGCCCTTCCTACGTGACGCCGTCAAATCTGTTCTGGGTCGTCATGCAAAATTCATGAAATTTGCTCTTGACGCCGTCAAGGTTTTGCTCTTGACTCTGTCACCTACTGTTCCCAGCATGGAAAATTAAGACTTTGGCATTTTCTTCACTTTTATGCTCCAAAAACGTCCGAATTGCTTCCTTTTCCAGATTTCTCTCCCAAAGTACCTAAAATCACAAAAGAAATGATTTAGGGCAATATTTGATCAAATAAATTTGGATTCGGGCTTAAATGACCCCCCAAAAGTGGTTCATTTTTCGCCTCATCAGATATCATTTTTGATGTTCTTGACGTATATGATTACGTCGTAAGTATCCTCACTTCAGTTTATGAATTACAGGTCTGGTGTTTTGGATATGCAAGGCTTTTTGTTTACAGGCTTGTTCGTGCTAGTGTTGGAGATAGGATCTTACAGCTTTGAAATAAGTGAAACTTCTGAAACATCTTTTCAACTAATTGTAATCTAGTAAAAGAGCTAGGATTTGGGCCATTGCAGATTGGACTAATAGCAAGAGTTTAGAAAATAGGATCGGTAGTGTGCATGTGCTAAAGCATGATAAAGGCAGACCAGACAAGCAAAGAGAAGACGTCGCATATAACAAACACCTCAACTTCTACATGGTCATACATGAACTTATTAACATAAAATCATTCATGAGTAGCATAAACATATTATTATTATTATTCCATATTTATCATAACACATGAGCTATACCAAACACTCAATCTGATTGGTAAGTCAATAAGGCTTTTCGTTTACAGGCTTGTTGTTCGTGCTAGTGTTGGAGATATGATCCTACATCTTGCAAAGAAGTGAAACTTCCAAACATATTTTCGGCTAATTGTAATCTAGTAAAATAGGATTCGGTTTCATTTACTAGTTTCTAATCTACAATTATAACTTTCCACTATATGTTATATCTTGTTATAAATATCCATTTGTTGTTACTGGTATTGTGGTGATTGATGGAACTGGGAACCCTCCATTTGTTGCTATTAAAGCTAATATGGATGCACTGAATTCTTATGTTATTGACTTTGTGCAACAACATTTCTCAAATGGTTGTTGTAATCAGTCATGGAAATGTGGCCATCTTTTAAGCCAACTCGTTGTGCCTTGATAACCATATCGTGGTGACGTCATCAAAATATGTCATTATGTTTTCCAGCTTACATAAATGATCGAACTATTTGATGAGAAACCACAAAAAGTTAAGATAATTAGACTGGTGTGTTTGGATGCGAGCTTATGGGAGGTTGAGCCTTTAAAATAGGCTACTTCTTACAATAAGCTCTATTTGGTGCACAAACTTATGAAAGCTTTTATAAAAAAATAAGCTTACATAACCTCAAGTTGATAAAATGAGCTTTTAGAAATTCTTTGACCTTGTATATATAGTTAAATTATTTAAATGCCTTTCAAACTTTTACGGATAAATTGACAAAAGCTTGAAATATATATAAGATTCAATTTGATGTATTTTTACATAATTTTACAATAATAAGCTATAACTATAACCAAATCGCCAATAACTCTATAAAAATCAAAACTCCAACTTCAATAATCGTAAGTATCCACAAAAAACATATATGCATGCCTTTTAAAACATATATGCACGCCTTTTAAAATAAAATAAAAATACATGCAAATCATCAATAATCGTAAGTATCCACCTATGTTCTTCAATATCATCATGAACTCATCATCTTTTTTTACAAAAATCTTACACACGACAGCAATATTGTTGTTGCACGCCTTATAAGAACATACATGCACACCTTCAATGAAAAATTTTGTATTTCCAGTTTCTAATCAAATTCTGTAAAATATATATATATATATATATATATATATATATATATATATATATATATATATATATATATATATATATATATATATATATATATATATATATATATGTGTATGTGTGTGTGTGTGTGTGTGTGTGTGTGTGTGTGTTGTTTTTAGAACATATGTGCAAAACTACAAATATTGAAGGCGTGCATGTATATTTTTGGTGGTTCTCTCAGTTCTCGCAGATAAGATAGTTCTCACAAGAAAGTCTCACTATGTATATAAACTACCTTGTCCATTTTACGGCAGCGTTTCAAACTATGTATTATATATATATATATATATATATATATATATATATATATATATATATATATATATATATATATATATATATATATATATATATATATATATATATATATATATATATATATATATATAGATGAGATCAAATAAAAAGAGGATTTTTGGTAAAAAGAATAAGAAGTATTTTGGACCCTTGATTTAAAATCAATGGATGAGATCAACTATGATCCTAACTAACTAATAAGGGTATAAAAATAATTTTACATGTTAACTATAATCCTAACAACCTATATAATAAACCTCGGTTTTTCTTCTTCTTCCCTCTACACCAAAACACACACTTCCATCTCTCCCCTATAAAATAACCCTGATTTATGAACTTACAAAGCTACCTTAAAATAGCACCGCCAAATGAAAAAAACAAATCGAGAATCTGAATAATAAGCCAAACATGTTGAAGCAGCTATCTTTACAGCCTGACAACAGAAACTACAGAATACAATAGGCATTCTCATATTCAAAAGTAACATTCATATTATCAACAAACAATCAATAATCCTAACGGGTTTGAAAGCTCTGTGTAACAACCATCTAACGAGTTCTCTAAACTACCTTGTACAAGCACTAGTTAAGAATCCTGAATACATTCACACTACATTACTACTGCTCTATCCTTCCTATATTTAATATATGATATGATGATACCTAATGCTCCAATACAACAATCCTTTACTGCTAAACATTATTCACATACTTACACTAAACAGTCAAATCCAATGGCCTGAAGGATGTTTTATGTTTCCAAAAATGTTATGACCCTGTTTTATCGAGCTAGCAAAGGCCTCATTTGGACCTGAAGTTTCTTCTTGCATTTCTTCATCACTCAACTCACTTTCTTCATTGGATTCATAAGATGAATCAGAATCATCACTCAAAACTTCAGCCTTTCGTCTCATTCTAACACCTTTGACTCTTCTTTGAAGGTGTTGCTGCTTTCTTGGTTTTCGCTTACCCTTTGGGTAGTCATTGGTATCTTACTTAGAGTTTGTGTTAGTGTTATACTCATCTTCTGATTCAAGATTCTATGTATAAAATTCAGGCTTGCGTCTCTTCCTCTCTGCATTGGTCTACAATACAAGTATTAAAACATGATGAATTTATTTTAAAGATGGGGATTAATACGTAAAGCAATTCATGTTTATAATAGACATACCTTAGGACCACTATCAATTAGTCTGGAACATTCACTCCGGTTCCTCAGGCAATCAAGAACACCTCATGACTTGAATAAGCATAACGCTCATCATTATGCTTACGCAGATTAGACCAGTGCTGAGAACATGAGTAGATTATCATTAGCATGCATACAAAACAATGTTATTTCACACAACTCACGGATTATCCAATAATACCACACTTTTACTATCTTTCTACAAAAATTAATGCACGTTTAGTCCATTTTTAGTGCATAAAACAATGTTATTTCACACAAATCACAGATTATCCAACAGTACCGCACTTTTACTATCTTTCTAGAAAAACTAATGCACGTTTAGACCATTTTTAGTGCACAAAACAATGTTATTTCACACAACTCACAGATTATCCAATAATACCACACTTTTACTATCTTTCTAGAAAAATTAATGCATGTTTAAACCATTTTTAGTGCACAAAACAATGTTATTTCAAACAACTTATGAATTATCCAACTGTATCATACCTTTACTAACTTCCTAAATAAATAAAGAGCATTTAGGCCATTTTTTAATGCCCACTACAGTGTTTAATTCACACAACTCATAAATTATCCAACTGTGTCACACTTTTACTAACTACTTGCGATAACAATCACACATTTAGCCCATTTTCTAGTGCACAAAACAATGTTATTCTACATAACTCTCGAGAATCTAACATATCGCGCTCTTACTAACTACCTACGAAAACTATCGCATATTATCCCATTTTCTAATGCACAAACAATTGTTATTCCACGCAACTCATGAGTATCTAACATATTACGCTTTCACTGACTACCTACAAAATCTATCGCACATTTAGCCCATTTTCTAATGCACAAATCAATAGTGTATTGATTTCCTAAACATGCCATCTTTTCTAAATTCCTATGAAAATGGATGCACAATTAGACCATTTTAATACATGAAATAGTGTTAATTCACACAATAGGGTGTCGATTACCTATGCATGTCACCTTAACTAACTTCGTATGAAAATGAATGCACAGTTAGACCATTTTTAATGCACAAAATTGTGTTATTCCAAATAATAGTGCACAGATTGCCGAAGCACATCACTTTTACTAGCACTGTATGAAAACTAACACATATTTAGCGGATAATTAATGTAGAAAACATTATTGTTTCACACAACTCATGATTATCCCAACATATCACTCTGTTACTAACCTCCTGCAAAAATCAATGAACATTTAGACAACTTTTTAATGCACAAAATAGTGTTATTCTACACAACTCATGATTATCCAATCATTTCACTTTTTACTAATTTCCTACATAAATTAATGCTTATTTAGACCATTTTAGTGCATAAAACAGTGGATTCCTCACAAGTTACAATTATATGATCATATTACACTTTTACAATCTTCCTTCAAAATTGATGCACATTTAGACTAATTTTAGTGCACAAAACAGTGTTATTCCACACAACTCATGATTATCCTAATTTATTTACACTTTAACTAACTTCCTACGAAAACTATCACAAATCTAGCTTATTTTTTTATGCACATAACATTATTATTTCGCACAACTCATGATTATCCAAACTCATCACACTTTTTCTATCTTCTTAAAAAAAACTATCACACATTTAACCCATATTTAATGCACATAACAATATTATTTTGCACAACTCATGATTATCAAAACTCACCACATTTTTACTAACTTCCTGCAGAAACTATTGCACATCCAGTCCATTTTAATGCACATAATAGTATTATTTTGTACAACTCAAAATTACAAAAACAAATTACATTTATTTATACGATGCGCATTCAGTCATTTTAATGGACAAAACATGTACAATTAAATCTGAGGAACAATTTAACAAAATTACAAAAACATATCTCATTTTTTATATACAATCTATGAAAATTGATGCAATTTCATCCATTTTAATGGACAAAACATGTACAATTAAATCTGGGGAACAGTTTAACAGATTATATAGATTAACAAAACAATTTTAAGCTAAAAAATAATTACCTATGAAATATGAAGGACAATCTTTCTTCATCTTCATCCGATTGTCATCCGTAAAATCACCGATTACAGATTCGATTACTGTTGAATCACTATTCGCATCTTAGACTTAAGAAGTTTTGATGTATTTTTTATCTATAGTGAAAGCAGAGTTTAATTGGTTCTTTAGAGAGAGAAAGTAAAGTTAGAAAGAGAATAAAATTTGAGATATGGCAGTTAGAGAGAGATGATTTCAGAAAAAATATGTTAGAGGAGAGAGAGAGAGAGAGAGAGAGAGAGAGAGAGAGTATCTGTAGAATGATCGGGAAGAAGGTAAATGTGTGTTTATGTATTATGATTAAAAGAAATTTTTGCCCTTCTAGTGTTAATTAAGTATATAGTTTAATCTCATCCCTTGATTTTAAATCTAATGGTCGAAGATCCTTCTTATTCTTTTTACCAAAAATCTTCTTTTTATTTTAACTCCCCCTATATATATATATATATATATATATATATATATATATATATATATATATATATATATATATATATATATATATATATATATATATATATATATATATATATATATATAGGGGAAGGTTTATGTGAGAACTTTCTTAAAGTTGTAAAAATGAAAACTATTCTAAAATACCATTAAAACATTGATACATAACCATTTTAGCAAAGATGCACCAAAATAAAATATATTAATACAAGCTAACATTAAAACGACTAATAACCAACTCATACATGAGAAACGGGTTATTGATACACAATTAAATCTTTGATACATATACATGAAAATCTCAAAAAACTAATTTCTTATACATAAATTGATACACCTAATACACAACAACCACTAAAAACTTGATACACAATACTAAACCTTGATACACATTACACGTTGAATCAAAGTGTATCACTTAATTTACGTCAATTTTGATAAGAAAACCCATCAAATCTTTAACAATTTTAGTTGTAATTAATTATGTTTTTATTTTCTTTTAAGTTGAGTGTCATTTGTGAGATTTTGGTTGGTTCTCATTTTTATAACTTTAAGAAAGTTCTCATTTGATCTCAATTCTATATATATATATATATATATATATTGCTCTTTTGCTCCTTATGGTTTACATATTGCATGCTATCAGTCCTTATCACTAACTCTCATTATCTTCTCCATTTTAGCTCCCAATCGTGAAGTGGCAACGTTAGTCCATTAACCAAACGATCATTTGCAACGTTAGTTATTTATAATAATGGTCGTTTCTAAGTAACTCAAATTATGGTTTTACTTGTTTTCGCCAGTTTTCATGCGTTTTCTTACGTTTTTTTCATGCGTTTTCTTACGTTTTCATATGTTTTCGTCCATTTTTATACGTTTTAGTCCATCTTTATACGTTTTCGTCTGTTTTTCTTACGTTTTCATACGGTTTTATCTGTTTTTATACATTTTCCTCCTATTTTTACGCTTTTGTCTTTTTTTCTACATTTTCATCTGTTTTTATATGATTTCATCTGTTTTTATACATTTCGTCCATTTTTATACGTTTTTCTTGCGTTTTATACGTTTTTATCCAGAAACAAGTAGAGTTGGATCAGTTGAAAACCCCTTGCCTCTTAACCTAGAGGTCAAGGGTTCGATCCTCACTCCCTACAAAAGGCCGGAGGTCCTTTCTACCTTAGGTAGAATCGGAAGCAGCCTCTCTACCTTAGGTAGGGGTATGGTTCTCTACGTCTCAACCTCCCCCATATACCGTGGAAGACGGTATTGGGACCCATAACCCGTGGAAGACGGTATTGGGAGTTACTTTACTTTACTTTTTTTTATACGTTTTTATTCGTTTTCATCTGTTTTTATATGTTTTCAACTATTTTTATACGTTTTCATCAGTTTTTATAAATTTATGCTCATTTTCACTCGTTTTTATACGTTTTCATCTGTTTTTATACGTTTCGTCCGTTTATATACGTTTTCGTCTGTTTTATACGTTTTTCTTGCATTTTTATTAATTTTAATTTGTTTATATCTGTTTTTATACATTTTATACGTTTTTTCTTGTTTTGTTACGTTTTCTTATGGATGAAAGTGTATAAAACATATGAAATCGGATAAAATGGATAAAAATGTATGAAAAAGCAAGAAAGATGTATAGAAAAGATGAAAACGTATATAAACGGACAAAAATGAATAAAGAGTATAAGAAAAGTATAGAAACGTAAGAAAATGGGTGAAAACGTAAGAAACCGAGCGAAAATGTATAAAAACGGATGAAACGTATGAAAAAATGGACAAAAGCATAAAAAACGGAGGAAAACTTTTAAAAACAGAAAAAAACGAATGACAACGAAAGAAACCGAATAAAAACGGATAAAAACGTAAGAAAAACAGATAAAAACGTATTAATACAAACGAAAGCATATAAAAACGAACGAAAACCCATGAAAACGGGCAAAAACAGACAAAAGCCTATAAAACCATATGACAACGTAAAAAAACGTATAAACCCAGATAAAAACGAATGAAAACATAAGAAGAACGGATGAAAACGTATAAAAACGGACGAAAACTAAGAAAATGCATGAAAACGGGAGAAAACGATAAAAACAACGTAGGCTTTTTTTATTACTATTATTTTTTATTTTTTTTATTTTTGTTTTAAGAAAACCCAAATTTTAGTTAATTAGAAACTGTCGTTAGTATAAAGGACTAACATTGCAAACGATCGTTTGGTTAATGGACTAACGTTACCACTTGATGTTTGGGAGCTAACGGAAAAGATAACTACAGTTAGTGATAAGGACTGAAAGCATGCAATATATAAACAATAAGGAGGAAAAAAGAAAAAAAAAATCAGGGACTATGGTAGTGATTTGTAACAAACCACAGGGACGAACGGTGTGAATATCAAATTATATAAACATCTATAATACTATTTTTGTGCAAAAAAATAAAGTAATTAAATGATTTAAAGTTACTAATGTTAGTCGACCCATTTGTTATTGGGCTAAAGACCGACTCTAGAATGTTCATTGTAGTATTTTATATTATAGCGAATATTTGATAATAATCCAGGAGTCATTCATGTGTTTACATGGTATCAACCATTGATCCTAAACACTAAAAATACATTCCGCTCCGTAAAACCCAAAAAACCCTAACAGACAAACACTTAGCCGCCGCTTTAATTTTTCCAGCCGTCGGTCCGAAGCACGTATATCCTTATCTCCATCGTATATACTTCATGCATTTCATTCCTATAGGTTCGTTTCAACCTACAACTAAAATCCAAACCGTAACACCAAAAACGACCAAGAAAAATCCAATCTACTAAAATCTATAGATTGTTGAGCACACATCATAGATCTTTACACAGATTAACTTCTTTTAACTATACGAAAACTAAAAAGAATAGCTCTATAACAAAATTGTTATAATCTTTCTTTCTTTCGATCAAAGAACAACACAAGAACATAAAAAAACAACCTTACCCGAGACCTTTGGTTGAAAGATATAGAAGCCATAACCTAAGTAATATTTGAGTTAGTGTTTCAATTCTGAGCATTAAGATGACAAGGTTAAGGATATGTGTGTGTACATATTAACAAAAAGAAAAGACCATGAGATATCACTGTTGTTTGGTTTCTATGTTGCTGGTATTTATCAAAAACAAAGAGAAAGTAGTGGTGTTGTGATTGGTTATCAAAAGAAGATAGTTAGAACTATGTTTTGGTTTTGGGAGAAAAAGTCAAAAGTGTGGTTGCGTATGTTGTGGTGAGAATGTATTAGCGTTTTAGGCGTAGTAATAATGTTGGCAGTGATTGTTTATTTGTGGTATGTGTTAACAGTGAGATGGAAAAAAATGATTTATCTAGTTTGGTAAATGATACATTGGTTTATCCATTTTAGTAGAGAATACATTGGTTTATTCTCTAGTAGGATGCATTGGTTTATCAAGTTTGGTAGAGAATACATTGGTTTATTCAGTCTAGTAGATGATACTTTGGTATATTTTATGATAGGATACATTGGTTTATCCAGTATAAAAAAAAAAGGATACATTGTTTTATCCACGATACATTGGTTTATCACTTTATCCCATATAAGACTTTCAAGTTTGAAGATTTGTATCCGCATGTTGGCAGACTAATTCAACAACTAATTATGGTCGGTTAATGTTTTGCTTTTGTTACATGTTTATGCTTATTGTTGTTCGAAGATGAGTCTTCGCTTGTTGTCGGATGTTTTCATCAACAATCTACTATGACTTTAAGATTTTTAGCTTTTTAATCCAATCGGAGCTTTCGCGATTTCGCCGCTCGAATTGTGTGGGAGTGTTAGTCGACCCATTTGTTATTGGGCTAAAGCCCGTATATAGAATGTTCATTGTAGTAGTTTATATTGTACCAAATATTTGATAATAATCAAGGAGTCATTCAAGTCATTCATGTGTTTACAACTATATCACAAAATTCGATCAAACAATATACCGCCCCAATAGGCGAGCATTTTCACACTCGTTTTGGTACATATTTTATACTTCGTAATAAAGTATATGCAAAATACACACATTACCTAAACCGTTATCTAATCGTGATATGAATCGAAAGTATTTTCATTTTTCTTAAATATGTCCGTTGGCTAACGGTCAAGAAGTGGAACAATATAGATGTTGTTCTAACTGAAACATCAAGTACACGTTTCAAAATTGGTAGATTTCAAAACTGTAATCCAACGGTTAGATCGTTTTGTCATTTAAAAAATTTTAAGCTTAATATAAATCAAAATTATTTCCAGTTTTAAAATAGGACCGTTGGCCAACGGTCAAGAATTAGAACATTATATATATCGTATTCATTTGCCTAAGGCCATACACCCATAGATATTTTAAGTTTTGTAATCATCACTATAATATCATTCAGCCTTTGTTGTCTTGTTCTTTCGAATTGATCTTATTAATCTCGTTTCTTAGGAAACTAATCCATTTTAACCTCATTGTGAGTGATACATGCTTAATGGGTAGGATGTCGTTTTTTATCATACATGTTAAGGATCATAATTTTAGATCTCAATACTGATGCGTAGGGATTGCACCAGGCTTTACCTCTCGAGGGATCTCGAGAAGCTTACAACCCCCACCAGGCAGTGTACCTGATCGTTGTAGTATAGTATAGTGACAAGTACCGGGGGATTGATCGTTCAGCTAGGAATAGTGTCGCTAGGATTAGAAAACCTAAATACTAGTTCTAAAGAAGAGAGATGATTATTTTTATATTTTTTAGAAAGCAAGTAAAAATCTCGGGTTTTGAAGGATATGGGCGGAATTAGTTGCTAGTCAACTAACCCAATACTAAAGATGCAATCAAAATAAAATACTAGAAATGAAAATAAACTATATTAAACTAAGGTTGTGAGCAATAAGTGGAGAAATGTGTTTACTTAGATTTCACTACTCCCTAGATATCTTTTACACGTTAATTACTTGTTATAGTTGCGTGGATGACGGATTGTATTCCTTAATACCATTCATGGGGTGGCGTACTTAACTCCCCAATCCTATGAGTGCCTACTTCACTCCTATGTCGAGCCGGCTAAGAAGCTCCTAACATGGGATCATTAGAATTTACTCATGCATTAAATACAACCAATAAAACCTAGTATACATCGGTTCATGTTTCCTAAGACGTTCAAGCATGTTACCAATTGGAGATCTGCCAGTTTTCTTAAGCCTAACATTGAAATCATTCATCCAATACAACCATAAACAAGTAATCAACACATAATCAACATCTAGGTTTCATTAGATCTAAGCAAACACAAGATAAATCTAGCTTAGCATGGTGGAATCAAGACAAGCACAAGATATAGACAACCAACACATAGACATATTGATTGAATTAAAAGAACACTTATCTCAATTACACATGTAAGGTTTCAAGGGCTGAAAACCCTTGAAAAACCTGTAAAATTTGTATATGGTTCGGCCTTAGGGTTTCTCCAAAACTTGTTCCTCCTAATGAATGAAAATTAGAAAACTATATATAGAAAATTGAGGCTGACGGCGTCAAGACCAACATTGTGACGCCGTCATCTCGCCGCCAAAAGAATTCTCAGATTGCCTTGATCTACATCTGACGCCGTCACGTATTATATTTTTTCAGGCCGTCACGTATTTTACTCTTGACGCTCTTCCTTGTGACACCTTCATTTCTGTACTGGGCCGTCATGAAATTTACTCTTGACGCCGTCAAATTGTTACTCTTGACGCCGTCACCTACTGTTCCCAGCTTGGAAAATTAAGTCTTTGGCGTTTTCTTCACTTTTATGCTCCAAAAACGTCTGAATTGCTTCCTTTTCCAGATTTCACTCCCAAAGTACCTAAAATCGCAAAAGGAACGATTTATGGCAATATTTGATCAAATAAATTCAATTCCGGGCTTAAATGACCCCCTAAAAGTGGTTCATTTTTCGCCTCATCAAATACATAACCCGAAGCAAGATACTTGCCGCAAGTAGCTGCCCCTGGCTCAAAAAGTCTCTAAAGAAGGTAAAATAAGTTTTTCCTATTACATATAATATGCATTCAATTTTTATTTGTTATGTAATATTGATATGGAACACTTGTTCAATAATATAGCTAAGTAAACGTATAATGCTAGATCCATGTTTCATAGTAAGATCTGGTTTACGTTTCAAACTTTATTTTTTCTTTCAATCTTTATTCGTTATATAGAATAGCTGAATGTGTCATGACTTCCCTAATTTATGCTGCATTATGGAATAGATGCAGGCACAATCACACATTCAACTAAACGAAATACATTCAACTATATGTCAATCCATCTTGTCCATATCATTCGGGGTTCCACCTTGATGATGGTTGGTAAGTCAGCATATTGCTTTTTATGTTCTTGACTTATATGATTACGCCGTAAGTATCCTCACTTTAGTTTATGAATTACAGGTCTGGTGTTTTGCATATGCAAGGCTTTTCGTTTACAGGCTTGTTCATGCTAGTGTTGGAGATAGGATCTTACAACTTTGATATAAGTGAAACTTCTGAAACATCTTTTCAGCTAATTGTAATCTAGTAAAAGAGCTAGGATTTGGGCCATTGCAGATTGGACTAATAGCAAGAGTTTAGAAAATAGGATTGGTAGTGTGCGTGTGCTGAAGCATGATAAAGGCAGACCAGACAAGCAAAAAGAAGACGTCGCATATAACAAACACCTCAACTTCTACATGGTCATACATGAACTTATTAACATAAAATCATTCATGAGTAGCATAAACGTATTATTATTATTATTCCAAATTTATTATAACACATGAGCTATACCAAACACTCAATCTGATTGGTAAGTCAATAAGGCTTTTCGTTTATAGGCTTGTTGTTCGTGCTAGTGTTGGAGATATGATCCTACATCTTGCAAAGAAGTGAAACTTCCAAACATATTTTCGGCTAATTGTAATCTAGTAAAATAGGATTTAGTTTCATTCACTAGTTTCTAATCTACAATTATAACTTTCCACTATATATGTTATATCTTGTTATAAATATGCATTTGTTGTTACTGGTATTGTGGGGATTGATGGAACTGGGAACCCTACATTTTTTGCTATTAGAGCTGATAAGGATACACTGAATTCTTATGTTATTGACTATGTGCAACAGCATTTCTCAAATGGTTGTTGTAATCAGTCATGGAAATGTGGCCATCTTTTAAGCCAACTCATTGTGCCTTGATAACCATATCGTGGTGACGTCATCAAAATATGTCATTATGTTCTCCAGCTTACATAAATGATCAAACTATTTGATGAGAAACCACAAAAAGTTAAGATAATTAGATTGGTGTGTTTGGATGCGAGCTTATGGGAGGTTGAGCCTTTAAAATAGGCTACTTCTTAAAATAAGCTCTATTTGGCGCACAAACTTATGGAAGCTTTTATAAAAGAATAAGCTTACATAACCTCAAGTTGATAAAAATGAGCTTTTAGAAATTCTTAGAGCTTGTATATATAGTTAAATTACTTAAATGCCCTTCAAACTTTAATGGATCAATTGACTAAAGCTTGAAATATATAAGATTCAATTTGATGTATTTTTATGTAATTTTACAATAGTAAGCTATAACTATAACTAATTCGCCAATAACTCTATAAAAATCAAAACTCCAACTTTGAGTTTATAATATATGCTCTAGTTAATTTCGCAAAACACGCCCTATATGATGCCTTCTTTCCTACTCTTCCTTCAAATGGGAGTTGTCACATTTTTTTTCTTCCAGTATCAATGGTTTCCAACATTTTGGCCGACTAATCCACATGGTTGTAACCCACTGCTGCACGGATTCAAACCTGGTAAAGCCCTCCCTTTTCAGGAGGTTGACCGTGGCCACTTAAAGGTTGTTCCCACCTAGCAGAAATTGACGTGGCCACTCAAACCAGGTAAAAAGTTAGGATTAAGTTTTATTTGACCAAAGTGTCCTCGTTTAAAAGGAAATCCAAAAGCCACTTTCCCTGGCATAACACCAGTTTTCTGGTTCCATCGATTTTCTAATTTTCGGTTATCCAAAATTATAACAAAATTTTGTTTGATTAAATTCCAGCTTAAAACTTGTAACACAATTTGGCTCACTATCACAAATGGTCAAATGCCACTTGGACTTGTTAAACAAAAATTAGATTAATAGCCAAGGATGCCCAATTAATAATGAAATGAATTAACTTGGCCCAACACCCCTTCCTATTACACATTTACACTAACCCTAAAACTTAACTATATAAGTTACCTAATCTTAAGTCACAACCCTAATATTTTGCTAAAATAAATGCCACCCACCCTCACAATACTCTCTAAAACAAAAAAATACACCATTTTTTTCTTAGTAAGTCACTGAACAAAAACACAAATCACACTTTTTTCTTTTTCTTTTTTGTTATAGCAATCGAATTACAAACACCAACCCACTTCCAGTGTGGTAGCCACGACGCCAAGACCCACCATCCTACTTCCAGTGTGGTATCTCGCCCAGGCATGAGCCATCAAGCCTTGTACCGAGCACAACACACACATCTCAGCCGCTTCTTCTCACTCCTTGCAGCCACACACATGAATAGTAAATCACAAAACCAAATCTCTACATTTCTTCTTAATGAATCACAAGCAAATATACCCTAATCTTATTCTTTAACTTCGAGCAACAAACAACCCTTTGAGTTCGAATCACTAAATCATTCGAAATGAAGATGAAGTTGTCACGGCTTTTAGATCTTTTAGATAAGATCTTGGGTTCTCGGGTAGGTTTTTTATGTTTTCGTGTTTTTTTTCTTACACCGAAAGGAAAGAAGAACGAAAAATAGTTGTTTTTGTTCTTTTATTAAAATTTTCGCATATTTAGAAGCAGTGTTAAGCTTCTCACTAATCTACGATGGTAAATCTCTTTTGGTTTCGTTCTAAGAACGAATCTTAAATGAGATAAATTGAGATCTATTTTCTTTTCTTTTACAAGTCTTATGTGGTTGGTTGACTGAGATGATATAGTTATTTGTGTGGTTTGTGATGTTGATGGTTGACATGAGGTTGGATGGTTTGTTGTTATTCAAAGAGGGTATAAGGACAGTGGATTTGTTATATTGATGTTGGTTTGTTTGGTTATTGATTTTTGTTCGAATAGAGTACAAGGACAGTGGAATGAATTATCGGTCGAGGGTACGAAGGGTTTGCTTGTTTTGGAGCCGATCGACTACTTGCAGTGGTGGTGACTCGTTCGGTGTAGGGCGACCCGGCCGATCAACCGACCAGTGTGGGTAGCCTGAGTGTGTTATTGAGGAGAGAAAATAAAACTGGATATGTCTCCTGTATTCTTAGTTTATATACACATCTGCAAACAGTTTACGTCATTAATAAAGTAAATGCTTATCAGTTTTATTTTTTGAATTCCACGGATATTATAAGTTAGTGAAACGGGGGTGTTACATATGTTTAAAATGAGCCAGACATTTTCATTAAATGAGTTGTTGCAAGTACTGACTTAATTGTTTAAGACTTCCTTTTTATAGAAATGTTTATGGTCTTAAAATTTTTAAGACTTCCTTATTTAGAAAGTCCTAAACACTTAATATAATAGTATAGATATTTCTATGACAATACTATTTATACCAAAACGGTAAAGGAAGAAGGGTGTATAATGTAAATGAATTTGGATGTTGATTGATCTAGAATCGCTGGATGGGGTTTGCATTTTTTAGGCTTCTTTGTATCCCTACCAAACAAAAAACAGACACAACCCTAGACGAAGCATCATGGTCGGACATTTTCCTGAACCGAAACGGCCCTTCATGGTGGCCAAAATCATTGATTGAACCATCACGACCCCGACGGTTCACGATGATTAGTCACAATCGGGCATCAACTGAAACGGTGTGTCCCATCCGATGGCCGTAACCCTTCCCTAACAATCACGATGCAAGGAATCATGATGATTAGCCTATAACCCACCTGATACATCCCTGTCAAATAGCCAGCACCTTTGGTCCATCTGAAGCACTAACCGGCTAACTGAGTCCTATCTAACGAAGCCAAAAAGGGTTTAACAGCTCTCAAGCAGCTCGCGGTGATGCGAAGTAAAAAGTGCACCATTAAATGCCACTTTCGCCCATCAATCACGAGCATGTTTGTAATGGGTGCAAAGCACCCTATGCGCCCTTTATATTGCCATTGATCAATGGAAGTAATCACAAGTTAGACATCATCCTTATAAACATCATTTCAGTTATTAATCTCTCCTATGTGTGATTAAAACCTTCTTCCATGTTCTTAAGAACCAAATTCAAAAGACTTGTTTTTAAAATAATTACCCAACGGAAGGAACACTTAAATGTTGTGTTGCGATAGAATGATATATTGTCCATAGGCGGATGCCTAATGTAGAGAAGGCTGATACGAGGATAGAGGCAATAGCCTCCATGAAATCATTTCAAAATTTGTAAATTTGATTTTGAAATCATGTTTTGTTTGAGCATGTCAATTGCTACGTAAATCCTCTTTGAGGGATTTTGTAAGTTTCACAAGATGGAGTTGCATTAAAATCACATAAACCACTATGTATAGATAAAAATGAGAAGCAAGATCATCCCAAGTCGAGTGGATCCCACGGGTAGACATTCAAGCCAATTGTTGATTTGATCGCGAAGAGAGAATTGTAATAGACGTAAACGAGGTCGTCTCTTTAGAGTTACCATTAATGTCAACAGTAATCAATGTTTGACATTGTGATGTGACTGAGAAAAGTTTGTAATCATCTTTGCTTCATTTTGTGTTCAAGAACTTGCAAGAGTCTGGTTTATGCTCTTGTCATCGACACCATGTGATGGTTTGGGATTAACTTAGCAAGTGTATATACAGTTATTATTTATGATTCTTATTCCGGCCTGCATGCTGATATAGGCTAGTTGATCAATGTGCATATCCAAAGAATGGAGCACACTGATCCGAAACCCTACATTTCAAAAACTTAGAAACCCTAATCCTGAACCCCCTTCTGGTCTTTTTAATCATGTCATTGCGAAAAAAATATCGTGAAAATATAATTGGTAGGTCAATTAGGCTTTTTTTTACAGGCTTGGTTTTCCATGCTAGTGTTGAAGAAAGGATAGCCGAAAAGATGTTTGGGAAGTTTCAATTCTATGCAAGCTTCAAGATCGTTTCTTCAACACTAGCACGGACAACCCAGCCTTTGAAAAAAAACCCTTATTGACTAATCGATTCTATTTGCATGATATATGTTCGCACAGACAGGAAGAAACAAACAGAAAGAGGTTCAGGATTAGGGTTTCTAAGTTTTTGAAAAGTAGGGTTTTGGATCAGTGTGTTCCATTCTTTGCATACACACATTGATTGAACTAGCCTATATCAGCATGTGAATAGGAACAAGAACCATAGATAATAACTGTATATGCACTTGCTAAGTCAATCCCAAACCATCACAATAGTGTCGATGACAAGAGCAGACTCATGGAAGATCTTGAACACAAAATGAAGCAAAGGATGATTTCAAACTTTTCTCAGTCACATCACAATGTCAAACATCGGTTGATGTTGAGATTTTTTGAGTTAATACACGTAAGAGATCTCCACATGATAGTCACCGCTTAAGGATAGCTTTTAGTACAGCTCTTGTAGTGCATCACCTACCAAATAGACACATGGACAACATTAATTAGCAACCCCAGTAAATTTATATTGAAATAATACAAATGTTGAAATAATTTCTACTATAGGCCAGCCTATAATTTTAAGCAAGTGTTTCGTATCAAACCTACTTGACAAAAGAAAATTGAATGCATATTGTTATGTGGAATCGGAAGAGAACCTCTTAATTACCTTCTTTAGAGAGTCCCTGGGTAGGGGCGGATACTTTTTGTAAGTATCTTAGTTTGGGTTTTGAATGCAGATCAAAAGTTATGATCCTCAACATCTATAATAAAAAAAAAAAAAAAAAAAAAGAAAAAAAAAACATCCTACTCATCAGGCATGTACCACTTACAACGAGGTTTAACTCGAATAGTTTTCTGAGAATCGAGATTAAGGAGACCAAGTTCAAAGAGAGTGATAACAAAGGCTAAAGACTGATACAATAAAGACGGCTACAAAATTGAAAATATCTATTGGTGTATGGCCTTAGGCAAATGACTCACAACATATATAATGTTCTAAATTTTGACCGTTAGCCAACGGTCATATTATAAACTTGAAAAAAATACTTTTGATTATTGATATTAAGCTTAAAAGAATTTGAAATGACAAAATGATATAGCCGTTAGACAAATACGCGTATCTTTTGAAGATATTGGGGTATTCAGTATAATTTACCAATTTTAAAATGCATACTTAATGTTTTAAGTGGAATACTATCTATAATGTTCCATTTCTTGACCGTTATTCAACGGTCCTATTTTAAACATGGAAATACTTTTGACTTTTCATGATTAGACAACATCCTTGGTGATATATGTCTTGTGCATATATTCTAGCAATTTTGATATGTATTTTGTGGATATTGGACATATCTATAATATACTAGAGAATGATGTATTAAACAATGTTTGTCTATGACCACACGCCAAAAGTTATATGATGAAGCTAACTGAATAGTTTAATATTACAAAGACAAACTTGTGTATCACATAACGATGAATATACATTCGGAAAGGAATGTCACAGTTTTACTCTGCATGCGTGCAATCTGACACTTTCAAGAGTACACGTGAGCACATAACAGAATGTGAGTTGCAAATCATTTTGTTTGTAAGATATGACAACTCGCTTTTGAAGGAAGAGTATAAAAGAAATTGAGTTTATGAAGTATGAGTAGGACCGAATAAGTGTATAAGCCTAAAAATGAATGGAACAAATATTTTTTTTAAACACGATGTATCATATAGTTTATGTATTAGCATATAATGTATGTGAGGTGCATTGTTTGATAAAATGTATAAGAAATTTTTTATGCATTCTAAATGACACCTTCAAAAAGCAATATCTTCTAGAATATTTAGAATTATATGAATTTTGTCAGTTCGGTTTTTTCGGTTTGGTTTTATGCAAAACCAAACCAAACCGTAAACTTTAGCTTTTTCCTAATACAAAAACCGAAGCATTGGTTTTTCAATCGGTTTCGGTTTTTTAGTTTTTTTCTCAGGCTTTCTCGGATTTCTGCGCACCCCTATATAGCATCACAACAATCATTATCATATATCATTCCTCCAATGAGACGATCACATGGTGATTTTTTTTTTATTATTATTATTATTTTTGGCATTGAAGATTGTTTCTTTTTGGGTGTTTGAGTTGACTCGGTTTTTTTCTTGGGTTTTGACCTTGGTTTTGAGTCACTGGTGCTGAGTTTGGAGGGCCAAAAGTTATTGGTCATCGGAGTTAAGCTGTATTTTTTTCGAGTGAGTGTGTCAGAAAGTAAAAGGGTTTAAGTTTGTCTTAACTCTACGGCAAGCTTTCCAAACATCTTTTCGGCTAATTGTAATCTAATAAAATAACGTCCAGGTTCATTTTACTAGATCTACAACTGTGGCATTCCACTATCTATACTACATTATAATGCATTTGAAACTATTCTATAATAAAAAATGTTTAAAATTCATTTTTTTTTTTTTTTTTTTTTTTTTTTGCTTATTATGGAAATATTCCAAAATTAATTTGTTATGAAACAAGTTTGTTAGAAAGTTTGTTAGTAAGCTGTTGGTTGTTCAAAGTAAAATTATTTGGTTTAACCATCTCTAATATCTTTACTCGGAAAGATTTCAAAATTAAATTGTGTGATTTTTTGGGTCATCTTGGTCCAAAAGAAAACGTTCTACAGGCTGAAATCGGCACAAACATAAAACTAAATGGGTCCGATTGGGCAACAGGTGAGTCACTTGGTCATTTGCATAAGGATGACCTAAGCAGCGTTGCGTATAATAATAAATAATAATAATAATGACCTTCAACCTCCGTATAAACTTCACTTTTTCACAACTATTAAATCTCAAACATAGATAAAAGAACCTATTTCACCCAAACTTCGCAATCTAATTCTAGACGGGTTTATATAAAAATGTGATAACTTGCACTCTAATGTTAGTCTAAACAAAACTCTTTTAACACTTCATGAGTCTACTTAGGTCACTTCCAAAATTGTTAGGTCTAACGGGGTTTGTTATACTAACATACGAACAAGTTATCTAGACCCGTTTGGGTCTAGATTATCAGGTCTAATTTCACTTATTTAAATGGAAAATTGCACAATCTATTTTCTTTTGTGAACCTTAATTAAATGAGCACTATTCCATGCATGTTTCAAATACGGGTCACTTATTAAACACCTAGCATATGATTCATAGCATGTAAAAATTACTTGCATCAACCATAAACCTGTTTCGACTCTTCACAGACCCAGATCGACAAACATAAGACATCTTAAAATGCCGATTTTTTGAAAAACAGTGGATACAATTCCAAAAATCATGTGTAACTTAAGAAATTGATTCTGCAATATGCTTTCTAACATATATAAAGAGCTTTCTAAATTCTACCTCTTGCTGGTAAAGTGGTAATCTGTCGAAGGCCTGATCGGTTTTGTATAAAATTGATATATTAAAACAAACAGTGCAGGTCAAAAAACTTATCGCTATTTTCCCAGTATACAATAAATATGGCACCTAACAACAAGACTTTGAAGTCATGGGGTTCCTACAGATGACTCATTTGTTGTCAATACAAAAACCTAAACAATGCCAGTCTAAATACTTGCTCACAATATGAGAAGTCATGAAACTTGAAAGTTTCTTTCAAATCTCTCGACAAAAGAACATAAAACCAACCATTACACATACACATCAAAAAATGAAACTCAAGACAAAGCAGCCATAAGCTTTAATTCAACAAGTAATTCATGATAACCATTCAATATCACAGGCATCAAACATCAACATACTTTAGAGTGAAATACCTGATAAGGTTTGGTGAACATAACAAAATTTAACGATAACAAAAAACTAGACAAGTCTTCTAAGCAAACCATCAAGACATATCATGCTTATTTCTCTGATGAGTTTGGACCCCTCTTCTTTCCGAAACCAACAACTGCAACAAGTAAAAAAAGCAGATATTAAAAACTTTAGTCACATAGGCAATAAACTAGCACAAATTAGCTGAATAAATATACAAGTAACTCCTGAAAACAAACAACACTATATTAAAACAGCTCATTGAAGGTTTGTAGCAGATTAATCAGAATAAAAAATGGGTCAGTATATGTTTCACATTTGCAATTCCTGAACTATCTTCATTCACATTCGTGGTGCTCACACATTCAGAATACTTTGAAGTCTTTAATACAAGCAAATCACAGTATAAAAACACATACAGACTACTATCAGATATGCTAGTTAATTTCTATTTGTCTTAACCGTTATCACAAATTAACTGAGCAACCAAGCAGTTCAGAAGAATACATCAAAATATCATTATCACAAGAAAATCAAAACATGTCTTAACATTGCAAGAAAAGGGGTTATTGCTGCTTTATTGCATCTTGGTCAAGCAGTAAATCCCTTACGGGTGTGTAAAAAAGCTCAAATAAACTACGCGTGCTTGCTTAAATAACTTATTCTTCGGGTAAAGCTTATTTAGAAAACTTGCAGTTTATTAAAAAATGCATGTCACATAACACACTATTACAACTATATACTAAATCAAACAGTACATAATTCAACTTCTGGTAAGGCTTCTTAAGAAAAACTTTGCAGTTTATTAAAGGAATACTTGCTACAGCTTAAATTTAGAATTAAAAGCTTATTTGGTTCAACCCATACTTCATAAGCCCATTTTTCAGCTTATATTCATATGTTTAAGCTTATTACAAATAACCTTATAGGGGGTGTTAGTTCCGGCTTAAATAGCCGACTTATGGCGTATTTGGTTTTCGGCTTATGTTTCATAAGCTCACTTTTAGTGGCTTATTTTGAGATTTTCTAGCTTATATAACCTTAAAATGTCATGATAAGTTTATATAATCTCACAAGTTTCAAAATAAGCCACAAAAAGTGAGCTTATGAAACATAAGACGAAAACCAAATAAGCCATAAGCCGGCTATATAAGCCAAAACAAACACCCCCATAAACTAAAACAACAAGCTGGATTCACTCTGCTTACAAAATATAGACATAACCAAAACCCATATATCAGCTACAAGCTAAGAATCTTTTTTTTTTAAAACAACCAAAAGCTATTTCAATAAGCAATCCATATAAAGAAAGTAAATAAAAGAGGGTTAAGATAAAGTTACCAGCAGTGACAAAACGGCGGTTGTACTGGATGCGCTTGTGAGCACGTCCACGAGGCTGCTTCTTTTTGTCTTGCTTGGCGACCTTAGGGGTCTGTCCTCTCACCTTCCCGGCACGAGCCAATGAACCGTGAACCTTTCCTGTTTAACCAAATACAAATATATATAAAACATTAGTAAAACAAACAAACTCATAGGAAAATGAAACCTATTTATGAAAATGTAAATTGTAAAGCATACCCATGATTGTTTTGGTGTTGTTTTTTTCGTGTTCTGTTTTTGCGGCTGGGTGGATCTAGAGCACAAGCAGCAGTTGGTTCCAAGTTTAGGGTTAGGGTTTGTGGCAAGTATATATATTGGGTTATTTGGGCTTTTTCATTTTGGTTTTTTGTTTTGAAGTTAGATGGGCTTGTGTAATGCTATTTTAACTTCTTTGAGCAGTTTGGGCCAAAAAATGATACAAGATTTACTTTTGGACTTTCTAACCAAAATAATAAGGACCTCCAATAAGGAGGGTCACTATACAATGTGTGTATCGTTGGCTTGTACTGTATACATCGCGGGTTGTACGATTTGACCAAACTCTCTTGATGTAACAACATAGGTAGGGTATGTATAACATATCCCTAAAATAATAAGCTTTGTGAGAGATGGCATTCTCCAAGTCATTAATTTTAAGCAAGGTTATAAATAGCGCTAGGCGTGTCGTGACGTCATGACAAAGCTTCACGCCTTAGCGGCTAAGGTGAAGCTTTTATGTCTATAAGGGTGGCATAAGGCGGCACAAAATATTTAAATGTTTATATATTTATATCATATTTATATATATATCGAGATTACAAAAAGATATAGCATAAGGCGTGGCGCGGCGGCATGACCAAGTCTTACGCCTTTTCAGGACCTTTGCGAGGCTTTTGCGCGCCTTTTAAACCATGATTTTAAGTCTTGAGGACCTCAAGTCACTTAAAAAAACCTATGAACTTCGATGATAAATAAAAAGTTGTTTTCAAGCTATCATTGGACATACGGATATTCTCCTATTTCTCTTAAAAAGTTTATAATTGTAGACCCAAAGTAACATGGCAGGAAGGACCAAAAGTTATAAGAAACTATGTCCGAGTGAGTGGCCTTGTGCGCATCTAGTCACAAAACTCTTTCGTTAAAAGGAGAGAACATTGTTTCATGAATCATATGTAAGAATACCTTGGACATCAACAGTTCAACACCTTGTTTACAGTGTTCGGCAGCCGGTGTATTTGATGTACCTATCGCAGGATCTACTTGGGTCATACAACATAAAGCCTCACCATCTCGCAAACGTAACATATGTTGCACGGTCATGGTCTCTTAATTACATTTCTCTTGGTTTACAACATCTATCTCATTTTTAAATGCTAATTTGACCTTTGAAACGTATGACTTGTTATCCATTTTCATGATATTTTGGTGAGATGAAATTAATGAGTTGGGAGACATACCTGGTTTCTTAGTATTCTTTGGCAATCATCAACATCCTTGTATTCCTTGAGCATAGACAACTTCTTGTTAGATAGAAAAGTTCATAGGATCTCCCACAAAGGACAAAAGGTGATCTGGATCCACTATTTCATGTTCTCTAAATGAATATAAAACGGCAAATATAACATGCATATTTGATTTTGGTTGATTTGGGTTTAGATTTTATAACCATAAACCAAATCTGAACCATTTAAAATATATGTAAACCATGTTATACTTACAATGTCTCCGAATCAGACAACACTTCTTGGTTCAACGATATCACTCGTGTTCATGGGTCTGACATTGTAGTAATTAAAGTAGTTAATTAGTTTTGCTTTTCTTTGTTATAAGAACACTAGCTAACGTTTTACGTTATCCAAATGTGTTATAACAAAAAGTGATGTTACGAAACATAATACCAAAGCATGCTCATATGGTGCAGTGTCATGGTTACAAGTAGAAGATTGTGTTTATAATGTGCGCATACCGTGTGCTCTAAAGCAACATTCATTTTATGTTATTAGAGAAAGAAAACGTCCAGTCTTAGTATTTTGTCCAAAAATTGTGTTCGTTTCTTTCGTATATTTGACAAATTGATAGTTCAAAACGATTTATCATGTTACAAAGTCAACAAAATTGTTGGTCATTCATTAGTGTTAGAAGGCGCCAATAAGTTGGGCAAAGTATAATAAACTCTAATTGTTGAGATTATGTACCGTAATATTTCACTTTCTACAGAATTTGATTTAACAAGAACAACAATAGAACTACTGTGTGATTGTTTGATGCTTGTGGAAATGCAGATACATCATACAAACCAACAAATAGAAACAATTGAAAAACATTGAAAACCAAGTAATTCTTTAAAGTTTAAACGTTAAATCAAACATCAAACATTTTATTATTACATGTTCAAGACCAATTCGTCTCAAATCACAAAGTATACATATAATCTAAAAAGAATAAATAAATGTTTCTATATATACAGTATAATTCTCAAAAGTCACAAGCACCCGTATGCATACCCAAACCAAAATACGAGTAAATAAATTAAGGGAAAAAAAAGGGTAAAACCTCCCACAAATTTTGTCAAGCATGAGAGAAAGAATAGGCATGCTCAATCCAAATTTAATTCACTAATTTCATTGGTTATCATTGCATATGATTATATTTTGAGGTAAAAGAAGAAAAGCTTCTTTGTTCAAAAGTTTATTATTTATGTGAGAAAATCTTGTTCATCTTGCAAAAACTCCTTCCTCAATTTTTTTGAAAACAGTTTACAAGCATCCATACTGAGATCAATTGCAGCCGAAAGTGCGATAAAAAGAGCAGCATCAGCCATACACGTTACGTGTTGCACCCCGACTTGTACCATTGGCTTACTCGTTTTTCCTTCACCTTCAACACTTGAACTCATAACGAACCCTTTGATGTTTGACAACGGACTAGCTCTTGAATCTTTTAATGTTTCGTCTATGCAAAATTTGCCACCTTTCTTAATATTCATTGTGCCTTCGGAAATGGGAATACCGCTTGTCATACCAGAATTAGTGACAAGTTCAAATTTATAACCTAACCCGTCTACAGGGCCCCTTTCACGCCATGCTTCAAGTCGGCCCCATGGCTTCCAATTACTAATGGAAGCACCATGGGGACGAAGGATAAGCCAAGCCCCGGGGTTTGATCGTGAAACACGGTCACAACCTTGGGATGGGACAAAAGGAGTGATCATGGAAGCGGCGGCAATAGAGGATCCAGAGAGATCATGAACCACAATCATCCACCCTTTTCGTTCCCTCCCGTGTTTTTCTTTTGTACTAGAAAAATTCGTCCTCCATCCTCTATTGATATTGTTGATTGCGAAATCCGATGGAAGAGAACTGAAAATTTGACAAAATAAAGAGAAGAAATATTAGTAACACAAACATGTATTTTTTTTTGTTAGGTGATAAATAGAGTTAACAATTTAACATGTTACTTTTCATGCATAATATGACAACTTGCGATAACATGGTTGCCCTATAAGGACGGGGTCTACATGGAGGGTCCCACCTATTTTAGTCAAAATGTACAAGCATTAAAGCAGACAGTACAAGCGGCGGCAGCATCCTCTTCCACAAACCCTCCCTACAGGAGGGTCCTTATAACTCATGCCTTTTCTAAAACTAAAACCACTTGAATGATTAAGAAGATTAGTCAATGTCAATTGACAAATGCACGAAAGTCAAACAAGAACAATTAAGAGATTGTGGTTAGTAATTAACCAAAGAGCATTGAACTGACACCAAAATTTTGAGCACATGGAGAAGAATCAAGCTGGTGCTTGTCTTTGACAGTTGGAAGTATCTTTTATTGGCAAAGAACTTGAATTATTTAAAAATATTTTTTTAATTAAAATAAGTATGCATACATAAATGTCAAGAAAATTCTAAGTTTATGTTACATTGTGTTAACATTTCCTGTTTATCCATTGACATGCATTTTGTAATTCGTGTTTTATTTGAACTCGTAACGTCTATGTTTTGAGAAAAATTGAACCATGTACTTCTTGATTAAAACACAATTACACAGCTAGGCCATATTAAATAGATTTTTCAGCTTTAACATAGATTGAAATCAACGTCAAATGAATCAGGGACTAATCATTAGGGACATTTAAGTTAACTTGAGTTTTAATTCTTTTTAATAAAAACAAAGACTACTTGCAAGAAATGGTTATCATTTTATAAAACGTACATTTTGGAGCAAGACAAGGAACAACGTAGGAGGAATCAGAGAGATCATCATTGTTCATTATTAGGTGACCTTTGGCAAATTTAGTATTTGCAAAAAAAAAAAAAATAATAAATAAAATAAAAATAAAAATCCAATCTCATATTTTTTTTCAATTACTGTTAAAAAAGTAAAAAGAAGATGCATAAAGATAGAAGAGAGTAAAGATTACATTATCTTAAAAGCGAAGCAATGTAGGACATGCAATAAATCAGAGATTCACCATGCATATCACTTTTCATTTTTCACTAATACCTTAACTCAATAGAATATCCCTTTTTAACCTTAATTCCAAACCTTGACCATATAATCTAAAGATTGTAAATACTTGTCTCATATCATATATACTAATTGGTTTTTTAGAATGACAATTTTTAACTACCTTACAACATCTAAACCACAAACCAATTTCAATATTTATACCACAAATCAATTTTACATTTTTTAAGCAGAACTTGAACAAACAACTATTAAAAGTTTTTCACACAACATAAGAAAGTACCCCTCACAACATTTGTACCTATTGATATAACTAATGATTTTGCTATTAATAAAGATAAGGTTTTCATAATCAGAAGAAAGAAAGAAAAGACAAATCATTAATGATGTCATAATTTCTCATATTTAACATCACATTCTTGTAAATGTAGTAACTATGAGTTGATGATCTTCATAATTATGATAGGCTTAAAAATAACACAAAAAGCTGTGATCAGCAAAATACAATTAATTAGTACGGAGTAATTTTTTGTATTAAATGGATATACTCCGTATTAATTTTTCTCAGGATAAGTACAAAATAGCTAATTAATACCTTCTATTAAAATCCTTTTTTATGAAATATAATTCCAAATATTAGTTGGAAAAAACGTGGACCACGGTTCATCACCACAACAATGAACCTATACAGCTACGATACAACTCATCCTTCATGCACAAGACAAAACACAATTAAGGGAGTGTTTTCTTAATCTCATTCTTCGGTTATGAGCATCATTTTTCATATTTTCCATCACGTAAAATAGCAGAACTAAAAGTACGAAACATAAAATATAAAGTTTAAAAAAAAAAACTAACCGTGATCTTGAGTTCCGGTCCGCACTAAACTTACAACTAAAAACCGGTTGTCTAATATTCCCTTGAATCTGAAACACAACCGGACTACACTCCGGTTCACCCCCAAACTGAAACAAAAACCGTGGATCCGGTTCACTCCTCACTTTTATAAACAAACTCGCACCCGGTTTATTCTCACCACCTTCACACCCAAGTTTCATCCACCCATTCTGAAACACAACCGGTTTACAAACCGACCCATCAATATTAACCATCACACCAACCCGGCCCATCATTTTACCACCGTTAAACCCGCAGCTCGTACCCATTCGACCGGTATAAACCGAAACAGTTAGCAGAACCGGTTTGTTTTGCAGCCTACGTAAAGCTGCAGGGTCAAGATGAAAACTGACTGGTGGTGATGAGGTCTCAGGTGGAGAGTCGATAATATTTGTAGTTAAAGGGACTAATGCAGTTTTTGGCGGGAAATTTTTGATACGTAGTTTGCAGTAGCATGGGGTGGCGGCTGAGTGGATACCCGAAGTGGATCCGATGGGTTTTGTTGTGTTTGGGAGTTTCAGAGACAATGATTCTACTATTAAACGAACGAATGGACATGGATCCATTGTAGGATTATATGAAAAATGTCAAATGTGTGTGTGTTTTTGACAATGAGTTTGATGTGAAATTTGTATTTGTGTTACGGAAACATCTACATTTCATGAATAAATGTCGGGTATTTGACAGCTATTTTGCGTGGGTCCCAGTTGTGGGTTTTTTTTTTTTTTTTAATTAGTTATTGTTATCCTAAATCTAATAATTAATATCCTCATTCTTGTTTTTGTGTGTTAAAATAATAATGTAGCCGATTGTTGGTGACATTATTTAGTTAAGATTTAAATATTTAATTACTACGTAGTATAGCTTAGTGAAAGAGTATATGAGGTAAACTTTTATAGGTTGATTATAGTAGTTATTGATTGAAAAAGAATTTACCATCAACGTACGTTATATCTTGTGTGAAACATGTGAATTGGGTTGGCATTTTTGTTGAGTGAAAGTCTTCTTTTAAGTGGTTAAAATTCATTAGTGTGTTTTTATTTTGTGTTTGTTATTTTATATATCGGAGTAATAAAAATACTTAATTATATTTTTCTTAGAAGAAAAGTAATTCAATAATACAATTATCAAATATTAGTGATATTGAATTCTTAGAATTAAAGCTATTATTTATGTTTATTTGTCAATGCATTAACTACTAACGATATTTTAAATGAAGGAAGCTACATCTATAAATTTTTATTTTATTTTTTATTTGGCATTTATAAATAGAAAGATGAGAATTTAAAAGTAAGAAAAGAGAATTAATTAAGCTTATTCTTATTTGTCACAAGTTATTTTGTAAATATTTTGTAGATGTAGCATTAGGCATGATAAATACTCTGTATATATTACCAGCTTTTATTTAATTACATTGGTCATTAAAAGAATTAAGGTTTTAGAATCGGGTTGAGATTCTCTCAAGTTGAAATGAACATTATCGTTTACGGGTTCTCTCACGTACAAAACTGTGAGATCTACTATGGGACCCGGTCTTCTTTTTATTTGTAAAAAAACATGGTCGATCATATTCATCTAAACTTGAAAGAATATCAATTGGGTAATTTTGATGAGACTTATCAATTAGGGTTATTATAGTTTTTAATGTCTTGCTAGTTTTATAAATTAGAAAGAAAACACAATTGATAGATAATAAATAATAATGATCATTAGTGTTATTATATTTCTTAATTCTTAATATCTAACCAGTAAATATCATGGTTTTAAAAAGCGTGTCATGCAGCGCTAAGACGCGAGACGTAATCTTTACGTTACACAATATGTCAATGCATCGTCTTTAAGCATGGAGTGAGATGAGGCGTAAAAAGACACGATAAGGCGCGCCAGGCGTGGTGCCTTTTTTAAATATAACTCCGATAAAAAAAATTGAAAAAAAATGAAGAAAATTACTTGCAATGATAGTTTATTGATTTAATTCCTCGTGTATAACACTTTCTATAAATTCGATATACATGAAATATGATACAATATATAAGATTAAAGATCATTTACATACCAAATTTTTCTTGCATACGAAGTGATTGATCTTCACCCTCTATATTTATTTGATCTAAACGATGAGATTAATCCCAATAATTTAAAAAACACACTTTCATTTTTTTTCAAATATTAATATTTTTCAAACCGTTAATCGTTAAGCGAAAAAAAATATACCATTACGATGACCATTTAATTATCTTTCCATACATATGCATGTTGATATATTTTCGGCAATTCTTTTTTCGTGTTTTTCATGGTTATTTTTTTATTTTATTTTTTTTACGTTTTTTTCCGTTACTGGAATTTGTATAAAAAAATCATATGTGATCAAACACTAATTTGAATATTCTAATAATATCATATGTGATATTAGTGTTAAATCACATGTGATATGTCACATATGATATGTAATATCATATGTGATTTAATACTAATATCACATGTGATATTGCATATCATATGTGATTTAACAATAATATCACATGTGATATTATTAGAATATTCAAATTAATGTTTGATCATATGTGACTTTTTATATAAGTTTTAGCAACGAAGAAAAAAGAAAAAAGAAATATGAAAAAACGTGGAAAAATGAAGAATTTTTTTTTTGTTGAAAGTATATCAAAATGTCCGTCTATACAAAGATAATTAAATGCTCGTCGCGATAGTTTAATTATTTTCGCTTAATGATTAACGGTTTGAAACATACTTAAATTATAAAAAAATATGTGAAATATTAAAATGATTTTAATCTCAGCCATTGATTTTTTTTTTTATGAAGGGTAGGGATGAATCCTTTGGTATGTGAGCAAAGTTTAGTATGTAAAATACCTCTCCTCAATATGTACAGTAAATATATTAATACTTTGTGCCACTTTAAGTTACGAATTAGAAAACGTTATGGCTTCGTCATTGCTCTTAAGGCTTGAGACTTGACCATGACGTTACGGCACGCCTCACGCTATTTATAACCTTGATAAATATATAAGAAAGTATCCATTTAAGCAAGTAAATATGCAAGTATCTACAACGATAAAGCTTAATATAAGTTTACTAGGAGAGTATTCGACTATTCGTGGATAGTATGGAACTTTATAAATGGCAAAATAATAATTTCGCGTATTAAATGAATGAATATTGTTTATATGGTCACACATTCAAGTTATCGACAGTCATGGAACGAAAGTATGTAAAATATAATATTGGACGTCGTTCTATAAAAAGTACTTAAGGAAATATAGAATAAGAATAAATTAGTACTACGTAATTTTCAGTTTTCACTTTGAGTGTTTTCAAGCAAAATCTGTTTTCCTTTTAAAATATAGTAGAGAAGAGATAAATTTAACATGTTATATGAACTCATTAATGGCTATTAATTGTCTAACTTGATCAATCAAGTTATAGACAACTTGAGATGATCTTCTTCCTTATCTTATACTTCTTCCGTCTCAATATAATCGTCCATATTTTTATTCTTTGATGTCTCAAAAAGATTGTCCACTTTCTATTTTTAGTAAAAATTAAAGAATATATTAGGAGAATATTCTCTTTGAGTGGTTGAGATTTATAAGAGTCTCATTTTTATTAAATTTAGTGTTTTCTCACTCATGACAATAATTATGAGACGGAGGTAGTAAACATCATGATAAAATAGACCAAAGTAAAAAGCTTTTATAACTTTACAACATGTTACATCATAAGACATGCATTAAATTATAAAAATTTCTCAACTTCTTTTACATTTGCCGAAACGAACCATTAGAGCATTGGTCCAGTGGGTGTGGCTTTCATTCTTGAATAATAAACTCATGTTCGAATCCCATCTCTGGCACTTTGCTCCAAGATAGGTGCCAACCTCCGCAAAATCTATGGGCTCACTGGAGAGACTTTGTGAATAAGAGCTCAAGAGTCCGGGAGTCTCGGCTCATTTCAGTTGGTGCCCCACTAGGCCAGGAGAGTTGCCCGGAACTATTTCTTGTGGGATAGACAATGACTAGTGCCAAAAAATACTCAAAGTCAAAATGTCCCCGTCAATCTACACTTTTCTTGTGGATAAAACTAAAAACAACATTTACTAACTTCAAAATATCATTTACAGCACTTTTTGAAGAACTTATAAAACAATTCGTGAAATGAAAATCTAGCATATGGACTTATTTAACTTCATAATTTTGTACTTTTAATTTCAGTTTTAGTAAAATAACAAGTAACTCCTAAAACTAATAAATTATATTTATATATTTTAAACGCCAACTAGTACCTATTTTTTTTATAACTAATGCTAAAAGCCAATAAATAATTTTGCTAAAAATTATGATCTCAGCTATAAAGAATAATGTTTGTTTAAACACATTGCAACCCGCGGGCATTAAAAGCTCTCTTTTTGTGAGTTTCATATCTTTTCTTAAACCTCTTATTATGGTTGCTCCAAGTGTCTCACTTAATCACAATATAGTTGTGTTAAAAGAAACTACAACAATCATATTAAAGTACTTTCAAGTATTACTTTGCTTGTTTGTTAAAAGAAGCCGGTGTAGTCAGCTAGTTAGCGGTGAGCGGTAGTCGTGAAAAAATAACCACAACTCACAGCTTCTTAAATAATTATTAGAGAATTAGCCTTTTAAAAAAAATAGCCCCAACTCACAACTGTTTTGTCAAACGATTACTAAAAATCCAATGCTCGTTGTTCACCATTCACTGCCGCAAAAAGCTTCACGCCGCTCCACGTCAAACATACGCTTTGCAAACTGAAGCGCATTCAATTTATGAAACTTCTATGCATCTTAATACTTAAAAGTAGATAAAGTATATTTGTACAACAAGCGTAATTGAAACGAACAAAGTGATAAAACTATTTGACGTGCGTTTATTCTAATGTTTCAATTATTATGATTTGTTAGAGCTATTTTTTTTTTTCGAAAGTTAATAGATAAATTAAAAAAGCATAAGAAATACAGACAACTCTGACCCTAGCCTATAAGGCACAGACATAAGCCTTCGAAGCAAAACACAAAACTAAAAAAGTTACAACCAAAGCGCAACCAAACAAACGACCCAATTACAAACCCAACATCTTGGATCTGCCATGGAAACATACTACCTGGACCACCCCTACCCGAACACGAACTCGAAAAAAGACCGACAAACATCAATGCGCAATACAATAAAAAAACCAACCACATCGAGCACCACAAGTAGCAATAGCCGAAACATGAACCTGGATTCACGAAAAACACGATCCTTTGCACCAATCCACCCATCTAATGCCAAGCTTTTTAAATCTGTGTGAAATCCAAAATAAAGAAGTCAATTGAATCTCGAATAATAAATCATCAACCACCATCTCTTTTGACTTAAAAACCTTGTTATTACGCGCTTTTCATATCAAATACAAAGCACTCCAACTTACGGCTTGCCACACACTCTTAAGTTTTGATGACACCAAACCATCATCGGATAAAATCTCTGATATGGATGAACCATTAAAACAACCTAAATTCCACCACATAAAAATCTTCGACCAAACACCAGAAGTAAAAGAACATCTAATCATAATGTGATCAATTGTTTCAACGGCATTCTCGCAATAAGGGCATAATGTGGAATGTAGATCTATCCCAATATGATCAAGAATAGACCTTACTGGGATCCGGCCACATTTTAATCTCCATATAAAGACATTTACTTTCCGAGGCACAAAATTACACCAAGACGTTTCTTCTATATAAGCGACCGACCGAAGAATTTTCTCATCTATTAACTCCCTGATATGTTTTACCGAGAACACTCCATCAAAAGCAAGAACCATCGCCAAAAGTCTACATTCCCTGAAACCGGGGTTACATCTCTTAGAACACTTATTAACTCTTCTAATTCATTCACTGATCTCCCTCTAGGAACACCTACCCACTCCCATTTCCACCTCCACCCATCACTACACCAATCACCATGATTCCTAACCGAAACATCTTCATCCCCTCAAACCTAAAGAGCCTTGGAAATCTTTCACACAATTTGAAGTTACCAACCCATTTATCCTTCCAAAACCGAACACCTTCGCCGTTTCCTAGTTTCCTACCAAATTGGTTTTCATTTGATTATGTATGCAGTGCCTTTTATTTTAATGTGCTAACTAAAAAATTTCTTCTTGAGATTAACTTTGATATTGTGTTGGTTAATTTATGGTTATTTTATAATTATTTTGACCAGATGAGATTCTACAATCTTTTGAGTTATGACTTATAAGATTGGGTCGGCTAAAAAACATGGGTATATGCTTTTAATTATCACTTTGAAAGAGTTAGTTAACAAGTCATATTTATAAGTAAAACTAACATTATTGGGAGCTAAAAGTGACATATATGATGGATGATATGTCTGCTATTTCTTCTTATTAGTGCTCACCGTATTTTTATTGATTCATGTTTCCTCTTAAATTTGCATTTTCACTATATATATATATATATATATATATATTTAGCTAACACCTATTAAAGTCGAGAATTTGCTACCTATAACTATTGACAACAAAGCAACACATATTGTTTTAGGTGCAACCTTGAACATATCACTATACCAAAGTCATATTTAGTTATTTACATTTTATTTGTAAATGATATCAGCACTATCTATGCATGATGTTAAATCCTCTATTCAAGAGTTGGTTGAAAAAGAAAAAAAACTCACATATGCCGATGATTTGTGTTCAAACCTTTATAAACATATAACAATAATTATGTGCTTGTAATTTATTCCAAAAAGAAAGAAAAACTTGTGCTTTTTTAGGAAAAATGATTGCTAATTGTTAAAATAATATAAATCATGAATGCTAATCATTTTTATTTAAAGTCAACTATATATAAACTCTATGTGTTTCAATTGAGCTTTAACTCCCTTTCCTACTTGATTGTGAAGATATATATAATGAAAGTTGGTAATTTATTTTTAAAATGTATTTACCAGAAATCTATTTTATCAAAGCAAATACAGTGTAAAGTGTAAACAATGATCTAGATGTTGCCATTCTAGTACTACTGTACAGTATTATTTAAGAAGTTCCAAGTCAGCTTTTTATGGGTAAGATGATCTGGCAAATTGAGAAATGGACAAACTATGGGGCCCTCAATATATCTTTGTGTTGTCAAAAGATGGGCAACAAAAACATGTATGCGTCTGAAGGCAGCCCATGCCCATCTGTTCTTTCTTCACTCAACACACTATCATGTTTTGTTTTACTCACAAGCGATCTTGTTTTTTATGCTTCTAACTTATTAGTATGATCCGAATAATCATACTAAGGATTTGGTAATGTTCATTTAGCTGATATCATTATTGATAATGTAACTTTAACACAAGCTTTTAGCTTAGTGATATAATAAAACACTCAGTTGCGGACCCAGAACCAAAAGTTATCAGATTCATTTTATAAAAAGGTATTGAAAATTGTAACCTAATAATTAAAAACCATGTTCATTTTAGAAAAATCAGTATATTTAACACAATTTTAAACTACGCAAAGAGCTACCATGCACACCCAGGAACCTCCTCGGTCCGGTTTTGAAAACATTTCAATCAAAAGTTTGTGGATTCGAGTCCTACATGTAATACTAATAAGGGGCAAGTCATTTGGACCCTCCATAGGGAGGGTTTCTAATTATTACATGCATCGCCGGTTTGTACAATATGCATTGCGGGTTGTACACTTTCACCAAACCCCTCTAATATGACAAGATAGGGAGGGCTTGTATAACACAACACTGATAATAATCACGAAAGAGTTAGCTTATATACCATTATATTCTGTTGTGAGTTTGTTACATTGTCATTCAAAAGAAAAAAAATAAAAAATCTATTTTGTTATTTAAACACACAATAACTGCTAAAAAATGTACCAACACACTGTTACCACAAAAAATAATGTTATTCTTACACTTATTTTGTCACGGTATAGTCAATCGTGGACATTTTTTATATGGATAATAATTTTGCTATATTTATAATTGTCACAAATATTAAAAAAATAATACACATTTATAAATATGTACAATTATAATAAAGCTACTAATAAGTTATGTGAGTCGTTTTATTTTACAAACTCTAAAACTCTCACATACCAATGGACCGATCAGAAGCCTCCATTTAAAAAACAATATTTAATAATAAAAAACACGGAGAGACCATTTTTGCCAACTCACCAATCTTACCCCACCAACCCCACCCTTACCTCTTATTTTCCACACATCAAATATCACAAAAAACTCACTTTCTCTCTCTAACCATCATCAAAAACCACTACAACAAATCAAAAATAACCACTTTTTAACCGTTCAAATCATCAATAAAACACAAAAATGGAAGAATCATCGAGTGCACAACCAGATCCACGAAAAAACCGGCTCAAAATGAACCTACTGAATCTCGGGATGAAGGTATGATGCTTCTGACTAATTATTTAGTTGTTTTATTGGTTGTGTTTTTTAGTGTTTACATTTGGTTGAGTTTCTGAGTAAAAAACTTTGTATACATGGATGCAAACCAAGTGTTTGATGAAATGTGTGACTGAAAAGTATCACCAGCGATATTTGAAGTTGAACTGTATACGTGTGTATCATCAGTGATATTTGAAGTTGAACAGTACATGTGTATTATCACTAGTGATATTTGTATTTGACTTAACCGTGCAAATCACATAAAACACACAGAAAATGAAACAATCGATATCTAAAACAACGAATACTTTAGTTTTTACTGTTATAGAATCATTATTAGTGTGTTTTACTAGTTAATTTTCGATAATTTGTGATGTTGTGACGATTTATGTGATAATATGAGAGATTAAAAATTAGGTTTAATAGAACAAAAGATATGTTCTGATGCCTGTGTTTGATTTGTGGTGGATTTGTATGTTTAATGATTGTGCATGTTTCAAAAGGTTTTACCGGGGTATTTGAAAACAATATTGACTGATAGTGTATCACATGTGATATATAAGTTAAATTATTGTTGATTGGTAGAATATCTATTATGATAACAAATAGTTATTTGTTTGACATATGATATTGAAAACAAATGAACTATTCGTACACTAACAAAAATTATGAAACTATTTTGATGCAGATTTGAATGACACCTGTGCAAAATACAGCCTCGTCAAACGAAAAGAATCAACAACAAGTGCAATTGTCGTTGAAGAAAGCACAACATCTCCACAACCAAATTGAAAAAGCTCAAATACTTGTGATATCACAAGTTCTTCCATCACCACAATTGATTCAACAAATAGAAGAAAGCTGACACACATGTGATATCACCAGTGATATCACAGGTGGTATCACATGTGATAACACATGTGATATCAAAGGTTCCCCCGAAAGCATCTGGGAATAAAATGAAGGTGTTGGTTGATGAATCAATGAAGAGGACGATTGTTGAAGAACAAAAGTAAATAAAACAAGTTGATGGAAACAGTTGCGTTGTTATGTTTTAATCTATACGGTTATAAATAAATGTGTATAATTGACAAGTTGGAAGTCAATAGTAGGTATTTAGTTTGACTGAATCATGTTATTTGTCACAAGATATTCAAACTCACAGAAATGGGCCATAGTGAGCAGTTGTTTAATCAATCTTGATTTGTGAATATTTGTTTGATAAAGTTTTGAGTGGTATTTAGTTTAATATGGTAATATGAAAAGTGAAAAAATGTCATATCTGTAGTATCACCAGTGATATTTGAAGTTGAACTGTATATGTGTATTATCACTAGTGATATTTGTATTATCACTTGTGAAATTTTGTATATTTTATAGGTTTTTTTTGTTTACTTGTTAAGCTTTATTTTACTAGTGCTATTGAGTAAAACATAACAATTCAAAAATAAATAAATAAATAAATAAATAATAATAATAATAATAATAATAATAATAATAATAATAATAATAATAATAATAATAATATCACAATGATATACAAGTCCAGGATAAAAGCAGCAACGCTATTAAATAAACCTAACAATTCAGTAAAAAAAAATCAATCAATCAACAAACTAATACTTCAATTGCAGCGACTGAGAAAACCGCCTCCACTTTCAATTACGCCGCCGCCCCATTGACATTTAAAACTTTTCCCTTGTTTGGACAAGTATGTCCTTTAGGAGGATTCTTTATATGGTGATGTTTGGGTATACATTGGTTGACTCCTTTGTATTACTCCATGGATTCAGAGTATGTTGATGACATTAGATTAAGCTTGTTAGCTGTTTCTACTATGAGGTGGGGGTGCCCAGGTTTTGCTATCTAGATTGTGGCTATTTGTGTTTGCTTGTTATAGTGTTTATTGTATTCATGATTTGGAATTGTCCAAATCTAGTTTGTTTTTTGGTTTTCTTAGGCAAGTGATGGGCTACTTAGGTTTGTCTTTGTAGTTTCATCCTTGTGCTATTGTTTGTAAATATCTTTTTTTGGTTTAATGCTATTTACCTTAAAAAAAAAAAAAAAAAAAAAAAAAAAAAATCGCTATAGGACAAAAAAGACACGACTATTACCTTAGGGTGCGTTTGGTTTCCTCTAAGGGAATCAAACTATCACTATGAAAGTGATAGTTTGTGTTTGTTTAGAATGTCTGGGCCCACAATTATGACTATGAAAGTCTAATATATTTCATATACAACTCTTGAGGAGGGAATGGATCTTTCATAGTTGAGGGACCCACCACTACTATCAAACCCATACCCATTGTCATTCCTCACAGCATACCAAACGCACCCTAAAACAGGTTCGCTATAGGACAAGAAAGAATATAACCCTGAGAGAAAATAATTGAGCAAAATCAAGTCTTTGGTGTTTTTTAATACACTTTTAATTAAAATATAGTAAAATATACATTGAAGGGTACAACAAGTGAAATGGCCCCTGACTGGTATCTATCTGGCAATGTTTATGAAGTACTCCGTAGCACAAAAGGTCCATACCAAACCCCTCGTTCTTACCAAATCACCAGCCAACTTAATATAAATAATCATTAATATTGATGTTCTTTTTCTTTACATGCAACATATAATAGTTTTGTCGAATATATCTTTTTAAACTATTGTAAATCATCACTTAATGACAATATTTCCAACCAATAGATGATTCAACAAGCTGTTTGCATATCTCTATGAGACAGGCCTTGTGGCAAATCATTTAGTCTTGATGTATTATGAAGCATCAAACCTGATGTTCGATGCATTACAAATTTTGGTATTTCGCATGAGAATTTTCCCAGCCGTAGAGAACAGGGGTTTTGAAATGATATTAACCTAGAGATATCTGTTAGATACTTGGTAATAAAGTTAGTTTGCATTAAAAAAGTCGTAAATAGTAAGAAGCTGAAGGTGTGATATATATATATATATATATATATATATATATATATATATATATATATATATATATAATTGTTTTTGGGCCTTGGAATTTTTTAACTTTTTATTCATCTTTGTCACCAATCTGGTTTATTGATTTGTCTATTCGCTTGCACCAATCAGGCACCGGCACCTTTTATTCACTTGTGGCACCAGTCGATTTTTCTATTTGTTTATTCACTTGTGGCACCAATCAGCAAACGACACCGCATCTGAGGTGCTATAAGCATATAAAGGGAACAAGAACATTCTATTGGTTAATTTTATGTCGATATTAGGCCCACCCGCATATAAAATCCTGACTTCGTCACTGATTATGAGGATCAATGATGTCAAACTAGATCCCTTTTTTACATCACATTTTCATTTAGATTTGTGTATTATGTCTAAACGTTCAATTGTAGTTGATCAATAACCAATCCATAGAACAATAATCAGGGGCGGAGGGAGGGGGTGGCTAGCGGGTGCTAGGCCCCCTCCAATTAGCCCAATGATTGTATTAATATACCATTGTTTAGCCCATAATTTATTGTTTAATATACCACTAGCATCTCTCAACTAGCGACTTTTCTATCATGAAATATAAAGAAAACAACCGACATGAAATATCTCCTGTCTAAGTGGCCACTGAAGCGAAAATATGAAATGAGACATTTTTGACAATTTTTTTTTTTTTTTTTTTTTTTTTTTTTTTTTTTTTTGTTAATTTAAAAAATTTAAGAGACTTGTCAACAACTAGTTATATCACAAATTTTGAATATCCGAAATTTTCGATGATTGTTTTATGTTAGACATTATATTTTATGTAAGTTTTTTGTAATTCGGATATTCGAAATTTCATATTACACTTTTATGCATCTGAATATCCAGATATCTATAATTTTTGTAAAACTTTTATATGACTTCCAAAACTGTCATTTCATAAAAACTTTTTAGTAAATTATGATCAAGTTTTCGGATATCCGAATACGTATATTTTTTGAACACCCAAAACCTAAATCAAAAAATCTTAGAAAGTTTCGGCTTTGTTGCTCTCCCCTAGTTATATACTCAAAAGCATCAATATAGATAAAAAAAAAAAAAAAAAAAAAAAAAAAAAAAAAAAAAAAAAATGACCTTATTTTGAGTTTACTATACTTTTTATCCACTAAATATGTTAGAAAAAATTATGTTTAGTAATGCATTCGTAAGTTTTTGCGATGGTTTATTTGTATAAATTAAAGTTGGAAATCATTTTTAAACTTTTATTTTTCCGGTTTATATAATGAACTTCAGCCCCCTTAATTACAAATCCAAGCTCCGCCACTGACAATAACATGGTTATACAACTTTTAGAAATTATAAAAATATTTGAACTTTATTATGTATGAACAAGTTAAGATATTTGCATGTAACAATTGAGATACTCGGAAGATCTATAAAATCGATAAATAAGAGGCATAACTTATGGGTTTACTTTTTGGTGCCAGAAATCTTGGTTCAAGTTATTCAACATTTCAACCCACTTAATTTGAAATTAATTCAACAATGGGCCAGCAGTCTATTGAGTGGGGATCCATAATGAACCCCATTGACGAGCCTACTCAATTAAAAATGGGTCAGTCCAGTTGAAATTTCGAATAAATATACGTAGTATGTTTGTTTGATAAGTTAAGACCGTTAGTTCTTTTAAAAAAAGAGACAATATTACAACCACATAAAAACACTCACAAAATCTTTGACAAAGTCATATGTTAGACAGTGATTGACTTAATAAAAAGAAGATAGACAAACTATAATAAAATCCACTGATACATCATTTTGTAGAGGATTTTATGGATATTTTTATGTAGTTATAGAATTTCTATTTCAAAAATACTAATTTTAATGCACATGGCTCGAACAAAAGTACAACTAATAATAGTATGTTAAATTTACTTGTTTGAAACTGATCAAAATTGTTTTTTACTGAGTTATTTAGTTTGATAGTTTAACATATGTCAAATTTAGTAACTATACATATTCATATATGTTATCATTAATCCGTGCATATACTTAGTAACACAATTACTATATCGGATACCTTGTAGAAAAGCCTTAGGGGGTGGCAATGTTGCCTAACAATACCTCAAACTAAATTATAATTAGCCAATAGATTGAATACAACACATTTCATGCCTAACTATGCCTAAGTACATATTTTTAGTGGCAATGTGATGCCTAACTATGCCTTGAGTTTTTTTGTTTTTTTATTTTTTAAATTAATAATTATATTTAACAATTTAATTAAAAACATTAAATTTTTTTTTTTTTTTTTTTTTTAGAAAGGCAACTTTTATAAAGAAAAAAAGACAAAAAAACACAAGAAATGGCAACCCAAAACTCTTTAGCAAGATAATAAAAAGCATGAGTCCCAAACAAAAATATTACAAAGACATACAACAATAGCCAAGCCTACCAAAACTAAACCAAAACATTACACAATACTGCCACAATGATAGGCACAACACATGACAAAAAGACAAACAACAAAACCAAACAAAAGCCTGCCCACTTGCTAGACCATTCCACTGATCCAATACCAAAATCAACCTCACTTGAATCCCACATGAAAACCTATAAAGCACCAGCTGGACCCACAACTAAAAAGCCAATACCATTAGCAATATATTGTATCAGTATAGACACTAGATCAGAAGTAACATTTGAACCAACCGGACCACAGAGCCTGATACACACATTGCAGACAACAATATTGCAGAAAACCAATATACCAAACACACCATATTGCACACCACTCAGAACTTGACTACTTAACTGAAGCAATATTTATCAAACTCGACATTTAACCGGATCAAAAAGCCAATGTTGCCAATTCAACTCGCTTTTCTTTCCGGATCTCCTCACTATCCACTCGAAACTTTTAAGTTGAATATCTTGGACTATTAAATTTTATTAATAAAAGAAATTAAAACAAAACCACCAAAAAACTAAGTCTTTGTGTCTGTAATACTATTTAATTTCTAATATCTTAATTCAAGCATATACATATAACGTTATTTTACATTTGTCTATCAAATAAAAATAGAAAAAAGTGTGCACCACCTCACTACAAACTCTTTACAGTGGAAGAAATAACACAAAATAAAACATAAAATAGACAAGTGGACATTAAAGTAGACAAGTAGCAGTGAGTACTATTTAGTTAAAAAAAATTAAATATTAACCTCACATTGAAAAAAAGAAAGACCCCACAACTGACCATTTATAACTTTTCTTTGTTTTACGAGTAATATTTCACCATCTTCTTCCAAGTTCTGCAAAAATGTCCGGCTAACTCGCCGGGAAAAAAAAAAAAAAAAAAAAAGAACAAGGCAACCTAGTTTGAAAAAGCCATCAAACGGTAACAATAAATAATGTGGAACGGTCAAAAAATTGAATGCTCAACATTATACCGAATCGGTAAAGAATCCCGCAGGCCTTGCCGAATCCATCATGCCGAGAGGCTGGCAATGGGGATACCGAGTGATGCCGCTGATCCCGTTGCCTTTGCCGAATACGTTGCCAGTGCCCTTAGAAAACACATTACAATAAGATGAGGCGACGGTGATCCCCATCTACACCATTTCTTATTCTCAAAAAATAATTCAAATGCAAATGAAAATCCAAAAAATCATAAAGTAACATTTGATCCAAACAAAAGATAAAACACATACAACTTTTCAATATTATCAAATGATACTGCATTAAAAAAGGAAATTGCTAAACATGTACTTTGTTTTATAATAACCGCTCAACCCTTACATTTAACCTCTCTTAACTGACTTTATATACCATATATATTTTTAATTTTAAACATAACCTTTAGAGATATATTTAGCAAATCATTTGGAAAGTTTAATGATAAACTTTTTATATATTTTTAATCCAAAAGTAGTAATTTTTTATTTTATTTTTTATAACGACAACTAATTATCTTTCAATACACCGCAGAATATCTCATATGTCTTAAGCGGAATTTAAATCCCACAAATATTTGGTTACAGAGTTTCACACACAACAAATGATACAAGTGGGACACAAACCCATTTGATAAAAGTTGTAATTATTATTTATATTTTAAAAACCACAAAAGTGTTGCACTAATGAAATCGTAAGAGTTATTAAAGGGAGGTGATATGCACACCACGGTGATGTGCACACCATTAATATGCATATGTGATGTTATATTTTATGCATTACATGTGTGATTTTGTAATGTGCACATCACTTATTTAGTGTTCATATCAATTTCTTTTCTAAAAATAATACATAAGGGTATTATATACATAAATTGTTTACTTTTCCTAATATTTATCTAAAAATTATTGAAGAAAATCATATCAAATCACCACCATACGAGATGATATGTAAACCTACTCATCGGTCAACTTTCTTATCCCCTTTCATCCGATCTCTCTATTAAAGCAATAGTTTCATTTCCAAATGTCATTTTTTTGACATTTCAATTTTCTCTCTTCTGCGTTTACAACCGACTTTTTAAATAGAATAAGACGATCCACACAACAAAAAACATGCCCCACAAAATACATTTTAAATAATTAAAACACACACACAAACAAACACACAACCTAAGTCAAGGTAACGACGCGCATCTCCAAAATAGCACCCGATGACCCTCAGCGACCTTTACCCCACAACAAGGACGGCCCTCATCGACCCACAATGACTCTCGCTCAACCGAACTTATTGTGGATAGCCTAATTATTATACGAGTCTTTATCATTTTAATTTACAATAATAAATCAATAAACAAAACATTACTTAGTGATGATAATTCGAAGACAAAATAAAGAACAAATTCGACAAAATAAGTGAAAGCTTTATTCTAAGTTATCAAACCATATACAAATGTATTAATACAAAATGTAATTTATAAGAAACTAAACCTTAAAATAGTTTTCTAATTATAAACAAACTCACATATGTTTTATCACCTTTTATATGTAACTACGGAGTAACATGCAATAGATTAATGCATAATCTTGCGAATTGCGATAGTATTTTTCAAAATTCAATCACGATAATTTTTTTATACATTATTCCCAATTATTATTCGATCTCGACAAGCTTTAGTCCACAATTTCTTTTTAATTCACATTTCATTGGTGACCATATAAACAATGCATACTAAAAAGGTAATTACCAAATTGGACTATATAGTAACTGAGTTTACCAGAATGAACTAAGGACCAGTTTGTTTGATGCATGTGAGTGTTGGATTTGAGATGATGCCCAATTTTGGTTGTTTGGTGCTTTGGTTTGAAAATGTGGTTCCCAAGATTTGGAGTGATTACAAAAAATCTTCAATGTGCAAATCCTAAGTGACTTGGCTCATTTAATGTTATATCTTCAAGTGGCTCATTTCTAACCTCTATCATAGATTATTTTTTTCTTTTTTTATAATAAGATTTATTTTGTTCATTTAAAAATAAATCCAAATCCAAATAAGATTTATTATTCTCTTTTTTTTATATAAATTAATATATTTTCTTTTCACACATCAAATCAAAATCCAAATTTTTAATCAAAATTTAAATCCTAATCAAAATCCTAATCCTAAACCCGTCTACAAACCAAACGGGCCCTAAAAAAATGTTTTTACAAAAATGATCTTTGCATTGTCTAAGCACTATCCAAGTGGTAGTCAACTTCTACCTTTTCCATCCCAAGGCGCATATCTCATGAAGGAAAAAGATGTGTGCAGTGCTTTTTGTTTGTGTCACTTCCAAAACACACAAGTAAATTCAATTGTCGCCAAGATTGCAAAACTCCTCGAATTAAGCCCTGCCTAGATCCTCGCCCTACCTCCTCGCCCAGATTCTCGCACCTATTTCCTCGCCATATTCTTCGCTTTTTGTCATTTCTAATTAATTCCGTCGCCCACAAAATCGCATAATACACATGTAGGGTTGGGATTTAGTGTTTGAATAAATCTAACGGATCACATTTAAAGTTCATTATCGTAAAATTGTTATGCGAGGTCTTGTTGTTTCGTAAACACCTACCAATTATAGTTCATTTAAAAAAATTCCTGCATACTAAACATCATATTGATTATTTGAAAGAAGTATGAAAGGAGCCAAACCACAAGTCAAAAGTCTTCCAAACCAAGATAACGAGGCAACTACAACCATATCAATTCATAACCACGTAAATTAAGATTAATCAAATAACAAATTATACTAATTATATTTTGTGGTTTAGATTGTTAGTAGTATTTCTTAGCTGTCTTTTATAATATTTGTGTTAAATAGAACATTAGCATCATTTATTGTCTATTGACAAAATTACACGGATGGTCCATGTGGTTTACTCAGATTGCAAGTTTAGTCCCTAAGTCAAAATAAGTACACTAGGCATCCCTAATTTTGAAACCTGTCATCCTTTTAGTCCCTAATTTGGATGTCCAGTTAAGTTATTCGCACCGTTAGTCCTTCGTTAATATTTTTTGCACCGTTAGTCCTCATTTTCTAAAAAAGTTCTCATTTTTTGCACCGTTAGTCCCTCTGTTAATTTTTTGCACCGTTATCAATCTTTTTACGTTTTCGTCCATTTTTTAACGTTCTCGTCTGTTTTTTAACGTTTTCGTCTATTTTTTTTACGTTTTTGTCAGTCATTTTACATTTTCGTCCATTTTCTTACGTTCTCATCCGTTTTTGTAACGTTTTCGTCCATTTTTTACGTTTTCGTCCATTTTTAACGTTCTCGTTTATTTTTTAACGTTTTCATCCTTTTTTTTTTACGTTTTCGGCCGCATTTTTACGTTTTCGTCTGTTTTCTTATGTTTTTAAACGTTTTCGTCCATTTTTTTAACGTTTTCGCTCGTTTTTTTGATTAGGTAAGTATACTAAAAGAAAACTTGACATTTGATAAAAATGTTTATGTATCGATCATAAATCACGATTTTGACCCCTTTCTGGTCCGAATCATCAAAAGTATAAAGCACGAAAGTTGTCCAGAATAATGTTTTACATCAAGACTAATGAGATTTTAACTTGAAAAATGCAAAACAAGGGCTGTTTACTACCAAAACTTAAGCCATTTTCGTTCGTTTTTTCTCACGTTTTTATATGTTTTTGACCATTTTTACATGTTTCGTCAGTTTTTGTCACATTTTCATACATTTTTATCCATTTTTATCTTGTCCGTTTCTTCAAATAAGTTTGATGATTTACACAAGCACAAAAATTTACAAGAGTTTATAAGTTTATAAGTTATGAATTTGGGAAAAAAAAAGGCTTAAGTTTTTGTAATAGACATCCCTTGTTTTGCATTTTCTGGTTAAAATATCGCGATTCCTGACGTAAAACATCATTCCGGACAACTTTCGTGTTTTACACTTTTGATGATTCAAAGTTTCAAACCTGAAAGGGGTCAAAATCGTGATTTAAAATAGACACATAAACATTTTTATTAAATGTCAAATTTTCTTTTAGTATACTTACCTAATCATAAAAAATAGGCGAAAACGTAAAAAAAGAGAGAAAATAGATAAAAATATAAGAAAACAGACAAAAACGTAAAAAAGCGGACAAAAACGTAAAAAAAATTGATAAAAATATAAGAAAACAAACTAAAACATAAAAAAACGGGTTAAAACGTAAAAAAAGGGATAAAAATATAAGAAAACAAACTAAAGCGTAAAAAGCGGACGAAAACATAAAAAAAATGGATGTAAATGTTAAAAAAATGGACGAGGACGTAAGAAAATGGACGAAAACGTTAAAAAAACGGACGAGAACGTAAGGAAATAGACGAAAACGTAAAAAGATTGACAAAAACGTAAAAAAATGGCGAAAACGTAAAAAAAACGGACGAGAACGTTAAAAAATGGACGATAACGTAAAAAGATTGATAACGGTGCTAAATATTAATAGAGGGACTAACGGTGCAAAAAATGAGGATTTTTTTAGAAAATGAGGATTAACGGTGCAAATAACTTAACAGATAAACTAACGGGACATCCAAATTAGGGACTAAAAGGGTGACAAATTTCAAAATTAGGGATGTCTGGTGTACTTATTTTGACTTAGGGACTAAACTTGCAATCTGAATAAACCACAGAGACCATCCGTGTAATTTTGTCTTGTCTATTTTTCTGGGATAACACCAAATTGATCCAATACAAAACAAGATACCATTCTAAGCAATTGTCATGCTATCTTTTCTAACACATTTTTGGACATACTTTATTCCGATGACTATATTTTTAAGATTTCTTTTTATTTCATCAAAATAGAATTTACATAGTAGTTGAAGCCAAACGGGCAACAAGCTGCGTCGCTAGCCTTTTTTGGATTGCAAAGCTAACTCTTTTGAAAACTACATTTGTGGATCTATGTGTCATAACAAGTTGCGCCGCTAGCCCTTTAAGATTGACAACTTTATTCACCAACATTACTCCGTCATCATTTATGAAAAGATAAAAAGTTAAGATAGTATATATTTGTATCAAAAGTTCATGACATTGTAATATCTTTCTTATGCATGCATATGTAGAATCGCATCTAAGAAAGAAATGGGTATAGCACGCTATAAGTGCGTCTACCACAATTATGGCTGGCAATTTTGACACGAAACCTGTTAACACGACACGACACGACCTGTTCTTAACAGGTTCGTGTCTTAACCTTAACAGGTTTCGTGTCTTAACAGGTCAGACCTGTTAAGACCTGTTAATTTTCGTGTCTTAACAGGTCAAACCTGTTAGACCTGTTAATGACCTGTTAATATTATATGATAATATTATATACAAATTGGTACTTGTAGTTGTGGTGGACAACCTGGAACAAACAAACACTACACATCCATCTCTAATCTATTCTCTCTCTTCTCTCCCATCTTCATCTTATCTAAACTTCTAAAGTCTAAACCAAACCCTAGCCGCTCCTATATCCGGCCACCACAGCTCCACCGCCGGCCACCACACTACACGACCACCACCATTAGAATCCCCATCTCATTCTCTTCTCGATCCACTACTACACGCGCTCATATTTCTTTCTTTTGACCTCGTTAATAATCAAACTCGCCTCATTTTTCATGTTTTGCACGAGTTCTTGTGTCCTTTCTTGTGATGCCGATGACCCTAAGGGTCCGTTTGGGTTGATGTTGAGCTCGGTTGAGCTACGCCGAGGCCTTAGTGGTCTCGGGTTGGGTCTTTGTGACTTGTGAAAACTAAGTCGAAACCCAAATGGGTCTCTCGGCTCGAGTGGGCTAGGTGAGAGTGACCCGAGACTTGATTCTTGATGTTCCTATTGTTATTGTTAGTGGTCTCGGGTTGGGTCTTTGTGACTTGTGAAAACTAAGTCGAAACCCAAATGGGTCTCTCGGCTCGAGTGGGCTAGGTGAGAGTGACCCGAAGTGATGTTGTTTGACTACAATTGTTGTTATTGACTGCAATTTTTTTTTATTACTTGTAGTTGTTGACTGCAATTGTTGTTGTTGTTTATTTTTATTGTTGTTGATGTTATCACTTGTTATTCTTGTTATCTTGATCTCGAAGTGATGTTTTTGAGGGTGTTTGGATGGATTATTTGACCACGAGATTAGATATATTTGTTGTTGTTCTTGATGTGGAGATCTATATTAATTTGTTGTTGCTCTAATTTGTTGTTGTTGTTCTTGATGTTCTTGATGAGTAATAAAAAAATATTGTTTGTTCAGATCCAGAATTCCAGATCCATATCAATATCAAAAAAAAAAAAAAAAAAAAAAAAAAACCTAATATGCATGTTAACAGGTTCTTAACAGGTCTTAACAGGTTAACCTGTTTATTTTCGTGTCGTGTTCGTGTCTGAGAAAAATGACACGATAAGCTAACAGGTCGTGTTCGTGTTTGACCTTAACAGGTTCGTGTCTTAACAGGTTCGTGTGACCTGTTATGCCAGCCCTAACCACAATAAGACTTATTACAAAGTCGTCCACATGGTGGTACTCTCATTCAAACAAACTATACCGAAGAGTTCGTATAAAATTGTGTGAGAACGATCCAAAAGCACGTTATGAAAAATGCGTCCGGTGGTTTTGTGTGCAACAAGGTGGGATGCGTCGGGTGTGCCACATAGGCTGGGGCCTTGGTCGCCCGACCCTTATTACTTTGTCAATGCTAATGACAACCATAAATATTGTGATCACCTCATGACACATCAGCTTTCTCTTTTCATGACTACACTCAATCACAATTTGCTATAAGGTGATCACAACCACAACTAAAAATATACCCAACAAAAATTAATAAAAGAAAAATCCACACACAAAAGGGAATAAAATTTTCGTTTGGGCTAATAGAAAAAACGCGATCACCAATTTATGTGAAGGGTCAACCAACCGAGCAATTAAATTTGGCCTAACATTCAACTAGAGGTTGCTTTGTGAATTCTAAATCGTAATATTATTGTCATAGGTTAGATGGTTGTATTTTTTGCAAAAGTAGAAACAATAGAGTATACCTATATGAATAATGCAAGGGGCAATTACATATATACCCATTAAAACTTGTATATTTGCATATATATCCAAAACATGCTTAAACATTATTGTACATTGTGCATTAAAAACTTGTATTTTAAAGAAATATGCAAATATTCATGTTTTAGTGGGTATATATGCAATTCCCCCATAATGCAATTTCGAATTGAAAAAAAGTGAAAAGCCCAAAAGTGCAACACTATGTGGGGGCAAAATGTGCTATATGAAAGGGACCAAATTAGCCGTACTTGGAAGGTTTGATGACTAGATATGGATGTGTTCTTATCCTATTCCGGTACCTAGTAACATTTCTAAATTTTTTGAACCATACAAAAGCTATAGGTGGCAAAACCAAAGATAAAACTAAATAATATGGGCCCACTCTAACTAATACTTTAATCCACTTTTGCGCTTTTTCATACATCAATCCATTTCTTTACTTTAGCAAGTTTCATTTCACGTTTACAATTACACCTACTAGCAAGGTTTTGAAACCCGACCCGGCCGGGTTAATCGGTTCGACCGGTTCTGGCCAAAAAAACGGGTCAAAACAACCTGGGTTTTTAAAACCGGGTTAACCGGTTTGACCCGCCGGGTTTTGAGTGACCCGGGTCAACCCGGTTCTCGAAACCCGGCCGGGTTTCATTTTTCCAAAAAAATTTAATAAAAACCCGGGTTGACCCGGTGATCGAACCGGTTGACCCGACGGTCCAACCGGTTGACCCGGTCAAAAAATAAAATAATAATAAATTGAAAACAGGGTTGACCCGGCGGTCCAACCGGTTGACCCGGTGCCCGTGACTCGACCGGGTCGATTTCGAACCCGGTTTTCAAAACATTGCCTACTAGTGATGACAAATTATGATGATGAATAGGATAAACAAGCAAACATTTTCTCATATCAAGATGAGAAATAGGATGACAAGGATTAATTATCTCACACATATCTTTAAATGTAACAGTCATGGATGTTTAAGAAGAATTACGAGTTTGTTTTGAAAAGAAATTAGGACTCACTTTGTTTAAGAAAAGTATTGGAATTTCAAAATGTTTCTTTATGCATAAGTAGGTAGAGTTAGAATCAAATAACGAGAAAAATTGAAATAAAAATAATAAGAAGAAACTACAATAACTTATTTCAGATGTACTTATAAAAATATACAACAAAAATGAAATGCAATTGAACTATACGAAATAGACACTTTTAATAGACGCTTTAGTTGTTTATCTATGAATCTATGATGGTTTGTTTTAATCTTGTAAAAGCGACATTCCTAAAGGAAAAGTTTATTATACCTTATCCTATATACCTTGTATATCCTCTCTCTATATATATGTTCCCACAATTTATGCCACTTTCAAGGATCCTATGTTACATACTCTTTCCAACTAGTTTCCAAGCAAATTTCTTTCTTTTTAATCAAATATTTGATCATAGCCCAAGATGGGTGAGATTGAACAAAGGCAAATATTTCAAGAAATGGTATTAAAGGATAATAATAAATCCGATATAGGAAGAGTTCCATGGGTTTTTATAGAAGCTAAAGACGATGTTCGCGACTATGATCGTGTCGAATCGGATTTAGATGATTCTTTCGAGTCATCTTCTTCATCCGAAACGTTAGAAGATACATCTTCATCTACTTCATCGTCATGTAGTCCTATATTCGAACTATCCGAACTCACGGCACAATTACCTATCAAGTAAGTACTTCAATGTGATCAACTATTTTTTTGTTTACACATGGTACAACATATTAGCTATGACAAGACCGAATTCTTATATTACTTGTATTTTATGTAGGAGGGGTTTATCAAAGTTTTATCATGGAAAATCGGAGTCTTTTGCATCGCTAACAAGTGTGAAAAGTATTGAAGATCTTGCCAAAAAGGGGAAGTATCCATATAGATCAAGGACGATGAAAAGTTTAAGTCCAAAAGCAACAATAACCAAGAACAAAAAGGGTTCTTCTACTTCAACAACTAGTAGGAGTCCTATATTTTCTTCACTAGGAAAAATGAGTTCTCTAATGGCTAGCTAGCTAGTTAGCTTGAATGATCTTATTAGCCTTTGGTACAAAATTTGTCCAACCAATGTGGTTTTTTTTCCAAACATTTGTACTCGAGGATTGTTATCTTTTCGATTGGTCTTGATAGGGTTTATTACTTTATTTTACCACGGAGTATATGTTTGTCTCTTTTGTCTCATTAAAATTACACGCACCTTAGTTGCATTTCTTATGAAACTAGAGAGAGGTTCTTTCAATCAAGGTTTTGAAACCCGGGTCGACCCGGCCGGGTTAACCGGTTCGACCGGTTCCGGCCGAAAAAACGGGTCAAAACAACCCGGGTTTCTAAAACCGGGTTAACCGGTTTGACCCGCCGGGTTTTGAGTGACCCGGGTCAACCCGGGTCTCGAAACCTGGCCGGGTTTATTTTTTCAAAATATTTTAATCAAAACCCGGGTTGACCCGGTGGTCGACCCGGTTGACCCGGCGGTCAAACCGGTTGACCCGGTCAAAAAAATAAAAAAATAATAAATTGAAAATCGGGTTGACCCGGTGCCCTGTGACTCGACCGGGTCGATTTCCAACCCGGTTTTCAAAACATTGCTTTCAATATACAGACCCCGTGAAAACAACTTGTTTTTACGTCTTAATATTTGTTACTACGTCTTTTGTTGGTATGGATCAATCCACAAAAGGTGTATTTGGGGTATCACAATGAATCGAGTAACTACTTTCCAAAAGAATCTATTCGACCTTATATGTCTAGGTTACACGAATAAATATTTGGGATAGTTCAAAGCGTTATTATTTACGTATAGTATGTAAATCGGTATTAAGAATGGGTTAGGATGATTTTGTTGTTTGGTTTCTTGTGTTGAACGGTAAAAACCCGATTAATTGATTAAGATCAAGAAACTCGGATAACACTACGACCCTTTGTAGTCTGCGTGTGAGGTAATATTTGCCCCAAGTGTGTGAAACTTATTAAGTTGTGTGTGAAGCCTTCTATTTATAAAGAGGCCAGTAAGGTTTAGAGATAAGCCTTTGAGGGATGATCAACGAGTTGTGAAGAAGCCAGGTGTTAATCATCTGAAGCACAAACAAGGAAGACCGGTAGACTCTCTTCCTTGAATCGTATAAAGTAGTGTTTGTCGTGCGTTTCCACTGTTCTATGTTAGATCGTAAATCATAATCGTTAGTGACAATTGAGGAGCAGTAGTATTATGCATTCAGTATAGCATGATGAGTTTCATCAGGCTAAGTGTGGCCTGTGGTTATAGTCTGGTCGCTATCAAGTGTTTATTGATGAGCCTTAGTAATGTGCTTAATTCGTGCGTATATTTAGTGAGCTTGAGCAACTAATATTGATACGCTATCAGTTATGTTATTAGTTGTGGCAAAACATAAGAACCCTTTTTTGGTGCTAGGTGTTTTAACTTCTTGTCTCGTTCTTCTCATGCATATATTCATCTTATATATAGTGTGATACTCAACACAAAGAAAACTATAAGAATTAATTAGCCAATTAATCTTTCAATAATGTTCTTTCATGATAGTAATAGTAGTCACAAGACCAATTCATCTTGAGTCATTAAACCGAGTTTAAATCGCCAATTGAATAAAGCGGGACTGTTAAAAAACTGAAGAAACAACTCCAACGAAGTTATCAACTTAGCAGCTTAATCACTCATCAGCATGCTCATTGAAGAGAATACCTACTAATGAGTTCGCTCACTAATAAGTACAACTAATTGTTGATAGTTTTACTCACTGAAGAGTATAACTCTTTGATTACTTTAGTCACTGAAAAGTTAGATCTTAGATGAGTTACTCCTTGATAAATTTACTCAAAGTTCACTTACAGAAGAGTATAACTTACTAATGAACTCATCAACTAGCTGGTTTCAACAACACCACTATCGAGTTAGGGTGATTTAGTGAGTGTACACTTCATACCTCTAATTCTATTTTCAAGTATAACCATATCCCTCTATTGAACTAAATTTCCATCATCTTTATTATACATATTGATTTTGGTGATTTTGATTCATACCATGTACACTTTTGTAAGTTAGCAACTATTCTATATAAAATTTGGTGTTAATTGCTAAAATCGTTTGTGCTATCATCGTCCCTATGGAGGGAATTGTTGCATTTTCAACATTTGCCATAGTTAAATAGCTAAACTATCCTTTGTCGTTTTTCCCCTATAGGTATATGATGAGGCGAAAAATGAACCATTTTAAAGGGTCATTTAAGCCCAGATTCGAGATTATTTGATCAAATATTGTCATAAATCGTTTCTTTTGTCATTTTAGGTACTTTTGGAGAGAAATCTGGAAAAGGAAGCATTTTGGACGTTTTTGGAGCATAAAAGTGAAGAAAATGGCAAGGTCTCAATTTTTCTTGCTGGGAACAGTACCTGACGGCGTTAAGAGTTTCCAAGTGACGGCGTCAAGAGTAACAAAAGAGGTGGAAGTGGATGACACACGTGACGGTCCAGAGTGTTTTGTGCATTGAAGATGATGGCGTCACCCAAGGTCGTCATGGTCCAAGTATTAGTGACGGCCCAGAAGAAATTTACACATGACGGCGTCACAATTGGATCTAGGCAATACGATTTCTATTTTGGCGGCGAGTTGAAGGCGTCAGAAATTCCTTCTTGACGCCGTCACCCTGTAAAATCTATATATAGTTTTCCAAATTTCATTCATTAGTGTGCAACTTTGAGGGAAAAACCCTAGGCCGATTTTTACAGCTTTTTCAAGGGTTTCAACCCTTTGAAACTTTCATGTTCAACTTGAGATAAGTACTCTTTCAATTCAATCAATATGTCTATGTGTTGTTTGAATATATCTTACGCTTGTCTTCAATTTAACATGCTAAGCTAGATTTCTTTTGTGTTTGCTTAGATGTAGTGAAATCTAGATGTTAATTATGGGTTGATTGTTTGTTTATAATTGTTACGGATGATTGTATTCGATGTTAGGCTTAAGAAAACTGGCAGACTTCCATTGGTAACATGCTTGAACGTCTTAAGAAACATGATCAGAGGTGTACTATGATTTTTGGTTGTATTTAATGCGTAGGAGAATTCTAATGATCCCATGTTAGGAGCTTCTAACGGCTCGACATAGGAATGAAGTAGGATCCTATAGAGTTAGGGAATATTGTACACGGCCCTACGACTAGTATTAAGGAATACGACCCGTCATCCATGCAATTGTACAAGCTATCAACCTGTAAAAGATATCTAGGGAGTAATGAAACCTAAGTAAACACAATTTTCCCCATCATTGTTTACACCAATAGTATAATTAGCTTTATTTTCATTTCTGTTATTTTATTTTGATTGCATCTTAGTTATTTGGGTTAGTTGGCTAGCAACTAATTCCGCCCACTCTTCCAAAACCTGAGATTTTTACTTGCTTTTCATAAAATCTAAAAATACAAAAAGAAACATCCCTCACCTCTAGACCTAGTTTTTAGGCTTTCTAATACTAGCGACACTATTCCTGAGTTGAACGATCAATCCCCCGGTACTTGTCACTATACTATACTACAACGATCAGGTACACTGCCTGGTGGGGGTTGTAAGCTTCTCAAGATCCCTTGAGAGGTAAAACCTTTTGTGAGGGTGCAATTTCCACGCATCAAGTTTTTGGCGCCGCAGCCCGGGAAATAGTTATTGTCTAGGTTAGGATTTCTTTTGATTAGGTCTACTTGCTAGATTCCTTTCTAGTAAGATTTTATTTTTATTTTTTAGGTTTTCTTTAGTCTATCTCATTTCTTCGTGTCTTTGTTCGTAACCTTTACCATCCGACATCATGGAAGGTGGTAACATCTTTAAACCCATCAACCCACCACAACAAAACCACCCACAAAACCCACCACTAGCAAAACAACCTCCTAGGCCCCGAACCGTAGGAAAATATTCCCGTCCTAGCCACCAAGGCTATCAAAACACCATTGAGCTCACCCAAGGAGCCAATGTGTCCCCTTTGCGATTCGACACCATCCGGTTGGTGCAAAGCGGATGTGCATTCCATGGACTTCGTTCAGAAAATCCTAATCAACATCTCAAGGATTTCCTTAAAATCGTAGATTCTATAGACCTTGATGTTACAACTAGAGAGTCGACCTGATTACACCTATTCCAATTCTCTCTAAGTGATGAAGCTAGTCAATGGCTTGAACGTTTACCTGCGGGATCCATCACCTCATGGGATGATCTCACCACTCGTTTACTTGCTCAATTTTTTCCACCGGGGAGAACTACCAAGATTAGAAATGATATCTTGATGTTCCAACAATGTCAAGGAGAAACTCTATATGAAGCATGGACTCGTTTCAAGGACTTACTCCAAAAAGCCCCTCATCATAGCATAGATCTTTGGCTCCAAGTCCAAATCTTCTATGACCATATCGATCTCTCCACAAGGCGAACCATTGACCAATCGGCCGGTGGCAAGCTACGTGATCTAAGTACGGAAGAATCATGGGAACTCATAGAAGATCTTGCTCTCTATGACAACGAAAGTTGGAATGATCCCCGTGATTTGAACAAAACGGTCAAGGCAATATCTTTGCCTTCGAAAAATTCTAGCACTCCCGACCGTAGGATCATGGAACTTGAGGACCAAGTCAAGTTTCTCATGAAATCCTACGAAGCTCCTAAGACTTCAAGCCAAGTGAACAAAATCACTTCTTCATGCGAATTATGTAGTGGTCCCCATGACACTCGTGATTGCGTGGAACTCCCCGGACAAGCTTTTGTGGACTACGCATCCTCGTGTACCGACGAAGCGGGAGATAAGTGGTACACTTTCAAACCCGAGCCAAACCCTTACGGTGATTATTACAACCCTTCTTAGAAAAATCACCCGAACCTTAGGTGGAAACAAAACCAAAATATGCCCCAAAACAATTCTTCCAATCCACCTAATCGTTACCAACCAAATGGTCCACCCGTTAACCGTACTTTCAACAACAATCCTTCTAATAACTATGGTACTACCAATAATCTTGAAGGATTGATTTCCAAGTTCATGGCATCTCAAGAAGCTCGCATATCTAAGTTTGAAGCCGATTTCAAACAAAAGCAAAGCGAGATGACCACCAAAATAGACACATTGTTGAAAGTTCTCAATGACCGAGAAATGGGAGCACTCCCAAGCGACACGGTCAAGAACCCGAAACTAAACGTTAATGCCATATCATCGGTTTCGTCACCTACTTCTTGTCCACAATACTATTCGGTCAAAGCAATGAGCACGTGTTTCAAGCAAACCCACATTCTTCAAAAGGACCAATTGAATGAAACACCTAATATCAAACCGGTCAAAAGCATAGTTGAAACACCTCCTACACAAGACCTTGACGATGAATTCAAGGAGCTCCACCTTGAACGCCCCGTCATTGATGTCTTAGCCCGTGCTCCCTACTATAGTGCCCTCTTAGAATAATATGAGAAATTTAAATTGGGTAAAAATGGGACCGCATTCGTTCAAAACAAATTGCCTAAGAAGCTTGATGATCCGGGTATATTTGTTTTGCCTTGTAAGATTGGAAGATCCGAAGCTTTCGACACATTAGCCGACTTAGGATCAAGCCTCAACTTGATTCCCTTATCCCTTTTCACTACTCTTAAGCTAGGAAAGTTAGAGGAGACGGAAGTACTAATTGGTCTAGCGGATGGAAGTATTGCCTATCCGGTCGGAATGATCAAGGATGTAGTGGTTCACGTAGGAAAGTTAACTATTTTAGCGGATTTTCACGTCCTAGATATGGTTAGTGATACTACATGCCCGTTGTTAGTAGGAAGAGGATTTTTAGCAACCGCTAGTGCCATGATAGATTGTAAGGAGTCTAAGATAGCGGTAGGAGAGGGTGAGACTTGGTCGGTTTATGATGTTAGGAAGCATAGCTACGATTGTGAGGACGAACCGACACCACATGTAACACCTAAAATCTGAGAACATGTGAAAAGACCAAAATACCCCTACAAGTTTAAAATTTAATTAAAAGTTTATAAAGTCTTCAAATAAATCCCAAACTCCTGACAATGCATAAGTTATGATCCAAAATAATTTTAACAACTTTATTTAACATTCATAAAAGTGGTAAAATTACCAAAATACCCTCACAAGGGCCGAATAAACCAAACTTGATTTTATTATGATTTAAATTGGTTTAAAAAGGATAACTATTGGATAATTAAGGAAGTATATCACCAGGAATAATTGGGCTAACCTAAATCACGAAATTTCTGGTCCATAAACCCCTCATCACACGGCATATTTTTTTTAAAAACCAAAAACCATATCTTTTCTTTTAAAAACCCTAATTGCCGATTTCAATAAACACACAAACAATTCTCACAGCCCCCATTCGACTCACACAGCACTCCTGGGTATTTTTATGTGATAAACCAACATCCTAAGAAGCCAAGAAAAATCCCATTCGAATTGTTGAAGCCTTACACGATCGTAGCAATCGTTTTCTTTTGTCGAGCCCTAAAACAAAGGTAAATTCGTTATGTTTCATACGACCTCTTATAAATTCATTTTCTATTTTTCCTGAGTTCCTTACATCATATATGATATTCGAAAAATGATTACAAGGTTTGTTGGTCGCGTTTGTTCTCGTGGGAATTTTTGGTGTCGTATTATCCAATTCAAGAGGTGTAATTCGTCCAGCCTATTCTATTTGTTCCAGATCTGGTCTGGTATTTTTCTCACGTCTCTTATATCATATAAGTCTCAAATAAAATGTTCTAATCGATCCATGCATGCTCTATAACGTTTTGGTGAATTAAACCCTAAAAACGCAACAAAACTCTATATCATTGTATATGAATTTTCTGGATATGAATGATAATTTTTATGAACTTCATATATTAATTATGATCTCGTAAAAATATGGGTTTGAATTATAGAAGCTTAAATCTCGTGTTGTGATTTATTTTATAAATCGGCTAATTAAGAAAACAATGAAGAAAATAAAAGAAACCCTAAATCGAATTAGGGTTAGGGTTTTTATGTTTGGATCTGGTAATTAATGCATAATAATGATTGAGTAATGATTGTATAATGATGGCATAATGATTTTATGAAATTAGGGTTTGGTTTTGGTAACTTTATAATAAATCCGATTGGAAAATAAAGTACAAGGGTGTGTTTTGCCAACTTTGAAACATCTGGGATATTTTTGTAAGATCATATATATCAGTAGGAATATGGGAAAAATATAACTTAAGGGTTTAATGTGTAACTATGAAGACTAAAAGGTTTAAAGTGTAATTTTGGAATGTAAGGGTATAAAGGGTAAAGTTGTGAAACCCTAAAGACCAAATGTGTAAATATATTAAAAGATACTTTGATTCCATTAATAATGACTCAACTTTCTAATTATGAAAACTTTCTAAAAGTGGAAACTTACTATTTATGGAAACCTGCTAAAAGTGGAAAGTCACTTTAAATGGAAAGTTACTAAAACTGAAAAGCCGACTAAAATGAGAAATCTGAATTGAATAAGTTATTAATAATAAGCCGATCATTAATTCGTGTAGATTCGCTGAAGAAGGAGTTTTGCTTCCGACCTTTATGTTTTCTGTCATGTTTGCACTTGCGGTTTAAGGTACAGATATTCTGACCTTTCTCAAAAGGTTTCTCATGATCTCTTTCATATTCTGATCCGTTAGTTCCCGAATTGATGCCATTGCTATGATCCCCTTTACTTGAACCTTCTCTGTTGATCCCACTTGATATGACCTCCGTTATGAACCTATGCTATGAAAACCTTCTTAATGATACCATGGAAATGTTTTGAGAAGAACTGATTTGAAAAGATGTTTATAAATGATGCTAAATTTCTTTTTAAAAGAAAGGTTATTTAACTTTCAGGAACCCTATATTTTGAAAGACCATTTTTATGAAAACTGTTTTAAAAGATTATTTAAATTGGACTTTTAATAGAAACTTTTGAAACGGACTTTTGAACTGAACCATGAATTGATTTTTGAATATGAACCTTGACCTGATGAACTCTGAATGGACCTTGACTATTATTTCTGATATGATTTTGAGATGACTTTGAGATAAACCTTTGCTATATGACCTTTTGTATGACTTTGAGACCTGACTCCTAGTTTGATACCCGAGCCATTTCTGTTTTCCCTACCTATGGAGGTACCATAGGCATGTCTGTGATGCACCACTGGCATGACTCATGTGTGGGTGAGTGATTTCTCACGCCGTCCCTTCTTATGATTATTATTATGGCCATTATGACTTTGAGTATATGACTTTGAGATTGACTTTGAGTAAGGGGCGTATGGATTGCAATCCTAGATCTGTTCTGTTTAGTGGATTTAACTATGACTTTGAATTGACTTTGAGGTGACTGGTGCTGTGTGCAATACACGCCTTTCACAATTTCTGGGAGCTAGCTACTCCACCCATTTGATACATGAGGACACCCCTCATATTATCTGGTTGCCTGAGAGGTATCCCCTCTGATTGTGAGATTATGACTTTGAGATTATGACTTTGAGAATTATGACTTTGAGATTTATGACTTTGAGTTTCTGGGCTCGTGGTAGATGACTATCCTTTCTTCTTTATATTCTATCACTCTTTTATCTATTCCTTATTCTATTTCCCCAATGCACTATGTTTCAGTTCTGTTTCATTATCATTGCTTTGTATATGTATCTGTTCACTGGGCTTTTTAAGCTCAGCCGCATTTCCTTTTCCTGCGGCAGGTTTTAGTAGGAAGCTGGGTTATGGGAAGAGAGTGTAACTGGACTTAGAAGACTATGCTTTGGACTAGAGACGATTAGATGAAGTTTCACTTTATTAGACATAGTATTTATTGTTTTGTAACCTTGTAGTTCAGATTTTCATTTGTAACCCTGAATTTCGTTGTATGTATGAATCATATGCTTGTGTTTGTTCTGATATGTCACTGTAATGTAATACTTCTACCCATATCGGGTTGGGGTGTTACACCACATTGGGTAGAGATGAATATGAGACCATCTAGATATGGGCCTTGGATAGAAAGAAACTTTATAGGACCTCAGCGCCCATTCTATCTAGAAAAAGATTTCATCGATAAAACACATTCGGTGGAACAACTCATAGCTAGAGATGAGGAACAAGACCCTTTTGAGGATCCCCTAGTCTTTAGGAAAATGATTGAGTTCTTATGCGTAATGCCTATCAACATAGAGATGAACAAGTGTAAAAGGGAAGGAGATAAGTATAAATGAAATTGGGACAAGCCACCTAAGGAAGGTAACAGATCATGGCATATGAAGATGATTTTATATGATCCGGATGGAGAGAAGTTTGAGAGGTCATACCGTACCAAGAAAACCGATAGGAAGTTGAAACCTAAGTTTGATCCCAAAGATGTCCTCAATGAGGAGCTCACCTATATAGGATAGCCCATGACCTTGAGTCTAGCTACAAGACTCGTAAATAAAGAAAAGCGCTTCTTGGGAGGCAACCCATGTTTTGTGTGATTTTTATTTGTTTGATTGTTATTTGCTTTCGTATGCATGCTTTATTTTTATTGTTGGTAGATCATGTTTCAAACTAAAATTGTGAAAATGCTTTACTTTGTTGTTTAACTTCGTCTTAACTTCATATAAAGGTATTTTGCAAAAGCTAAGTGTAAGGGGAAACCCCAAATTTGTTTTTAAGAACGAAATTGATCATGATTCTCCACAATATTAAATGAACATTTGTATTAGTATTTGTTAGAGTCAAATGCTTGTATCGAGTCACAATGATGTATTGCAGGAGTTTCCCGGAAGTAGGACATAAGTTTTTCCAGAAATTTTTCGGAAACTTAATGTAAAGATTTCTGCAGGTCACTTCTGACGGCATCATGAATTAATTCCTGACGGCGTCATGTGTAAAATTCTGGAAATTTTGCGAGTTTTGTTTTTCTAACAGAGTCTTCAAGTTTTTGTTAATTCTTTAGTTTTATAAACTCCAGGAAATCTGCAAACATTCATTCCACAAGCATTATATCTTAAATTGTTTTCTAGGACTTGTTAGTATATATAGATTGCCGTCGATTTTATGCGATGTTGCCTTGTTTGTTTTCTCAGATTAAACAGGTTATGTATGACAAGAAGATGATTTATTTTTCTGGAAGGGAAGCTTTGAATGTTCATTTTCTTGGAGGAAGATTTAACCTTGTTACCACACTATCCACACCGAACGAATCAGGGGAGTATTTTCTTTCATTCTTTTACCTATTTCACTTTTACATTCTTTAATTGAACATTTGGGACAATGTTCATTCTAAGTGTAAGGGGAGAGTGAATGATGATACCTTATAGGATACTATTGCACTTGTGTTTGTTTGTTCGATGGTAGGTGTGTAGTAAAACTAAGAGAAATACTTGTTAGTGTAATTTTAGCGCCAAATTTAAAAATTTTTACAACATTTAGGAGTGAAACTTTAGCCTTAGCAAGCGTCTCATGGATAGGAGTTGTATGACTAGCACAAAACCGTACTATTCAGAAAAATTTTCCACCCAAATATGTGAGGTTCGCCTTTAGATTTGATAGGAAAAGCATTCATTATGCTTATGAGTGTACCGGTAGCATTTAGATTCTAGAACTTGCGTTAGTGATGCATCCCGAGACCGCTAGTGAGACTACATTCGTGTGGTAGGATTTACTACATGATAAGAGGCATTAGGATCACCCTTGTGTTTAAACCCGTATCATAATTACTTGACCATTTAAATCATATTACTTGGCTAGTAAAGTCAATTAATTTTTCCCACACCTTAGCGTTGTACTCATTTTTAGTACACGAAACCCCTAGTACACCCCTCCGAGCCTATCTTTTTGTTTCTAACTTTAAGCATCTTACTTAAAGGAAGAATTTGTTACAATCCACCCAAATGTGCAACCAAATCGCCTTAGCCTTCCGTGTATGCACTCATCTTTAGTGCATTATTGTTATATGTTTAAACTCTTAAAATTATCTAATTGATTACATGGTTGCTAAGTCGAGTCATATCTTGTACATATTATTTTGGGATGATTTGGACTCATGGGTAAAGTACTTATTTTATGGAGTAATGGGGAAGAACATAATATATTACCCTCATATATGCGTTAATCTTAAAAAGTACTCCAAGTGTTTTGATTATCTTGATTCGAGTCATTAGAATAATTTATTGTAAAGTATGTAAAAATTCAAGTGTAAGGGGAATGTACATTCCCTATGATGTATTATTTTGGATGGTAGGGTAAGAGTGTATGCAAAAAAAAAAAAAAAAAAAAAAAAAAAAAACCGTGTAATCCATATCCTTACACCTAACGTTATAACCCTTTGAAAGACCTCTTTGATAGTTTATCCTAGGTGCTTGCGCCAAGCGGTGGAATTTTGATCATTTCCCAAGCCTATGCTAATCTATTTTGCTATGATAGGTAGTGAGAGATGTTTTCCATTTTCTTATTGTGATATATACTTTATTACACCCGAGAGATGTGAGTATCTAAACACTATTTGTGAGGTGCTAGTGTATGACCTCCGTGCTTGTCTTTGGTTTTTAGTGGAACGATTATTTGTTGTAATTACTTTTATATTAGTGTTAAATGACCCCTAACTTGTATTTTGATTAGAATAAAAGCGCATTTGCTTGAGGACAAGCAAATCTCAAGTGTAAGGGTATTTGATGAGGCGAAAAATTAACCATTTTTAAGGGGTCATTTAAGCCCGGATTCGAGATTATTTGATCAAATATTGCCCCAAATCGTTCATTTTGTCATTTTAGGTACTTTTGGAGAGAAATCTGGAAAATGAAGCATTTTGGACTCTTTTTGAGCATAAAAGTGAAGAAAACGGCAAAGTCTCAATTTTTCTTGCTGGGAACAGTACCTGATGGCGTCAAGAGTTTCCAAGTGACGGCGTCAAGAGTAACAAAAGAGGTGGAAGTGGATGACACATGTGACGGTCCAGAGTGTTTTGTGCATTGGAGATGATGGTGTCACCCAAGGCCGTCATGGTCCAAGTATTAGTGACGGCCCAGAAGAAATTTACACATGACGGCGTAACAATTGGATCTAGGCATCACGATTTCTATTTTGGCGGCGAGTTGACGGCGTCAGAAATTCCTTCTTAACGTGTTAGCATTAAAAATATATATATAGAAGTGATGTTCATTCTCATATTATAACTTTGTGTCGTTTGTTAAGATTAGTAATAGTTTAGTCTTTGGGCTTTGGACTTGGCAAGCTAATATGTTATGTGCTATGTTACATAAGCCTTGTTATCTAATCATGTAACCAAGTCCAAGCCCAAGCCCAAGCCTGTAGAAAGTCTTAGGGCATCTCATGTATCTTACTATATAAACACCTCAAAGGCTCATTTGAGGTGTATGCTTGTGTGTGTAAGTGTGTGTTTCTCTAATAATATTCTCTCTTCTTTCTTTCTCTACATTCTCTACTTTCTCTCTCTAACATACTTCACATATCAAGTCACCAAGGCTATTGTGTATGATAAAGTTGATAGATTTATGTTCCTACATGACGCCGTCACCCTGTAAAATCTATATATAGTTTTCCAAATTTCATTCATTAGTGTGCAACTTTGAGGGAAAAACCCTAGGCCGATTTTTACAGCTTTTTCAAGGGTTTCAACCCTTTGAAACTTTCATGTTCAACTTGAGATAAGTACTCTTTCAATTCAATCAATATGTCTATGTGTTGTTTGAATATATCTTACGCTTGTCTTCAATTTAACATGCTAGGCTAGATTTATTTTGTGTTTGCTTAGATGTAGTGAAATCTAGATGTTAATTATGGGTTGATTGTTTGTTTATAATTGTTACGGATAATTGTATTCGATGTTAGGCTTAAGAAAACTGGCAGACTTCCATTGGTAACATGCTTGAACGTCTTAAGAAACATGATCAGAGGTGTACTATGATTTTTGGTTGTATTTAGTGTATAGGAGAATTCTAATGATTCCATGTTAGGAGCTTCTAACGGCTCGACATAGGAACGAAGTAGGATCCTTTAGAGTTAGGGAATATTGTACACGGCCCTACGACTAGTATTAAGGAATACTGATAGAACTCATGCACACCATCTACTATAAGTAGATAATGCACACCATCTACTATAAGTTCTAGGACCGTTTTGGACTCCAGGTTGTTTAGACTTTGATCTAGGATAAAAAGTAAGTACAATGGTAATAATAAGCACAGCGGAATAACATAAAGGTTATTATTATTATCAATAAAGTTCTTCGTCATCATCTCTAACTTAATATTTACAGCCCCAATTCTACTTGATCAAGGTAGAACTTGTTACACACCTTGTAACAGGGATCAAGGACTTGATCTTGAGGCTGAACTAACAACTACTAAAACTAACCCTAGACATTTATAACTTACATCTAGGTTACACACACACACCCCTTTAATGACTACATTATGGAAGACTCAATAAAACATATTCCCTGTATTTTGTTTATATAATAAAGAATTAGGGTTACAAGAATACTACGAAGGACTAAAAAATATTAATCTTCTTTTGCAAGCAAGTCCTTCCCAATCTTTTGTAGAATTCCTTCTTGTCATATTAAGTCCCTGTTGTTTCATTCTTTCTTATTTTGTATCATCAAATCTAATAGACCCAACAATCTTCCCCTATTTGATGATGACAAAACAAACACGGCCTTGTAGGAATTTCCCTAGACGAAGTAGAGAAATTGAGATAATTAAATCTCTCCATGAATGAAACAATCTTTGTCTTCCCCTTAATCCATGCCATACCACTCCAAAATCTCTTCCAACATCTGATTTTTGGGATATGAAGTTCTAAGTACTGCTGGAAAGTCAAAGTACTGGAAAGTCAAAGTACTGCTAAATTGTCAATGTGCTGATCAAGGTCAAAGTACTGCTACTTATTAAAGATTATTCAAAGTACTTCGAAGAACAAGGACTTAAGTGCAATATTGATTAAATGATTATTATGTAATATTGTATGAATATTCTAGAATTAGTTAGGGATAATTACTTGTCGTTCAAGTAGATATTGTAAACCGACTTAAGGTTATCTATATAAGGAGCCTTATGATGGTATTAGAGGAAGGAAGTCATACAAAGTTTTCACATTACGATTTTAGTAAAAGTTAGGGATTGTTAGTAAACCTGTAATTAGAGAGGCAGGTTTAAGAGTTGTTTTAATATTAACAAAGTTCTTTTTAACTTTGTGTTAGTAGATTCCGCATACTTTACAAAGTAATATCATTGTTTCAATATTAACTATTTTGAGTCATTCAAGATTGTTAAAACCTTACAAGCTACAAAGTAGTTTGGTCAGAGTATATCAATCCAACAAGTGGTATCAGAGCTTGTGTTGGAAACTCTGATTAAGAAGAAAACCTATTAAACCGATTCTACTACAAACCCTTAAAGATGTCGACAGATGCTGCTTCTGCTCCTTCCATCACTGCTGTCAGAATTCCTATTGTTAAGAAGTGAGAATATGATTTATGGGCCATGAAGATGAGGCAGTACATTGCCATCACAGACCATGCACTATGGGATGTGATTGTCAATGGCAATATGGTAATTAATGAACCAGTAGAGCTCCCAGGACAACCAACACCACCTAAGCTAACCTTACCAGTTGCTACCAAAAGAAATCAAGACAAGGCTCTCAACATACTGCTCGCTGCCATTCCTGATGGTCACTTATTGAAGTTTCATGATGCCAAGGATGCAAAACAACTATGGGCTGCTATTAAAACAAGATTTGGAGGTAATGATGCTTCCAAGAAGATGCACAGGAACCTGTTGAAGCAGCAGTTTGAAACCTTCACTGTTGGAGAAAGAGAAAGTCTTGACTCTGCATATGATAGATATCAAAATCTACTCAGCATGCTAGAGTTATTTGGAGCTGAAGCAACAGTTGAAGATGCTAATTTGAAGTTCTTGAAGAGTTTGCCTTCTGCATGGCATGTGGTTGCTACCATGATTAGAGGACAACCTGGTTTTGACACTATGGACTTTGATGATCTTTACAATAATCTAAAGGTGTATGAGCATGAAATGAAGGGTAATAAAGGTTCAAGTTCTCACAACATTGCTTTTGTCTCTTCTGAAAACAGAAGTAGTACTTCCACTAAAAGTACTGCTCATCCTGTCCAAAGTACTGTTGTAGAAACACAGAATCCATGTACAACTTTGATTACTACCACTTCATCACATACCCCCAATTAAGATGATGTTCTGTGTTCATTCTTTGCCCAAAAAGCTACTCTACCTGTTACTTATCAAGAAGATCTTTTGCAAATTGATGATGATGCTATGGAAGAAATTGATATAAGATGGCAGGTTGCCATGATTGCTGCAAGGATCAAGAAGTTTATGAACAAGACAGGGAGAGGTATTGATTTCAAGGCTAAGCAAGGTATAGCATTTGACAAGTCCATGATTGAATGCCTTAACTATCAAAGGACTGGTCACTTTGCAAGGGAATGCAAGTTTGCAAAGTATCAAGCAAACAGGATGATTGAACAACCTAAACCCAAGGTTGAAAGAAAAGAAGTTCCTATTGCTGAGCCAAAGTTACAAGCCTTGGTTGCTCAAGAAGACCTGTCAGAATTTGATTGGAGTAAAGAATTTGATGATGAACCAGTAACCTATTCTATGGTTGCATTGGAAGAGGTTGATTGGAGCACAACTTTTGATGAGGAACTAGGATATGAAGCTTTGGAGTCAAGAGATGGTCTAGGAAGCTTTGATTGGAGCATGGAATGTGAAGAAGAACCTGTTCAGCTTGCTATGATGGCTACTTCACCAAGTTCATTCACTATCTCTGAGGTATGTTCCATATGTAGTAACTCTTATCAAAAGATGCTTAAAGAATATGAAACAGAAAGAGATAACTATAGAAGGGCTAGGTCTGAGATAGCTGGTTACCAATTGACTTTAGAATCCATGGAAGCTAAGATAATCACTCATGAGAATAATGAAGTAGCTTGGGCTGAAAAATATGAACAACAAGATTATCAATTAAAGTTAAGTGACTGGAAGTTAGGATGTAAAGTTTCTGAATTAGAAAAGGTCACTAAAGAAAGAGATAAGTTGTTAGAAAAACTTGCTGTTTGGAAAGAATCAGGTCTGTCACATGTTAGTTTTGTTGAAAAACAGATAACAGCAAACATTAAAACTAGCGTAGGCTATGATAATAATTCAGAAGTACTTTCATCTAGGAACCAAGAATTAAATCTTTCTCAGGAAACCTCAACTAGTGATGAAGAATTCATAAGTTTAGAAGGAAACACATCCAGTGATGAGGAATCACCTTGTACAACACCTCCCGAGTTTAAGAAAAACAAAGGTTATAATGAAGTTCCTCCACCCCCAGGTAGTTTTCAACCACCTAGGACAGATGTTTCTTGTTATGGTGTAGATAACCTAGAGTTTAGGAAAAAGCTTAAAGGTCAATCTAATGCCGAGTCTTTAAGAGAATCTGTTGAAACACCAAGGGATGATAATAAAGTTTCTAAATGTGAAAAAGATTTTTCAAAACAAGCAGTACTTCCAAAAACTTATCAAAGTACTACTAATCATTCAACAGTACCTACAAAAAACTCTTTTCAAAATACTGCTTATCATAGAAAACCTTTTGGGAATGGATTTGGGATGATGGGTCAAAATACTGTGATTATCACTCAGAATACTTGAGCAAATACCCAAAGACCACATCTGCAAACCATAAGCATAAAGAGAATAAATCAAGGGAGAATAAACCAGCTTGGAATTACTCAAATAGGGTTAACCATAGTAATTTCACAAAAGACTATAGGTACCCTCATCAGAAAAGACCATTCTCCAAACCCACAATACCTTCACAAAGCACTAGTCAAGCAGTACTTCCTCAGAGTACTGTTAAGAAGTTTCCCAATCAAGGTACTGCTAGCAAAGACTCAAGTGTAAGACCTAGGAGATTTAACTCTTACAAATCTAGAAGGCCTTACAACCCAAGAAAAGCTGCTAGAACACAAAACCCAACACCAAAAGTTACAACTAAGTGGGTTAAGAAAGAAATTACTGCTGAGGGTGACAAAGTACTTTCAGAAAATAAGGGTAAAAAGGGGAGTGTTGATAACAATTCAACACGAGTTTTGGAATCAAAAACAATAGTTCTTGATAGTATTTTCAAAAACAGTGGTGATTACATACTCAAAGAATATGAGTATGTTACTCCACAAGGGGAACACAAGTCAGTAATGGCTTGGGTTCCTAAAAGAAACTAACCCTTTTCATTTTTATGCAGGGCAACCCAACAGAGGAGCTTAAAGATCATCTTATTGTGGATAGTGGTTGCTTTGGAAGTATGACAGGAGAAAAGGAGCTCTTGTCAGATTTTAAGGCTTATTTTGGAGGAAGAGTTGCATTTGGGAATGATCCTGATGGAGGGAGAATCACTGGCAAAGGAACCAATAAGGAAGGATCTATTGATTTAGAGAATGTTAGATATGTGAAGGAGCTTAAATTCAACCTTTTGTCAGTCTCTCAGATCTGTGACAAGAAGTACCCTGTGTTGTTTCTTGACACAGAATGTCTTATTCTCTCCCCTGAGTTTAAATTAGAAGATGAAAACTTGGTGATGCTGAGAGCACCAAGAACCAATGATGTTTATAGCATAGACTTGAAGAACATCAATTCTGATGAAAGAGCAACATGCTTGATTGCAAGGGCAACAATAGAGGATGCACATCAGTGGCACAGAAGACTAGGGCATGTTAATTTCAAAAACATCAATAAGCTGGTCAAAGGAAATTTAGTTAGAGGTTTACCTTCTAAAACATTCAAACTTGATCATTCATGTCTGGCTTGCAAGAAGGGTAAACAACACAAGGCTTCATGTAAGAAGATTGAAGAAAGAACAACTAGGGAGCCTTTGGAGTTGCTGCATATGGATCTGTTTGGACCTGTTTCAGTTGTTATCTTAAACAAGAAGAAGTACTGTTTGGTTATAACAGATGATTGTAGCAGATTTAGCTGGGTCTTTTTCTTAGGATTCAAAGATGAAACTTTTGATGCTATTCATGATCTTATAATAGCACTTGAAAATCAGTTAAAACTCAAGGTTAGAGGCATTAGATGTGATAATGGGACAAAATTCAAGAATCAGCTTATGGATGAATTTTGTGCTAAGAAAGGGATTAAAAGAGAATTCAGTATTGCTAGAACTCCTCCGCAAAATGGAGTTGCAGAAAGGAAGAACAGAACTTTGATAGAAGCAGCAAGGACAAAGCTTGCAGACTCCCAATTACCTGTTCCATTTTGGGCTGAAGCTGTAAGTGCTGTTTGTTATGTGCTAAATAGAGTGTCAATAACAAACCCTCAGATGAAGACACCTTATGAGTTACTCATGGGAAAGAAGCCAAACATAAAGTTTATGAAACCTTTTGGATGTCCCCTGATTATCTTGAACATTGCTGATAATTTGGGAAAATTTGATGGTAAATCAGAAGAAGGATACTTATTGGGTTATTGTACAAATAGCAAAGGGTTCAGAGTGTATAATAGGGCTACCAAGAAGGTTGAAGAATGTCTTCATGTTGAATTTCTAGAAGAACAAGAAAATCAAAAGGGTAAAGGTCCTGATTGGATGTTTGATCTTGATTTAATGTCCTCATCCATGAACTATGTACCTGTCAGAGAAGAAAATCAAGTTGTTCACAATGATGAGGAAACACAATACATTGTTCATGGAGTTAACATAAGATCTGAAGTTGATTCTGATGAAGCACCCAATGATGAGAAGAAAAGTACTGCTGCACCTCAAGGTACTGTTGATCCTCAAAGTACTGTTCCCTCAAAGACACAGTATCTGATGAAGATCAAGCTATCCAATATGAACTTAATTGGATGCTTCTTCAAGAAACAATTGCTAAATCCTATGAAGATGATCAAAGAAGAGCTTATGAAGCAGAAAAGAAGAAGGCTAAAGGCACTGACAGTACTTTGCCCCGAAGTACTGCTGATCCATTTAAAAGTACTTCTCAAGTCTTAGATACATCAAATTGGAAGAATGCTGATGATTTACATGATCCAACCATGCCTGCCTTAGAAGATACTGATGCTGAATTGGAACAAGAAGGCATTTTCTCAGATTCTAATGAAGACCCTGACCTCACAAATTTGGAAGATAATCTTGAAGTACCACCAACTCCTACTCTAAGAATTCACAAAGATCATCCTGTCAGTAAGATAATTTGATCTTCTAATTCAGGAGTACTTACAAGAACTAAAGCTAAGAATATGTCTCAACAACATACTTCTTTACTTAGCTTTATTTACAAGCAGAACAGGGTGAATCACAAGGATCAGAAATTGTGTTTATTTGCTTGCTTTCTGTCTCAAGAAGAACCTAATACAATAAAACAAGCATTAGTCAAGGAGAGTTGGGTTGAAGCTATGCAAGAAGAACTCTTACAGTTTAAACTTCAAGAAGTATGGGTACTATGTGGTTTACCTGATGGTAATAGACTGATTGGAACAAAATGGGTCTTCAGAGTTAAAAGAGATGAAAGAGGGAATGTAATCAAGAATAAAGCAAGGTTAGTAGCTCAAGGATATAGACAAGAAGAAGGAGTAGACTATGATGAAGTATTTGCTCTTGTGGCAAAGATTGAAGCCATAAGGCTATTTTTGGCTTTTGCATCTTATATGGGGTTTCCTGTATATCAGATGGATGTTAAAAGTGCTTTTCTATATGGCACTATCACAGAGGAAGTTTATGTTAAACAACCTCCTGGTTTTGAAGATCATGCACATCCAAACAAAGTCTACAAGGTTATCAAGGCTCTGTATGGCCTTCATCAAGCTCCTAGAGCATGGTATGAAAGACTCTCAAATTTTCTATTGCAACATGGTTACAGGAGAGGGGCTATTGACAAGACTTTGTTTATCAAAAGAGATAAGAAGGATATCACGCTTGTCCAAGTTTATGTAGATGATATTATTTTTTGTGCTACTGAGCAATCTATGGTGAAGGAATTTGAAGATCTTATGCAAAAAGAATTTCAGATGAGTTCAATGGGAGAATTAACATTCTTCTTGGAACTTCAAGTGCAACAATCAAGCAGTGGAATCTTTATAAGTCAAGATAAGTATGTTGCAGATATTCTCAAGAGATTTAATTTCACAACTGTCAAGCCAGCATCCACACCTGTTGATCCTAACAAGCCTTTGGGAAAATATGAAGATGGAGGAGATGTTGATGCCAAATTATACAGGTCTATGATTGGATGTCTAATGTACTTAACTGCATCTAGGCCTGACATTACTTTTGCTGTGTGTTTATGTGCAAGACATCAAGTTCATCCCAAGGTATCACATTTGAATGCTGTCAAGAGGATCTTTAGGTACCTTAGGCAACAACCTAAGCTAGGATTGTGGTATCCTAGGGAGTCCCCTTTTCATCTACAAGCTTTTTCAGACAGTGATTATGTTGGTGACAACTATGACAGAAGATCAACAACTGGAGGGTGTCAGTATCTTGGAAGTAGATTAGTCTCATGGCAATGCAAAAAGCAAACAATTGCAGCAACTTCTTCCACAAAAGCAGAGTATGTAGCTGCTGCAAGTTGTTGTGCATAAGTACTTTGGTTGCAAAATCAGCTTTTGGATTATGGATTCAATTTCAAGAATACTCCTATCAACATTGATAATGAGAGTACCATTTGTATTGTGAAGAATCCAGTCTATCATTCCAAAACAAAGCACATTCAAATTAGACATCATTTTATCAGAGATTGCTATGAGCATAGGCTTATCAATGTGGTTAAAGTCCATACAGATGATAATGTAGCAGATCTACTCACAAATGGTTTTGATGTTTCAAGATTTACTTTTTTAGTTGTAAGTATTGGTATGATTACTAATTAAGCTATTTTTGAGGGGAGGCATTAGTAGTTAATCATTAATTGAGGGGAGGCTACATGTATCATTCAAAGAAAAAGATTTTTATTCATTGTTATTCAGAGGTTACATTCATAAGTCCAAGAGATACAGACAACCATGACAAAGACACAAACAGCACAAACAAAGAACTACCACAAACACCCTACACCCCACCTACCTACCCTACCCAACACACCCCTACTCCATTGGCCTTTTTCCTTTACCCTGATAACCTTGCTTTCCCTTTTGAGCAATATTTATTTTGTCATCAAAAGAAGCTTGCTTCCTTGGGCAAGCCAGGCCAAGTACTTGCTTGGGAGGTCTCTCTTTTCTTGGAGCAGGCCACTTCATGTTCTTTATGGCTGATTCAAGGGCTTGGGTCAAGGCATGTGGAAGTTCATTTGCCAAAGAAGAACCATGAGCAGGGACAGACACCTTTTTCTTGGGTTTTGGATTGGTAGTACTTGCTGCATCAGTGATGGTAGAGGTTGATACATCCGGAGGAAAGTAGCCACTCCATCCTGCATCATCATCAAAGTCAGAGTCAGAATAGTAGATGATCTCTGAATCTGTGGAGCCATCTGAATCAGAAGAGATGTACACCAAAGGGAAGTGACTCATGTTGCTAACAAGGGTTTTTGTGAGAATATTTCAAGTGTTGATGAAAGAGATGTGTTGGTGGAAAGTTACTTTTATAGGCAAGAAGTGTTATAAGGGTAATTAATGAAGCTCATTCAATTCTACTTGCCTTGGTAGCTTTGGGAATTAATTTGGGAAGATATTAATTATCTTGGGTTGACTTTCAATAGATATTTTGGTCAAACAGTCAACACTAAAGATATTTTGATTGGAAAGTACTTTGCCCAACGTACTGCTTTGTTTTACAACTGCAAGTACTGCTCCATGTTATATGGAACGTACTGCTTGGTGTTCTGAAGGGTACGCTGACGTGTCAGGATACTGTTTCAACGGTCAAAAATCCGGGTAACAAACTTTCGAAAGATATGGGGAAGATAACTTCCAAAAATAACGGTAAAATAATTAATTCACCGTGATTCTTTGTATATTATCCCTTTTTACTCATATCTTTTTCATATTTATACACCCGTATTCATTCACGACTATCATTCGTCAAATCCACCAAGTTCATCAACGATTACCATTCTTCTCTCGAATCATAATAGCAATGGTACACCGACCAACCATCACCAAACACAACATGATTGCAAACCTTGAGAAAACACAGAGGAACATTGAATTTCATGGAATCATTGATTTTCTCACTGGAATCACCATCAATTACTCACTCTTAGTAAACCCTAAAATTATTGGACCTTGGATAAAAGCGTTTTGGGCCATGGCTAGGGCTGAGATAGAATATGGAGAGGATGTTATTCATGCTACAATTGCTGGGAGAGCCATCCGTGTTACTGAGGCAACAATCAGGGAAGTTTTGCTATTTGATGATGAGGGAGGCTCTGTTTTGTTTGCTAAACAAGAAGTTTGGGATGCACTGAGAGATATTGGGTATGAAGGTCCTTTGAACAGGATTACTTTTCAGAAAGCAATGGTAAGTCCTCATTGGAAGTATCTTATTCATGTTTTGCATCTTTGCTTAAGTCCTAAAAGTACTGCTTGGGATCAATTTGGACATGCCATAGCTTCTGCATTAGTTGGCCTTGTTACCAATCAGCCATTCAACTTTTCCTACATGATCCTTGATGGTATGATTGCACATATTAAGGCTAGATCACCTTTCCTGATGTATCCTAGATTTGTTCAACTTATCTTAAAGAATCCACTTGATGGGATACCAAAAACTCATGCCACCAAAGGTGTTTACCTTTATGTCTCACAAGGGAGTTAATTTTTCAGGTAACAATACACCTCTTAATGCTTATATGTTAGAAGTAGCAGAGGCTGTTAGGGATGATGTTGCTGAAGCTAGTGGTTCTGCTAATTCTGATAATGCTGACCAATATGATCATTCTGAGCATTCAGCATCAGTACATACACCTCCACCACCTATTGCTTCACCACAGCCTGATGACTTAAGTGAAAGAACTCCCCCAGTATCTGTTTCTAGGGAAAAACCTATTTCTGCTGAAGGTACTTCTCCACCAGTACCTTCTCCCAATGATTATACTTCCACAGGTGGGTTTCAAACACCTAGAGGAGATGAGGGAATTGAGGGTCCTTTGGATAATTATGCCTTAACTAGAGAGTTATTCAGGATGAAGAAAGTCATGGATAATCAGACTGCAGAGATTAAAAGGTTGAGAAACAAGTTCAGAAGGTTAAAGAGATTTGTGTGGCCACTTGTGAAGAATTTTAGGCTTTATGTGAAAGAAAAGAAACAATCTCAAAAGAAAAAGTCTAAATCAGCCAAGAAAGCTTCTAAGTCCAAGAAGAGTCATAAGAAGTTATCATCTTTCAACATTGGGGAGGAATCAAGATGATAATTTGAATCAAGATGATGTTGGGGTTCAATATTCAGAAGATGCTCATCTTTGGCACTATCCAGAAGAACCTTTGAATTTTGTGCCAGAGAAAAAGATTGAAGAGGATGAGAATATTGTTCAAGAAGAAGCTGTTGAGCAAGATGCTGGAGAACAAAATATTCAAAGTACTCACAATCAAAGTACTGATGTTCAAAGTACTGTTGATGAAAGTACTGGTCTGCAAGGTACAGATGTGCAAGGTACTGCTGCTATGGATATTGATGGAATTGGAACTTCTACAGTTGGACCTTCTACAAAGACTTTTGAAGATGAAGCTGGTCCTTCCAATCCTGTACAGCAAGAAGAAGTCAAGGAGCATACAACAAGTGATGATGAGACTATAGCTCAGATAATGCTCAATTTGGATAGACCTTCAGGAGGTATACATATTTCTGAGCCTGCACAACAAGTTTCTGAGTCTTCTTCTAAATCTGAAGAATTAGATCCTAAAGACAAAGGAAAAGGGATCATGAAGCAGAAGCAGATCAAGAAGAAAAAGAAGAAGTTTACTCTTGCACAGCTGAGAGAAATAGAGGTAGCAAAGAATGAAGAGATTGCAAGAAAGCAACAAGCTGTGTATGATGCAGAGTACTTGGAAGAAATAAAGAAGCCAGTTGCTGTAACAAGAAAGCCCATGACTATTGCTCAAGAAAGAAACTGGATGATTAGTTTCTTGAAAAGAAGATGATACAAGAATTTACAGAAGTTAAGATATCTGGAAGTAAAAGCTCTATGAGATGAAGTACAAGAGTCTATTAAGAAAGAGTTAGAAAGTTTTGTGCCTATGGATGTTGATAAGGGGAAGAAGTTAGAAGATATAAGGAAGGAACAAGCTGAGAAAAGAAAGTTAAAAAGGAAGAAAGCAGTTCAAGATGATCAATTGTCAAAGAAGCTTAAAATGATACATGAAGATACAATTGATGAACTGAAGAATTATTTCAGAGTGGTTGATTTTGAGAATAAGAAAACAGAAGACTCTGGAAAGAAATCAAAGATTATCTCATTCTCTGTGGTTGAATCAAAAGAAGGGAATTATCTTATGTTCAACAGAGAAGATGAAAGCTTCACAGTGTTTAATATGTTATGGGTTGTTCTGCATACAATTGACAAAGAAGATCTATACAACTTATATTTACAAGTGCAAACATACTATGAGAATATTGAAGCAACAGGAGTGGGATTAATCTTACTTGGAGATTTAATAACCATATGGGAAACAGAAGAAACAAGTAATTATACTCTGTGGAATGATCAAGAAAACTGGGAGATAACAAGATGGAGATTCTTTGAGTCATCAGGAATTCATTCACTTGAGATGGAAGATGGTACCATGATTCACATGTTAGCTGAAAGAAGATATCCTCTGATAAGAGAACTTATGATTAGGATGTTGGATCATGGAATGGAGCTTGAAGATGAGACTGAAGTAGCTTTTATGGTGATTAAGCTATTTATAAGGTGGACTAAATCAGAAGAATAATATTGCAAAATAATGGTATGATTTGTTTTGAATAATAAGTATTTTTCTCAAAGTACTGCAAGACAACAGTACTTTACCAAAGTACTGCTTGCTGCATAAAACCAGTATAAGTCCTTTGTAAAATAAAAATAAAAGTTTTTGATGTTTAAGATGAAGTAAATAAAAGGATTTGAAGAGAAAAACATGGTGTTAGTACTTGTACTGCACAGCAAATGGTAATCAACTCACCATGTTTAACAGACAAGAAAGAGTTTGACTCATCATGAGGGTACGGCTCTGATGTGATAATCAAATCCGTTTTTAGTTGACAATTTACTAAAAATTGTATGGTATTCAACAACCATATCCGTAAAAGTGAAGAGTTGACTAGCCCACAAGAAAATGGCTTGTGGTAAAGGCTGTGAAAAACCATTTATGGTAATTAGTTCATCATAGTTGAGATCAAAGAACTAACTAGTCCAAAAGCAAACGACTATTGGTAAAGACTACTCAAATCCGTTGATAGCTGATGATTTGCTAAAAATCATATGGTTATTAATGTACCATGGTTGTTCTAACCTAAACATTGGCTACTCCAGAGTTAATGGCTTTGGTAAAGAGACATCAAAATCCATTAAAAGTTCAATGATTCACCTCTCACAGAAGTTAACACATCTGGAAGTGATGAGAATAGTAAGAAACTTTAAAAAGATTTGATGTACACTTCGTCAAAATGTTGCTGAGTTGCTGAGAAGATGATGATCAAGAGCACTTTGACATACAGGATTGAAAAGAGATAAAGAAACAATCTTCCTGAATGATAAAGATTTTAAAGATCAAAGAAAGCAAAGAAACTTGAAATCAAGCAAGTGGAGTTCAAGTTAGGGGAAGATTGTTGGGATATGAAGTTCTAAGTACTGCTGGAAAGTCAAAGTACTGCTAAATTGCTTCAACGTACTACTATGCTCGAAGTACTGCTTCACCTTATTGAAAGTACTGCTCGACCAACGTACTGCTCCAAGGTAATATTCTTTCAAAGTACTGCTCGTATTCTTTCAAGGTACTGCTGCAACGTACTGCTACAGGGTACTGCTACTATAAGTTTATGCATGATTTACGAGTAGTGAGGGGAAGCCGAGATGGGTTTTTATAAGATTGGTTCTACTTTGGCTCTCGGTTAATTATGAGCAGTTTGTTAGATTACACACACAGGTTATTAGTTTCACACACACAAGATGGTTAGTTGGTTTCACCTCCTGAAGTTCTAAGTACTGCTGGAAAGTCAAAGTACTGCTAAATTGTCAATGTGCTGATCAAGGTCAAAGTACAGCTACTTATTGAAGATTATTCAAAGTACTTCGAAGAACAATGACTTAAGTGCAATATTGATTAAAGGATTATTATGTAATATTGTATGAATATTCTAGATTTAGTTAGGGATAATTATTTGTCGTTCAAGTAGATATTGTAAACCGACTTAAGGTTATCTATATAAGGAGCCTTATGATGGTATTAGAGGAAGGAAGTCATACAAAGTTTTCACATTACAATTTTAGTAAAAGTTAGGGATTGTTAGTAAACCTGTAATTAGTGAGGCAGGTGTAAGAGTTGTTTTAATATTAACAAAGTTCTTCTTAGCTTTGTGTTAGTAGATTCCGCATACTTTACAAAGTAATATCATTGTTTCAATATTAACTGTTTTGAGTCATTCAAGATTGTTAAAACCTTACAAGCTACAAAGTAGTTTGGTCAGAGTATATCGATTCAACAAATACGACCAGTCATCCATGCAATTGTACAAGCTATCAACCTGTAAAAGATATCTAGGGAGTAATGAAACCTAAGTAAACACAATTTTCCCCATCATTGTTTACACCACTAGTATAATTAGCTTTATTTTTATTTTTTTATTTTATTTTGATTGCATCTTAGTTATTTGGGTTAGTTGGCTAGCAACTAATTCTGCCCACTCTTCCAAAACCCGAGATTTTTACTTGCTTTTCATAAAATCTAAAAATACAAAAAGAAACATCCCTCACCTCTAGACCTAGTTTTTAGGCTTTCTAATCCTAGCGACACTATTCCTGAGTTGAACGATCAATTCCCTGGTACTTGTCACAATACTATACTACAACGAACACGTACACTGCCTGGTGGGGGTTGTAAGCTTCTCAAGATCCCTTGAGAGGTAAAACCTTTTATGAGGGTGCAATTCTCACGCATCAGTATATCTAATTCTTTTTGTCATTGTGTGTGTTGCACACTTGCGGGAATGATTCGGATCATTTTTTTGTTCTTTTTAGTTTAATTTGGGAAATTGAAAATTTGGCATTTGTTAGCGTGTTTCTATGTGTGATGGGAATTTGGTTTTACAGGATGATTAATAAATTTTAAAATAATAAGTGATATCAAAGTGAATATTGAATGGGGAAGAAGACAAAGGGTTTCTTAAGACAAAAAATGCAATTATAAGTTTCTTATAAAGATGATGAGTGCACTTTCAAAACAATGGGGATTGAACATGCAATTTGACCAAATCAAAGGGACGAATTTTGCAATTCACACTAAAATTTGTATGTAGATTAATTTGATTCTAACCTTTTACATGTTCTACTACTTAAAAATCGTTAGGGTTCATATTTTCTCTGTATAGGAACTGAAAATTTATCTTTTATGTCCGACATTTACTCATAAATTAGTAATATATTTCTTTTACTTTCTCTATTCATTTTATCTCGAAACATGATGTGGTAACCTTCGTAGTAGTGGTCAATGTGACTATCGTTAGCATAAGAGCAATAACTTATATTTCCGGTAGTAAAAGTTCAGTATCGTGATCGAACAAAAAAAATTATTAACTTAAGCAAACAAATTCGTAAAATTCAGTAACTTATTTGTATAATAGCCCGTTCAAATATAGCGCATATATCAGAGACGAGTGAAATTTGATAAACAATATACATCACAAGCGTCTTATTTGTATAAGGGGCCGTTTGGTTTGTTTATTTGAAATAGAGGTATTTCAAATTTAGTAAAATATTAAATAGTTGTGGATTTCAAACATTGTGCTTTATACTACTACATGCTGTTTGGTTAGTTTTTTTTTCAAAGAATTTAAGTTAAAAATGACAGAAAGTTTAAGGGCCTCACAACATTTAATGCACTCCTCACTCACTAGATTTAAGTGCCACACAACATTTAATACATTCTGCTTTAAGGAACCACTGGTTTATAATACACTCCTCAGTGACTAGGTTTTAAAACCATGTATTTTAAAGGCCATACAACATTTAATCCCATCACTTTTAACAAGCCAAACACGATTTGTAATAGATTTTAATAGCAAATCCACCAAAATACACCCAAATTTGGCCAACCAAACACCCTAAGGACAATACTTCACTTGCTAAAATTAATGTAATAATTTGTGCATAAACTAAGGTCCATAGGGTCTAAACAGGTGTAACTTGACTCGAGCTCATTCAAGCCGAGCATTATCGAGTCGAGTTTTATCAAGCCTCGTGATCAGAAAATTAGCTTGAAATGTTTAACAAGTCGAGCTCGAGTTTATATAGGCTCGGCTCGATTTATTGCCAGGCTTTCCAATCAATTATGTGTATACTCCGTATATGTTTTTATATAAATATGATATATGTTTTTACAAGTTATGTAAATGCATTAAATGTAAATACGTATGTATGAACGTTTCGAGCTTTTCAGTGCCGAAATCGAGTCGAATTTAAATCTATCTTTATATTTCAATTTTAGTTAGTTCGCAAAACACATCATTGAAAATAAATCGAGTTTTTTAATCCAAGTTAGAAGGTTTCCCCATAAAGGCTCACAAAGCTATTGAGTTGAGTTATCAACGACTCGATTTAACTTGCTTACGTCCCTAATTGGAGATGCGCTTAAGGAGGGTGGCAGTCATGCTTCCGAAATCACTCATACCTCCTAAATTCACCAATAATATCATTCCACCTTATTCATACTTTTTTCATACATCTCAACCCCTTTTTATTGGCAACCATGTCTTTTTCATACCTCCCAACTAATTTTATTTTTTTATTTTTTATTTTCATAAATTATATTAAACAATTTAATAAAAACATAAATATTTCATTAAAAAAATACATAATTAATTTTCGTTAACTCTTTTAATAAAAGATACTAGTATTTGTAATGGGCCTTTAAAAAAATACCATGTGTAAGTTTGTCGGGCTTGTAAAGATGCCAAAGTTAATAATCAGTTTTATACTCCGTATATTACATTTACTTCTATATTTTAGGTTTTGCCGGTCATCTTTTTCACTCAGCCGCATTAGGTTATAGTTGTTGTTGTTCATGTTCTTCATTAAAAAAGACATCCAGGTAAGTCCAAAAAGAACCCAACGTTCCTAAATTTAATGCCCCAACGGCTCTTTCCCCTCCAAACCGTGGAATCATGTTTTGTCGTTCAACCCTTGCCGCTGGCTATACCGCCGAGACGGCGGCGGTGTTCACCGGCGGTATGGCCATGCCGTTGGCTGATCTCGCTGCCACTGCCACCGTCCTAACAGAGTTAAATACATTTGCAAATACAACTATTTAGACATGTTGGGTTAGTTATATTCATTAAAACTGATATGACCATTAGAGTCCGAGTCCATTGTCATATTACTAGTAGGGTCCCCGTGCGATGCAGCTGCGGGCACCCTGTAATTTAATTTTTTCGGTTAATAATTTATATTATTTGTACATTTTTTGGAAATAGCTTTACTGATTAGTTTTTTATGGGAAAAGTTTGATGATATTTTTTCGGTTAATAATTTATTATTTATTTTATGTTTTTGTTTGGTTTGTACAATATGTGAACATATTTTAGTTTATTATATTTTTTTTGACAATGAATTTACGGATATCAAAAATTTCGTTTAGCTCGTGTCCGTTCGGGCTCAAGCCCGTTTGACCCGTGCCCGTTCGGGCTCGAGCCCATTTGACCCATTGCCCGTTCGGGCTTAAAAATTTGTATAATATGCTTTATTATTTGTATTAGTGACATTTAATGCAGAAATTGTGTTTAAGTTGGTTGTACAATATACTTGATAATTTGTATTTCTTGTGTAATGGATATTTTAATAAGTATATTAATTGTATTTATTGACTATTTAATTAATTATATTTAATGTACATAATTCAATTTTAAGTAATTAATTTTAAACTTTAATGGCAAAGACAAAGTGGAGTGTACATGAAGCTACTAAACTTGTACATGTCTAATTATATCTCATTTATTGTATTAAATGTCTAATTGTCTTGAATCACTTATACTTTTAGCATTGAAATGTGTAATGCTTAATTATTCATGCTTTATAATATAATATGATATGATCATGTAGACATGTACACGGTAAATCTCCATTTTTTTCTTAGGCGGAGGACGATACTTCCTAACATATTTTATACATAATATGTATATTCTTTCCCTAACTCCAAACCTAACTTGAACCTACATTTTAACCCCATGTTAGACTAAAAACCAAGGGTGTGACATTTTCACTTTACACCTCGTTGTCACTCATCTTTCTCTATCTTCTCACTTGACATGGTCACCTTAACCTCACTTTTCATTAAAATAACCATTTTATAAAAATATACTCCACTAAATACCCCACATACACTCACAACCAAATATAAAACTATTAAAAAATATATAGTGAGGCCCACATCACACCATGTAACTTAAGATGAATCAGTCACCGAATTGTGCATAAAAAATGTAAACTTGCGTGACCTTTTTGAATGAACGAGGTCTAAGAGGTGAGAATGGTTGGTCACCTAATTGGAGCCACCCCGCGGCCTCTAGCCTTATGTTTACACACAAAATAATTTTTGTCTACCATTATACACGGTACCTGCTAGTATATATATATGAGGAAACATTTTTTTTTGAACGGCAAATTTTATTGAAACTAGCAAGACGCTAGAAAAAACATTACAAAGAAATCAAATAAGGGTTTTTTATCCAAGTCTCCCACGAGAAAACCTTATTACATCTACTAGAAAACCAAATAAAAGAGAAAGAAACAATATCATCAAAGATCACCGATTGTCTTGGAGGCGAATCATCAAAAATAGAGCGATTGCGGGACAACCAAATAGACCACCAAGCAATATAAAAAACACCTTCCAACATAGCCTTAACTTTTTAGGAGAAGCGAATAGAAGAAAACCAGGAAACCCAATCCGATACCGAAGACAAATCCCTCCAACGGCAAATCTTACGCAAAACGATCGTGGCCAATTCACAACGAAACAGAATATGATGAATGGTTTCCTCAGAAGATTGACGTAACAGACAAGAAACCGAATCCAATATAACACAAGATGATTGAGGTTGGATCTAGTCGGCAAACAATCACGATAAACACACCAAGCAAACACATTGATTTTGATGGGAATGTATTTCACCCATCTGGTAGAATCCGAATACGACCGAAGAAGTAAGTCATCAATAATATTACATACCTCCTTAACCCGGAATTCACCATCGCCAGATAAATCACAACACCATCTATCTTGAGGAAACCAAATTGAGTTCGGAGTACGTATCGGACTCCCCAAATACCTTGAAACCACCCATACATAGTCTAAAACACCATCAAAGACAGGCCTCGTCTGGTTATCAACTAAGCCAATACACACTTTTAGACCACATGTTATCACTGATTCTATCCACCTAGCTACACATTTTTGACTCTGTTCAAGTGCAAGTAAATATTTTATAATGAGTAACATCATAATACGGAGTAAGAACATTAGATAAACAAAGTAAAATCGCTTACTAACGATGAAAGTTAACCATAATTTAGTAAATAATCTCTTATGTTGTTCATCAGTAACCTAACATTATAAATCCTTAAATACCCAAACACCTAAATCATAAATGACCTTGCTTTTGAATCCTATGCACAATTCGCAATCGGAATAACCTAATGTCATCAAGTTAAATATTTAACTGCAATAAACTTTGCTCACCACTGAATATTCGAAAAACCACCAAGCCGATCCATAACAGCACTCTTGAAACTAGTGGCCTCTTGATCTTGGGCTTGTGAGCTTGACCTTTGCATTTTCACCCCATAACTTACACTATTTCTTGATTCCATCATTTCATTAAGTGACACCTTCTTCTTGTACCCATATCCAAACTCTGGCCTTTGTCTTGGTGCACTATGGGACCTTAACTTAGCATTGAATGATTTAGTAGTAGCCATGTAACTCCGGTTACTTGACGACCCATCCGTGCAGACACTCTTGGACGGTGAGACGGGCCTGCAGTGATAAGGCTTGAGATGAGGGGCCCACTCAAACTCGTGGCTTTGCGAGCTGGGGATAGATAAACGGGCTGGCGATTGTTGTCGGGCTGACGATTGTTGTCTGGCAGGTGATGAGAAGGTTTGTGGATTTGGGTTTTCAGAGTAGCCCGGTGTCGAAGCCCATGTATTGGTCCTTCTAGATCTTGATTTGGGCCTTCCAGGGTCCATTTCAACAATTTTTGGGCTTTCATCAATAAAGGAGGTTTCAAAAGAAGATGAAAGTCTTCTGCTATGAAAAGATGTATACTCACTCCTTGACTCGTCAAATCTCTCCTGCAAAATGATTTGACATGCAATTTAATAGAGTAGACATATACAAAGCACTATTGATTTCACAAATATCACTTAATACTACTAATAGAATTATGGAGTTATAATAAATTTCTTTCTAACCATGTATACAATAAATCTTTCAAAACAAATTCTTACGAACTTTAGTGTGAACACAGTGATTTAGTACATAATAAAATGAACATGCATGTGACAAGATACAAACAGACTTGACATAAGTTTCAACAAAGTGAACAAACACAATAAGAATTTTGACACTTTGAAAATCATATGACAAGCGATACTAATTAGTGTACATTATTTTTCATTTTACCAAATTAAATAGAGAGTATAAAGATATTTCTCCTTTAAAGTATCATAATTGCCTTGGAACTACAACTCAATAATCATTGTTGCGAAAATACAGGAAGAATAGTACTATTCAAAAAGACTATCATGATTCATGGCTGATATTTTCTTCCAGATTCTAACAAAACGACATGCTATGATGATCCTATGGTCAAAAACTCATTTCAAAAGTAATAATGATAATCCACTTAGGCGTGAGCAAAACCGAGTAAAAACCGAACCGATTCGAGAAACCCGATAAGATCGAGCCAACCGAAACCGAACCGAGAAAACTCGGTTCTATTTCGGTTCGAGATATTTTTGAGTTTCGGTTCGGTCGGTTCAGCCCGGTTAGAGCAAAAAACCGACTAAAACCGAAACCAAGAAAAACCGAGTAATTTCGGTTCGGTTTCGGTTCGAGTTTTTCCCAAGTTTCGGTTCATAGGTTTGCGGGTCGGGTCGGTTTTGACCCGATGCTAAGGTATTTTATATACCGTTACAGAAGTACAACAGAACAATGATATACGTCTAGAACAATACCAATTTCAGAACTTAGCAGACTACACTGTCTTTTAGTATGACAGACATACTATTAATCAAGGGATGCCCTATAAAGACGGGGGGACAAGGGTGTCAGCCCCTTGTCTCCTTGTTTTGTCCCCCTTTTTTCCCAGCGCAGCCCAGTTTCTGTTCCGTATTTCTGACAGTTTTAACAGTTTGACATATTAAACTTTATATTTTTTGTTCCGCACTTTCAGGTTTATAGCTTTTTGATATAAACAAAATTATAAAAATAAAAAAAAAATAAAAAAAAAAAAAAAAAAAAAAAAAAAAGGCACAAAATGCCAAAAAAGTCAAACCCCCGTTAGAATAAAAAAAGTACCCCCGTCCTTATAACTCATGCCTTAATCAATCTCATATACTCCGTAGTCTATTTATTTCTAAACTACTTATACTAAGCAAGTAATAATACGATTTTATTTTATGTTTTTTGGGTTAGATTGGGTACTTACTTTAGAATGTAGCTTGTTCATATGAGCCTTATGCGCCGTAACGCTAGATTGCGCCCTCACCAAAGCTTCCATGCTGCGCAAGGTAGCAGCTGCTTGTTTTCTCACCATATATCCTCTCATTAATGCTTGAAGCTTTACTAATCCCTTTAATGCCCTCAATGCTTTCCTTGCCTGTTCCATTTCACACATCCAATCAATACCCATTTCCATAAGATAACCAAAAAAAAAAAGTACCAAAAAAGTCTAAGGTTTTACTTTCTCAGTCAAAAAATATACGGAGTAAGCATTATGGACTAAAATATTTACCAATAAAATTAAAAAAATAAATAAATAAATAAATAATCTATTGGTTATAATTTGAAAAATGAATTAACAAACTAAAATAGCAAAGTGTACACTTATTCTTTGACATAAGTGGTAGTTACCAAGTTTTCACAAAACAAATTATTAATGTTCACATTCTGGCAAATATAAAACTCACAAAAACATAACCAAAAAATGAAGATATATTTGAGACTGCTAAGTACACACTTATTTTAAGATAAGACTAGAATACTAACCAAGTACCCACGAAACAAGGATTGAATTTTAACAGCAGCATAAGTTTCCCGCCCACCACCACTAGGAACATAAAAACCTTGACTAGTAAGCTTCACAACAGCAGCAGCAGCTTTAGCAGCCGCCACAGCAGCGTCAGCGGCGGCTGCAGTGGCGGCTGCAACTACAATAGCATGTTTGCTTTGCTCCTCGTCCGACAAGGTCGTTCCACTACGAGACTGTCCAACATACGACGGAATGTTGTTGGGTTTCCGGTCACCAGAATCTTTTGGTTTTTTTGAAGTGAATAGGCTTTTTAACCAACGTATGGTTTTGCCCATGTTTTTTTGTGTGTTATTTGAGAGAATGTGAAGAAACAGAGTTTGGATCTATAAAAAGGTCGAGGTCCCTGTTTGGATTTTGCAATTTATAAATGGGTTTTTCTAATGTGTGCCCTGGGGGCACACGTTAAGAACACCAAAAAGACAATGGGACCCACGAAAAAGTACATCCGAACCCACACCTGAAAAGTGTACTTTTCTGTGGGTCCGGATGTATTTTTTCGTGGGTCCCATTATCCTTTTGGTGTTCTTAACATGTGCCCCCAGGGCACACATTAGAAAAACCCAATTAATTAGGATACATATTTTTCATTTTGCTCGTTAAATATTAATTCTTTTTAATTAGTTCATATCAAACTTTCGCGCTATGATCAGCAAAATGGGAGGTGACATACACACATTACAATACGTAATGTGTGCATAGTGCATATTACAAACATGTCATGTAGCGGTGTGCACAGTTCGGTTTAGGTCGGTTTTTTGCTATAACCGAAATGTTCGGTTTTTATAGAACCTAAAATCAAAACCGTTCGGTTTTAAATTCTCGGTTTATTCGGTTTATTATCGGTTTTAGTTCGATTTTTCGGTTTTAACCGTTTATATTTGGCTATGGAAAATTTAAACCAACAAACTTGTATAATTGTATTATATAGAAAACTGGTTATTTTTCTTTACTTTTTGTCAATCTAAACATAATAATATTTATTGCATAATTCTACAATTACACACAAATAAATGACACACAAAAACATGCAAGTGACATACAAATAGTATGATCATTGTCATATATTTATTGATATATATTCTCAAGTAAACACACGACACGACAAACACGCATATAAACATAAACGTTTCGATAAATATATTAGAAATCCACCCACAAAATGAATATAAATTTATAAATTTGATTCATTAAGTTATTGGTTCATATTATATTAATTATACGAAGTATATTACTATATAATAAAACCAGTTCGGTTCGGTTTTTGGACGAAAACAGAAACAGAACCGCATTTTTCGATTTTTGAAAAATTAAAAATCAAACCATCGGTTTTTAGATTTAGTCGTTATTTATTTATTTATTTATTTTTGCTAGGTTTTAGTTTTTTCAGTTTTTTTTCTCACCCCTAAATTATAATTTGATGTTTTACCACATGCCTTACAATTATAATTTTGTCTATCCACCTCAATATTTATATAATACATATGGCCTGCCTAGCAAAATAACTTTGTCGAAATTTTTTATAAAAAAATAATTAATTCACAAAATAAGTTATTGTTCATATTTCATTTTTGAATTAACCACCAAATTAGTTAGTTATGACTTATGAGTAAACATTCATTCTAAAAAAAATAAAATTAAAATATAATAGTAATAATTATACTCTGTATTAATCTTAAGCTGTGTATTTTTGACGTTGAGACTCATCTTGAACGAGAAGTAATATTTTTAAAAAATTTTAAAATTGTTTCGTTCAACTATAAATATTCATGTTGAAAAAGTTATTAACAAATTTCAATACTCATTATAGTTAAATACGAGTATCAAAATTCTATACGGTAGTTTAAAAAGATTTTTTTTTTTTTTTTTTTTTTTTTTTTTTTTTTGGAACGATAGAAAGAAAAAAGTTAAAAACATAAGAAAATAACAATGGGCTTGTGGTCCACTGGGCACGTCTTATTCAGTTAAGCGTGCCTAGTGGAGAGTAGTACCGGTTTGAGTGACCAAACCGGGAAGTCCTCCCTTGTGAACCACTGTCCTGTCGGTACGATTTTAAAGTCCTTCAATGAAGATTTCAACCCACCAAGGTTCGAATCTGGAGAAGGCAGGGTTTACTTCAATTTAAATGTCGTGCCTTCGAGCGGCTTAAGTTGAAGGTTTTTCTCCTATCGAGTTTCAAATTGGACATAAATTTCCCTTAAAAGAAAGTAACCGTTCAAAAAAAAACATAAGAAAATGTATCATTTCTGAAAAAAGAACCTACTCCTGAATCCTCAAAATGGACCCTAAACCCTATGATGTGACAATTTTCCAACCATTTAAAAAATCAAAATTAAACCCATAAATATTTGCAACAAATGTAGCCTAAATTTTCTCTCTCCCATTATACTCTACAAAATTTTCAGTTTAGTAAAAAATGTAACAACAGCCCATATTTATAAAGGGTTTTTCTAATGTGTGCCTTGGGGGCACACGTTAAGAACACCAAAAGGATAATGGGACCCACGAAAAAGTACATCCGGACCCACAGAAAAAAGGTGTGGGTCCGGATGTACTTTTTCGTGGGTCCCATTATCTTTTTGGTGTTCTTAACGTGTGCCCCCAGGGCACACATTAGAAAAACCAAATAGACTCGTTGGTTTAGTACGAGTAAACTATTACAGTATTGACTCGTTGTAAAAGGGGTAGACCAAATAGAATGTTAGTTGTCAACTCATTACTCATATGTTGTTGACTAAAACATTTTACGATGCCTTAAATTATGGGTTCTCAAGGTCACATTTTCTCATTAGATGCATGCATATATGCAATAATAAAGCATGTCATGGTAGACAGTCAGAATTGCTCGTCAACTTTCATTACTAATGTTAAGAAATTAAAGAGAAGTGATACTTACATCATTTTTTTTTATGCGCACACCACAATGTTACGTCATTAATGCACATGTTATAACATGCTATATGCATAATTGTGGTGTGTGCATCAAAAAAGTGGTGTAAGTATCACTTCCCGAAACTAAATGGTAAAGACTAAAGCGACTCATATGACTATAGTCAAACGTGTGATACCATTGTTGGTGACCGATCGCTCGGCCATGTCATTACAATTTACATGATACTTAGACATTTCGTAAACACAAAAAGAATTACGGGCTTTGAGCACTTGATGCTCGAAGCAATATAATGTAGTAATTACGTAAACCTCTAGGGAATATTTAAAATAGTTGTACGTTGTTGATCAGTACACATATTCAATGTAGGAGTATGGATTTATGTCATGTTACATCATTTTGATTTACATGTTATAATAGATAGGATTCCAGTGCACCTTATTGGTAGATATATGGACATATAAACGTACGTATATGTAAAAAGAAAAAAGAGTTATGTTATAAAAATGGTGGCAGAATAAGATTCTAAAAGTGATTTTTGCTCGGGGGAAAAGCAGGAAAAAAGGAAAAGAAAGTAAAAGGAAGATGGAGAGTGGCTCAAAAGTTTGAACAGTCCACATTCATTTTAATAGAATTATTTATGTTCATATACTTCATAAACACGTATTGCATAAATCATTTCTATGACATAACTAGACGATAAAATATGTCAATTTCAACTAAATTCTACCTGTCTATAATTAAGTAAAGCGACTCAAAAGAACCTATAATTAAAGCAAATCGTTGGCATCTTTTTTGAGAGTTGGTTTTTAACGAGATAGATAAATTCTTAACATGACACATAACTTTAAAGCCCATTAAAAAGAGAACTTTAACAGCACACTAGTGCAGAATATGTTTTATGATTCACTAATCATTTTTGTTGGTTCATACTATTGCAAAAGAACGTTGTAGCTTCAAATTGCAATCAATTTGTTTTAAAAAATCATTTAGTAAAAAAAAAGAAAAATGCAAATGTAACTATATATGGAGTAGTAATGTACTCGTAGTATAAATAAGCACAGGGCAGATTTAGGAGGGCTTTTAGGTTCACGAGAACCAAATGGAGTTTGTCGCCTGATGGAAATCTTCATTAAAAATCATGATTTTTCAAAATGAACATGATCCTTAAATTTTGTATCACTATTATGTCAAAGGAAATACATGTTTTTTTAGTTTGTTTATTAGTTTTAATCAAACTCTATATGTCGGTTCATTTTTATTTTTTTTATACTCATTAACAAAGATTGTGTACCTTATAATTTAAAGTCTTGTATTCAATGCTTATTTAGTTAACCTTTCATTATTAGAGTTCGAAATGAAGTTTCAAAAGTTAGAATATTTGTTAAAATATAAAGGGGCCAGTTTGTCATTAATAGAAGATCAAGGGCTGAAGTTGTCTTGTGTGCAAAGGCTATTGAGCTGGGCTATATATGCTGCTTCTCTCTCATTCTCAAAAGATATAACGGATAGATCTATCATCTCTTTCTATTAACACAAATAACGGTCATTTTTATCTTCCTCAATATATGCTCTAAAAGCTTGGTGTCTTATTGAGGGGGTCTGGTAATTGTTTGACTGATCATTGATATTGATTCAGTCTTGTGTCTTGTTAGTCTTAATCTGAGTGCTCACAGTTTGGTGTGCAATCTTATTCTCTCTTATTTTGTATTGTAATCGTTTTGGTTATTGTCTTGATTGATAATAACCTGATCTTGTAAACATTGTGTATTGTTAGTCGGTCTAATCTGTGCCGACCACTTTGGACCTTGGTTGAATAAAGAGTTACTTGTGTTTCTGCTGTTGGTCTGATTATTTCTACATGGTATCAGAGCTACGGCTCTTGCTATTGATCGATTGGTGATTTGGATTTCTAGGGTTTACTAGAAATTGGGGTTTTCTTTGGTTCTTGATCTATCCGGTAGTAATTTTTTTGTATTCTGGAACATCTATTGTGGTTGGATTGGTGGTTTCGATTCTATTGAAGCTCAATTGGAAAAATTAGGGGGTGAATTGCTGGTTGGGCTGAAGTTCTGGTGAATTAGGGTTTGGTTCTGAAAAACCTAACTTTTCTGAATTGGGGGTTCCTGATTCGGGTGGTTTCTGGTATTATTGGGACCTGATCCTTGGTTCTTTTTCCGCTGCTTATCTACTTATTGCACTGGTTCGGTGGTTCTTGGATCTGGACTTTTTGAAATCTGCTTGCCCTCTTGACTAAGTGAATCAAGAGGGTAGCCGGCTTAGTTTCTGCTGGTTTATCTATCTGCTTATAGCACTGTAACACCTCTTATTCTTCTTAATTTCTATCTTTTTATTTTTTTTCTGTATTAGACTGCTGGAGGATAGGTTGAGGCCACTATTGAGGAGTTGAGGTTGTTTATCTGGTGTTCTTATTGATTTTTTGTGTTTTTTTCTTTTTCTGTGCCTTATTTGTCTGTTATTTTTTGCTGGTTTACTCTCTGATTGCTTGTGTGCGCCCTTGTCCTACCATCTTGAATGGCAAGGAAAGTCTGGGAACTACCTTCTCTTCCCATTGTGTGTTTGATCTTTTTTGTGTGCTTGTTGTCCTTCATGTCTGTTCATGATAATTCTAGTAGAACTAATAATCCTACTGCTATTATTAATAATGTTACTGATGGTAGGAAATACACTAGTTCCTGTCATACAGTTGTTTGTGAACATTGTGAATTTAATGATCATACCTTAGTCTGTTGTTTTAAACTCTTTAGATACCCTGCTATTTTTGGTAAAAAGAAAAATGGTCAACCCCTTAAAGGGAAAAATGTTGTTAATACTTCTGTTAGGTCTACTAAGTTTTGCAATCTAAATGGTTTTTTACATCAGATTTCATGTAGTTATACCCTTCTGCATAATGGCATTGTTAAGAGGAAGCATATGGATCTTCTTAATGTTGCTAGATCTCCTCTGCTTCTGGGAGGGTTTCCCTTGAATATGTGGTGTGGGTGTATTATTACTGCTACTTGTTTGATTAACAGGTTACCATCCTCTGTGATTAATGGAAAGTCTCCATATGATCTTTTATATGTTAGACATCCTTCTCTCAGGCACCTAAGGGTTGTTGGATGTCTTGCTTATGCTACTATTCCCAATAATCATGATATATTTGGTAGTAGGTCTGATAAATGTGCTTTCATTGGATATTCAAGTTTTAAAAAGGACTGCAAGTTGTGGAGACCTGATCAAAAACTGGTTATTTTTTCCAAAGATGTAAATCTTTTTGAAGATACTATTTATTTTAAACAAATTTTTTTCTCTCAAGGTCAAACTAGTCAAGAGAGTAATCATTTAAATTTTTTCATCTCTGACTTTCTTGATGACCTTATTGATACTCCCGATAACCCCAATGATGAACGGAGAGGCCAAAATACACCCAATGATGGAGGTGATGCCTCTTCTTACCCTAGAAGTACAAATACTTCTAGTGATAGTGAGACTAATGGCAACGCAGCATCTATGGGTGTTAACACTCCATCTGAGGGAAGTGTCTCTTCCAGTTCTGATTCTCATCCTTGGTATAGCAGTTCTCCTCCTCATCTTGGCAGTGCTTCTGAGTCTGTTAGTGAGGATTTTGGGGGGCTTTCTCAAGACTCATCTGCTTCTACCAGTGAGGATGAGAAGTCTGCTGCCTTTGAGGATAATGTAAATAAAGACAATTCTGAGGGTAATGATTTGATCATTCATTCTCAGAAAGTTAATCATCAAGAATCTGGATTTAGCAGGCCTTCTAAGTCTTCTGTCTTTTCAAAAATTTTGAATAGCCTTGTTGAGGTATCTAAAGTCAAATTTGGTTTAGAAAAATATGTTACCTATTCCAACTTAACAAAAGAAATTTTTTGCCTTGCTTTTGTTCTTAATAAACACTCTGATCTTAGAAGCTTTTGGGATACCTTTGTGATTGTTAAGCTTCCTGCTGGGAGGAAAGCCATTGGTGGTAAATGGGTTCTTAAGATCAAAAATAAGTCTGATGGAGGTGTGAATAGATTTAAGGCAAGGCTTGTTACTCTGGGTTTCAATCAATGGGAGGGAGTTGTCTTTGATGAAACCCTTTCTCCTATTGTTAAGATTGTGACTCTTAAATGCCTAATCAACCTTGCTATTCAAAATTATTGGACTTTATCTCAACTAGATGTTAATAATGCTTCCTTATATGGTGATCTGAATGGGACTGTCTATATGTCTTTGCCTCATGGATATTATGATGCTCATGACAAAAGAGGTTGTAAGTTCATGATTAAGGTTCTTGACAAACTGAAATATCTTTTTGGCATTGAGGTCTTAGAAACTGGAAATAACTTATGCTTAACTCAAAAAAAAAAAAACATTGTCTTGTTTTTATTGCTGTTTTTGGCTGTTATTTGCTGATATGTGCTCAACATCTTTGTAGTCTTGGGGATTGATGACCCCTTGCTACGTGGTCTTGTGGGTCTTGGGGATTGATGACCCCTTGCCTACGTTGTTTGCTGTGTGTCTTGGCATAGCTTTGGTATATGAACTTCATTTGTTGAAGTTCTCTTGGAATGTTGTTGGGTTCTCTCTTGAATGGTGGCCCATGTTAAACCAACCCATCTGGTTGTAAGGGTTGGGTTGTGTCTTGTCTAGTTCTTTGTTGGACTGGTTATTGTATTAACGGATTTTGATCAGTTCTTGTGTGTAGTTGTACTATCATCCTACAAGTTATTGATGCCTCACTCTCAAAAGAGTTGGCTAGTGGTCTTATATGGTGATGGTATTACTACTCATCATCTGCAGCTATCATGAGCTGCTCTCTTTTTCTTCCCATGGACTGATCTTGTGATTCATTCTCACATGACTCCTTGTTGGTGTATTGTTGTTAAACATCCAGTTGTGGAATCTGGTTGTATCTTGTATAGATTGACTCTGGAGTTCAATCTTTTGCAGTCTCTTGTGTGAGCTGCTTTCTTTCACCACTCTCAATATTGAAGGTGGTTGGTCTTTTTTATGGGCATTCTTAGCCTTTATGGCAGCCTCTCTATGTATTTGGGCATTCTTAGTCTTTTATGGCTGCTGATTTATATCAGCTTGCATTTTTTTCTTGGTTATTGCTGATTATAATCAGCATCACACCTTGGTTCAGTTGCTACTGTTTCTGTGGTATTTTTACTTGATTGAGATCAAGTGTGTTTCTGGTTGAGAACATATCTGGATCAGTTGTTTCTTCAGCTGGTTCTATCTCTTCCTGCTTATGAGCAGGTTGTTGTTACACTGCTGCTGATTTGGATCAGCTGGTTTTTTGCTCTTGGTTGCTGCTGATTAAGATCAGCGTTGCTCTATGGTTGTTCTAAGTTCAGGTTGCTGGTTCCAGGTTGTGTCCCCTTGGTTATAAAAGAGTTCTTTAAATTATTTCTAGTGTTGTTGAAACAAAGAAAATCTTTTATGAAAAATCAAACTGCTGTGTTTTTTGACCAAAAGTTTAAGAAGTTTTTAAGCTTTATAAGCTGCTTTCAAATCTGCGAATGGTTGATGTTGTTCCAGGCTGGAGTTAAGGAGGGGGTGTTGAAATTATATTGCTTTGGAGGTTAAGCTATGTTTGAAGTTTATGGAAAGATGAAAGGCTGGTCTTCTGTTTCTGGAAGTACCATTCGACTGGTTTTTTTCAGTCGTGTTGTATTATTGTTGAACTGATCCTTGTGGAATCAATCTTGTTGGTTGTTGTTCTTACTGGTGTGCATGATCAGCTGGGTGTGTTGGTCATGTTTGGTGTGTAAGTTTGAGGGAGGGTGTTAATTTTAACATCCAAACTTCCAGGGACTGTTTCTGTCATAACAGAAACATTCCCAACTCTAACACTTTAACCTTGTTTCTCTATATGTTGTTTGTGTTTGTGCAGGGGCTTAAGTGACAAGCTCTCATTCTCTGGATCTTAAAGATTTCGCTGGCTCAGAAGCTTATTCATTTGAACCATCACCCCTTGGCTTGGAGTTGATGGGTGATTCTTTTTACCAAAGATGTTGTCTCCTTTGTTCCTGCCTGTTTAAGCCCTATCCTTGAAGCTGTTCCTGTTATCTCTGATGGTCATCATGGGCTGTGATATATTGGTTATTATGAGGTTTGAGATCATTGGTCTTCTAGTGTATTGTGATGGATTGAGGGATTCTGATTGGTTTCAGGGTCTCTCATGGATTCAGAAGTATGCTGGGAGGTCCGATGATCTGCTCTCATCATTATTTTTCACCGCATGAAGGAAAGACGGGTTCTTCATTTTCAGCCCGCAAGAAGGAAGAATTCAATTCAAGTTGAACTTTGGAAATCCAGCCATTCAACTTGAGGGGGAGTGTTAAAATATAAAGGGGCCAGTTTGTCATTAATAGAAGATCAAGGGCTGAAGTTGTCTTGTGTGCAAAGGCTATTGAGTTGGGCTATATATGCTGCTTCTCTCTCATTCTCAAAAGATATAACGGATAGATCTATCATCTCTTTCTATTAACACAAATAACGGTCATTTTTATCTTCCTCAATATATGCTCTAAAAGCTTGGTGTCTTATTGAGGGGGTCTGGTAATTGTTTGACTGATCATTGATATTGATTCAGTCTTGTGTCTTGTTAGTCTTAATCTGAGTGCTCACAGTTTGGTGTGCAATCTTATTCTCTCTTATTTTGTATTGTAATCGTTTTGGTTATTGTCTTGATTGATAATAACCTGATCTTGTAAACATTGTGTATTGTTAGTCGGTCTAATATGTGCCGACCACTTTGGACCTTGGTTGAATAAAGAGTTACTTGTGTTTCTGCTGTTGGTCTGATTATTTCTACAATATTATTGTCAAACAATTATACAAATCTGAAAATAGAAACTAAACACGGTCTATACAGGTTCCATTATGTCACATTCTTCGTACCTTATCATTAATGTAAGCATTTATATTACTGTATTTAATTACACTAATAAAGTTGAATAAATAAGTTCCAGAGAAGACGTAAATACTATGATACGAAAAGATATCAATTATCAATTGCTAACCATCTTTGCCTATATCCTTAATCGACACCTTTTTATTGTAGTAGTATATACATCTCAAATTAAATCAATCATTTTCACATTTACAAATTAGCACTAAAAATGAGAAAAAGGAAAAACTTTTACTTTTTTGTATGGAGCAGCGTGCTTTTTACTAAGAAAAGATACCTTGTAGGGTTGTGTTTTTTTGCCTCTGAACCATCTCGTGACACATTACAACTTTAGTTATGTGCTATATATATTGCCAATTTCACATGCATTATTCGGTTGTACTGTACATGCTACGTAACTTTCACAACGAAGCTACCTCTTGATCTAGTCACTTTCGTGTCTATAACATGCTTCTTTTTGTACGTACCAAAAGAGTAAAACTTTTTAGAGAAATGCTAGATCCACATAAGAAATCCACAAAAAAAATCCACACGCTGACGTATCAGTCAGTGATTGGTGGATTTTACTATAGTTTCTCTCTCTTCTCTATGATAAAACCAATCAGTGCATGACACATCAGCGTGTGAAGTTTTTTTGTGGATTTCTTATGTGGATGTAGCATCCCTCAACTTTTTACTCCACATGATGGCAGAATTGTAATTTTGGTTTAGATGTAATTTCATTAGAATTTCTTATCAGTTTATTTCGGATGTATTAGTGAATTTGATTTTGACAGGACATAAAAGTTTGTTATTGAGTTATTCGACTTGCTTCAAGTATAATATGTGAAATATAACGATTATAAAGATTTTAGGGGGTGCTTGTTTAAGCTTATATGTGGACTTATTAGCTTATTTGATTTCGGCTTATATTTCATAAGCCCCAATTTTCTGGCTTATTTGGAGAATTATTGGCTTATTCAAGTTTATCATATCATAATAAAATTATATAAGCCCACAAGTCTTATAATAAACCAAAAATCTGGAGCTTATAAAATATAAGCCGAAACACAAATAAGCTCATAAGCCACATATAAGCTTTAACAAACACCCCCTTAGTCCATTACATGCATTGAGAAAACTGACCATTGTGTTACAAAGATTTTAGTCCATAACCTACAGAGCTTCGCGACTTAAGACTAACGTTAAAGTTGTCGCCTGCTGGATTGAAATAGTGGTTCTCTGCTAACTCACCACCAGTCTTTTAACAAGTTTTAAAGTAATTGCTAGTGTGCCTGGAGGTTATATGTTCTTTAATTTTACGAGTTTAGCTAAAGGGTTACCGAGCTTATAAGCTTAAGGTGTTCTAAAACATGTCTCATAAGTTTTACTTGACGCCTTTACATTCTCATTATTTTCTAAAGTTTACATGGAAATGATTTGTGATAAAGGATAATTTGCATGAAGCGAACAAAAAATCCATCACGTGTACCTCACTCGATAGTGATAGCATATTTCGTATATTGGAATTTAAAGAATCTTATCTAAACCAGGGCCTCTAGTGCCGAGCATAATAGACGGACTGTGGACCAAATCAAACTGAGTGTGGACCAAATTAAACCGAGAAACCGAATCGAAGATCGGACCGGGCCGAACATATTTTGTTCTGGTTTTTGATCCACCATTTTTCCTAATATAATATTTGGTTTTAGCTCCGGGTCCGGTCCAGTTTGATTTTACGTAAAACTAGCTATTATGCTTTGTTTGACCGGACATGATCGACGAATCGGATCAGACCGGTCCAATCGGATTGCACATTTCGGTCAAGTGTTTTGGGCCAAATCGGTTTTTGATCAAGTCCGATCTAATTTTATTTTGCGAGACAGTGTCGAACCGAAAATAAAGTAACATATTTTTTAGACCGAATGCATTTAAAAAAAACTAAGAACTGTTTATGAAATTAACACTACTAGTCATAATTTTATCGAGGTCATGTTACAACCCGAAATCCTTAGTCCTGCCACTATTCACAGACTTGACATATAGACAAAATGTTAGCATGTAACCAGCCTTTAAGAATTCTATCATAAAACATTGTATTGACACCTTTATTGTATATTCAAACAAAGTTGATGTATCAAGTGATTGATGGGTCTTTAACTCTTCTGGTAGGTAATGAACCACCATTTTTGTTGGTTTCATGGGTACCTAAAAGTGGTGTCTGCTGGTGCTGATATTGATGGAGCAACAAATGTACGTGACAACGTGTGCTTTCACTTCATTAATATGTAGCTGAAATAGTTTGCATTTGCATTAGATTTTTGTGAATACTTTTGGGACCGATTTATTTTTACCTAACAATGAGTTATGGTGTGTAACATGTAATATGATAATGGAGCAAAAGTCAAGTAGCCTATGTGTTGTTTTAATTGTTCCTGTAAACTTTGAATGCTATTTTAATGATATCGCTTTGCAAATTATACACGATGAAACCATTATATAGAAATGGACATACATCTCATGATAACTGATCAACCTTATTTCACACGCTATAAATCTCAATAAAACTTATTTATTCATCCTCAAACCCGTCATAACATAATGATTCATTGTTGGTATTCGTGTGAATGATTCGGATGGGTACGAGTGTCAGGTTGTTCCTCCAGGAACGTTGTGTACCATGGCCAAGATTCACTTCAAATGAACCACAATGGAGACAAAGTGTGAACCAAATACATGTTTTGGAGATATGATAAGTTGGTTTTCTTATGAAGTAAACTATGCCAAACATCGATTTTACTAGCTATAAGTTGTCTTCATATCAAAGGATAACCACTTGTGGTGCCTTTGTAACACTATGCCAAACGCGTCATGACTCAGTGGTGCCTTTGTAAGAAAATACTTGTGACCATCACATTAAATTGTGTGAGGTTTCAAATTCAATTCTATGTAAGTGCAAACAACCTTAAGTAGCCACACCAATAGGGATGATAAAAAAATCCGTACCCGACGGGGACCCGATCCCCAATCCCGAGTTGACTGGGGAATCCTCGAGTTGACCTGGGATGGGGATGGGGACGGGGAATTTCCCGGATTATGAAACCGGGGATGGGGCGGGGATGAGATAGCATAAATCCCGGACCCCGAACCCGAACTTTGAATGTACAAATATGTATAAATTATATGTATACTAATACTAAATGTACTTGTATATGTATATGGTACTGAGTATTGACAAGTATTAAACTCGAAAAATATTTTTATGTGTATGTGACATTTAATGGATCAAAATCATCAAATATTAAGCACTAACTAGGTATTATCCAACCAATATTTTGTTCAAATACACTCATTCGATGCACTCTATTTTTATACTATATGTGATATTTCAATATATACAATGTTTTAAAGTTGAATGACGTTTTAATGAATCAACTATTTACAATTTTATAAGTCAATTCTTATATTTTTGATTACTTTTGTAATTTTTATGCTTAATTCATAAGGGCCGAAAATCCCCGAATTCCCATGGGGATGAGGATGGGGATGCAAAATGATTCCCCGATGGGGATGGAGGCGGGGATGGGGATGGGGATGGTAAATACGATCCTCGATATTTCCCGCCCCGTTGCCATCCCTACGACACCAACTTTCTAAAAAAAGAGGACGTTATCTAGTTTGAGTATTTGAGTGGTTGATGTGATATTGAGGTGATAAACTGGCTCAAGCCATTTTGAGCCATGGTATCTAGCACTCTTGCAGAAGTAGCTAATCCAACGTGCAACATTTGTTTTGAGCCATGGTATCTAGCACTCTTGTAGAAGTAGCTAATCCAACGTGCAACATTTGTTACTGAAAACGATGGATGAAAAGTTACACTTTTTTTTTTCAAGTAATGCATACAAACTCAAAAGAAAATAACACTGAAAATCGCAAAGATAACGGGTGGTTAGCAAAAAATCTATATCAAGAAGGATGCGATTTTCATTTATTAAGTACATAGATTTTGACATTTATATCGCTACATCATTTTTGCTCATGTTATATGTGTGAGAGTATAACTAAATGTATATATTTCTTGTGTGTGAGATAAAAACTCGAGTCAGATAAGCTCGCTTCATACAAACATGAAACATGTGTCGTTGGCCAGTTGGGCCTCTAAGATGATCTAATATATCCATGATCCTCAAATTGGGCTGTTGCTGATAATCATGTATGATAAATTAAAATGGCCTGGTTTGATTTGGGTTTTCGATTTTATTCAAAAAATATATTTATCCGAATAACCCAAAAATCGAACTGGTGAACACCCCAAAGTCGTCGTGCAAGAATTTAGAATTCCCAATAAAGTTAGGTTTCAAAGTAAGCTAACTCCTTTTATGAGATTAAGTTACATACCTAATTGTTATTTTTCTTTTTATAAATAAAGTTGGAACTTACTTATCATCTACTTTGAACAAAATATAAAAGATAAATTTACTCAAATGATATAATTATGTGGTTATGGTATAAACCTATAATTATGTGGTTTAGCGCTATCTTACTGAGATATATAAACTAGAATAGAAGTGTACACATGTTGTGGTACAGCTCTAGTGGTTTAGCAGGGGAGATTTTGGTGATGTTTCGTTGAAATGTGTGAATATTTAAGAAAACGCGATATAGCTTATGTGAAAATGGGTAAAAATAACTTTTTTTTAACATGAAAGCTATTACAATATTGCGAGTATGTAATTAGTCACTTAAGATAAGTGACGTATTCAAGTTATTTTAATCTCACTCAATTTCACTTAAGCATCACATAATTTCTCTGTCTTTCAACGTCATTAGCACTCTAACTCCCCGTATTCTTCATTCATCATTTCTATACATACCAATTTCTATACACAAAACACACTTTCAAAAACAACACACAAAATCGTTTACCCGCTTTCGTGACTTGCTTAACTCTTTCTAACCAAAATATGTCAAATAACGTGCCAAGAGAGATGGGGATAAGGATGGGGCTGTAGCACTGCTCGCGCAAGCACGTCAACTCGACGCATAAACATAATCTCCATTACTAACAGTCTTAATTTGCAAATTAAATACTTTACAATATCATAAGACCATATCCAATGTTGGCGCTAAAAGTGCTTTTTGCACTAATTTAGTGCTAAAATGTAACAAAAAAAACCTCCTCCAATGTTAACACTCTATTAGTGCAATAAATAGTAAAACCTCATATAAAATGCTACCTTATACGTGACAATAATGCTATTCACCTTCTTAAAACTCATCATATTTGTTACACCTTTGATGTTTAACTAAAGGGATAATGATTTCTAAATGTATCCAACTTATATAGTGTTTGGAACTTTTAATTTTGCTATCTTGGGGTCTAAACTTACTAATCTTTGTTATCTTGTGTACTAACAGGGTGATTAATGTGTTTTACGTTTTTGCTTACCACGTTGGCATCCACGCTGGGCTTATTTTGTCCTTTTATATAACATTTATATTTTTCCCCAACACAATTAAAAACCCACCACCAACAACACAATTAAAAACCCACCACCACCACCAATTTCTTCTTACACATTGCAGATTATAATCGTGGTTATCTAATCCAATGCTTTTCATGGTTATCTGATCAAATAACTTCTTAGCTTCATCTAATTGATCATTCGAGCTATATGCACTAATCATCGTGTTCCAACATACAACATTCCTATTCTAAATTGTGTCAAACACAAGGCGCGCATCTATACAGTTACCACATGAACCGTATAAGTCAAGAAGTGAACAGCTAATGAAAACATCACTTGCCATGGGCATGTATGTTTTTTCTAGTATGCAACGCCTTAAGGTTCGCCAATGCATTAATAGCACTAGAAAGACAAGATGAGTTCGGACTAATCCCATTTTCAACCATTTGGCGAAAAAGTTTAATAGCCCCCTGAGTTTCCTTTTTGGCTATACCTTGAGATCGTAGCACTCCAAGAAACTTCATTTCTCTCTGGCATATCATCAAAAACCCTCCGAGCTTCCTCCAAATCCCCTATCTCAACATACATATCCAAAATCACCGTCCAAGAAATCACATCTTTCTTCCCATTTGTTCAAACACTCTATGCGCCATTTCTGGTTTTCCCAACCTCAAACAAAACGTTATAAAAGAATTACAAACCGAAACATCATCCTCAAACCCAACTTTAACAATCAAACCCAAAACACTACCACCCAACAACACGAACTCACCCATTTCACCACATCCCCTTACAACCGAAACAAAAGTCACATTATTCGGCATCACCACAAACCCCAACATCTCCTTAAACACCCCCATCGCCCTCAACCCCATCCCACTCCCCAACAACCACTAATCACCGCCAGGGGCGGAACTAGGAGCCAAGTTTAGGGGTAGCGAAATACGAAAATTTGTTTAGGGGTAGCGAAAATTTGCTTCAGGGGTCGCGAAATCGCCAAAAAATGGCAAAAAATCGCCAAAAATCGCTAAAATTACACTACCGGGTAAAAGTTCAGGGGTAGCGACCGCTACCCCTGGCTTCTACATACATCCGCCCCTGATCACCGCAGTCCAAGAAAACATATCCCGAAACGGATTCCTCCCAAAAACCTCCATCCCCTTATCCTCCTTCTAGATGCTTACTTCATAAAAGATGAGGGGCAAACATCTTATATGATCATATGTGCAAATAGTTTCCTATGTGTATAATAGAATAGATATGAAATTATAATTTATGTGTTCAGCTATTAATAAACAGTTGACATATGAATATGAATAGGAAATATAAGAAATTTAATTATCATTAATCAAGACATCTTGAGAAGAAAAATCCCAAAAGATTGCATGGGGATCACCTCTGCCACCACCATCGTCGTGTTGTGGTGGAGTGTTAGTGGTGGCACCACTGAATTGATGATCGGGGTCCATAAGTCTTGACGATGGTTGCATGGCCATGTTGAACTTAGTATCATTGGATCAAAAAGTATTGACAAATCATATATGGCAGGGACTCAGGGAGACTGTGTGTTCGTATGTGGATTTGGGTTTATGAATAAAGAAAACGAAATTATTATTATAAAGAAAATGGAGTCAAATAACGGGAAACGGGGTCAAATAACGGTACTTTTTAATAATATAACGGAGTCAAAGAGGTCCACCTTGCCAACTCAGCTAAAAGGCTTGCCATGTGGGATGAGTACACAAGATAGCAAAGATTAGTAAGTTTAGGCCCCAAGTTAGCAAAATTAAAAGTTCGATACACAACTCAGTAAAACGTGGCAAGTTGGATACATTTAAAAATCATTATCCCTTAACTAAAAGACTTTTTATGCATACTCACTAGCCACCCTTTACCCTCTATGACCCATTTTTTATTACATTTATTAATAGGGGTATGAATGTTTTTTTATCAGTTTCTGTTTCGTATTTCTTGCTAAATTTTATATTTTCTATAAGGGTAAAAGTCATATATTACAAATGTACTTTCACAACTTTTCAAATCTAGGTAACAAACTTATTTTGTTACTAATATAGTCATTGAAACCGGCTAATTTGCGACGATCTAGTAAATATGACCTGCTGATTTAGTAAACTGGCTAAAATACCCTTGTGTTCTTCACATAAATTTGCATCGTTAGTCCTTTATACTAACGGCCGTTAGTACATAACTTAAATTTTGGATTTATTACTTATTCATCCGCTTTCGTCCGTTTTTACACGTTTTCATCCGTTTTTGCACGTTTTCGTCCATTTTTAAATGTTTCCGTTAACCCACTTCGTTAGAAATTTACATGTTTGGTCCTTGAATATGTATAATCATTTCATGCACAGTCCATCACCACCAAAAAATTTCCAAAAAAAAAATTCAATTTTTTTTAAATTTAAAAGAATATTAGAAAATAAAAAAAAAATAAAAAATAAATTTTTTAATTAAAAAAATATAGAAAATAAAAAATTTCCAAAAAATTAAAAAAATAAATAAAAATTTCAAAAAAAAATCGAAAATATTTTTTCGAAAAATAAAAATTATAAAATTAAAAATTTTCAAAAAAAAAATTCAAAAAATAATTTTTTTGAAATAATTATCGTAAAAAAATTTTGGAATTTCAAATTTAGAAAAAATTATTTTTTTTCGATAATTATTTTTAAAAATATTTTTTTTCTAAATTTGAAAATTTTTTCCAAATTTTTTTTTACAATCATTATTTAAAAAAAAATATTTTTCAAAATTTTTTAATTTTCTAATTTTTGTTTCTCGAAAAAATATTTTCGAAAAAAAATTGATTTTTTTTTTAAAATTTTTTATTTATTTTATTTTCTTATATATATATATATATTTTTTTTCAATTTTTTTTTTCAATTTTTTTTTTTGATTTCTTTTATTTTCTATTTTTTTTTCATTTTTATATATATATTTTTTTATAAAACGTATGAAAACGTGAAAAAAACGGACGAAAACGTGTGTATAAATGACTAACGGTGCAAATGCTGTTAGTATAAAGGGCTAACGGTGAAAATAATAAACGTGCAAATACGGAAGAAAAAGTGTAAAAACCGACGAATAAGTAAGAAAACCAAATTTCAAGTTATTTACTAACGACCGTTAGTATAAAGGACTAACAATGAAAAATATTTACTAACGATCATTAAAAAAATGACGTGTCAGTCATTTTCCATATTCAACAGGTAGCAGGTGACAATATTTACTATATCGTAAAAAATTAGCCGGTTTCAATAACTAGATTAGTAATATAAAAAGTTTGTTACCTACATTTGAAAAAATGTGAAAATACATTGCTAATATATGGCTTTCACCCTTTCTATTATGTACTTTTTGTTTCGTGGTTTTATAATAAAAAAAAAAAAAAAAAAAGATAAATTGAGTAGTGAAACTAATATATGCTTAATGAAACACATTCTAATGGTGAATTAAATCAAACCATTGTTGAATATAAAGCTAATTTTTTAGTCAATGAAATCATCTAAAAATATAATGTTTGTGGAAAACTAGAAGGGGGGGTTGAATAGTTTTACGTCTTTTTAATTTTATTATGAAAACTTAGTTTAGTTTTAAAACCTTGTTTGCTTTTAAAACTTTGATTCAATCTTATGTGAACTCAAATCTTGAACAATATGAACAAGTATATCTAAGTATGAACAATAATAATAATGTAAGCTAAGTATGTGAAATCAACACATGCATAATATAAACAATTATAGCTATATACGAGAGATAAGTACGTAATCGTTTATTTTATAATCCTTAGTTATATTTTGTATAAAAACTATACTTGATCGAAATGATCAATTATATGTATGTAACCTTTTTAGTTTGATTGTAAAAACTTTGTTTTGTGAATGAAACTTTCGTTTGATCTTTAAGTAAAATCAATACTAGCACTATATGAGCAACTATATATATACGTCTACGTCTACAAATGTAATAACGATATAAGCAAGATAATAAGTAAGATATGGAAAGATCTAACCGCGAGACAAAGGATTTATAGTGGTTCGGCTACAAGGACACCTTCCTTGCCCTACTCCACTCCTCGAGTCATCTACTCAAGAGTTTTCTTCACTATGTCAACAAGCTCCTTATGGCGGAGAAACCTTACACACCAATATACACACCACTTACACACCAAAGCTTCGTCACAATGAAATCACACCTTCTTCACAACTACTTCACACCAATCTACTACACACCTATCTTCACAACTACTTCACACCAATCTACTACACACCTATCTTCACAACTACTTCACACCAACTATCTTTACTACAATCTAGTTCACACCTATCTTCTACACACCAATTATCTTCACTACAATCTACTAGCCAATCACACAATCTATATTCCTAACACAACTATCTACAATCAAATATTCACAACACACTACACAAAGATATATGTAAATATTCTTGATGATGCACCAACAACTTGGATGTGGAGGTCACAACAAGTTGTAATACTTCTTGTCTTGGAGGATAGAAGTATTCTTCTCTTGCACTTGAGAGGATGATGTAAGAATCACTTTGAAACAAAGGATTACGTATTTATGATCAAAGGATTTAGAGAATAGAAATGGGGATCTAGAACAGAAAGTTTAGGAGTGCAAAAGGTGAGGAAAAAATCCAGGTTTAAGGTGGTATTTATAGGCAAAAGAATCTGACAGAGGAGCGTGGCCGGTCCCCTTAAATCATGGCCGGCCCCCTTAAAATTAAGGGGACCGCCCTTTATAATTAAGGGGGCCGCCCAGCTGAAACGGCCAGATTCTTTGTCTTTTAGTGGGGAAAGTTTATTTGGTGAAAAACTAACTGTTTTTGGTTAAAAATTTGAATTCATATATTTAGTATGAATAAAACATTTTTCTTTATTACCAAAAGTGTTTTTCAAAAATATATAATATGTTTATATAATTAAATAAACTTTGCATTAGTTAATTAAATACCCCTTTGATCATAAATTGCACTAAACACTTTGTTTATTCATACCTTAAGTGATTTGGATGTAAAGAGAAATATTAATCACTAAATACTTGTTTATGTCACAAGTTTTAGTTCTATGAGTTTATATTTTGTGATAATCAAAACATAGAGATATTGATAACATGTTAATAATGTTTTTAGGCATTAATTTATGTCAACAATCTCCCCCTTTTTGATTATTACAAAACCTTAAACTCAATATATCTAAAACTTGTTTTTAGACAAGTATTATAGAGTTTACATTTCTCTTCTCCCCCTTTTTGTAAAATCAAAAAGGTTAAGCCGAGTAAGCTTCGCGAGGGAAGTTTAAACGGGTAGAATGCTCCCCCTTGATGTATGCTCCCCCTCATTTGAGAGCACCAAGGGAACGAGCTATGGAGATCTTTGCTACAAAAATATTTTAAGAGAGCAAGATACACATATATGCAAGGCAACAATTATGCAACTAAACAAAGAATCATTCAAGCATTATAGAAATGAAAAGCATTACAACACTCAATATGCTTGAAGCATATTGATAAAAATAACACAAAGGAAAAGACATAGTCCTATATTGCCTAAGAGAGCACTTGGACTTGCTTGCAACCAAAGATTGGTTGATTCGTATTTGAAAGTGAACATCATAAGCATATGGTATGCTTAGATGGTTGATGATGGAGTGTTTGGAATGAGGATGGTTGAGTTAGGGTAAGATTGTTGGATTAATGGAGGTTGTTGGATTAATGGAGGTATATGTTCGGGTCATGAATGTTGGATAGTTTGGTGGTGGAGAGTTTGTAGCGGAAGAGGTTGATTGAGGTTTTGGATGTTGTTCAAGTGAGGGTATTGGATGTGATCTAGTGAGAAGATATTTAATCCAAGTGAAGTGTTCATTGAATGCAATCGTTTTTAGGAGAAAGATGCAACAAGGTTAATTGTTGACATGCTTCTCAAGTTGATTTATGTTGTGTGGTGATGAGGGTGATCTAGATGAAGGTGGATCCAAATTGCGTTGAGCAAGATGTAAGACTAAAAGAGCACTAAGCTCATGGGCTTCTTTTAGCGCCTCAACGAACTTCAAGTGTTCGGAGGAAGGTGATGGTGGTGGAGCATGATAATTGTCTTGGGTGAGGGTTTGAACATGCAACATAGGAATGGCATGTGAAGTTGTAGGATGTGGTGGTGATACTCTTGGTGGTGGAGACATGTTTGAGCTTGGGTAATCATGAAAACATGATATGGGTGAAAGACATTCTTCATGAGTGGATGGTGTTTTTGTTGAATGAGCAACATGTAAAGTGTTGGTAATGAGGTTGGGATTATTGTTTTGGGATTGTACATGCTCATCATAAGAAGGAACATTAGTCGAAGCACACATGGATGATTTGTTGTTAAATGGATCATTTGTGTGAGAGTGAGGTTTAGGTGTTGGTTGATTATGAACAACATCGCTTGAGTTGTGAAAAGATTATGAGGTTTGAGTGTAATGGAGAAGGATATGGGTGAGTAAAGGTTTTTGATATGTAATGTTCGTGAGAAGGAGAGTGAGGTGTTAGGTAAGTAATGTTTGAAAACATAGGTGGAATTTGGTGTTGAATGTTTGACAACGTCATTTGGTTTGACGGATTTTTAAAGGAAGTTAGGCTTTCTTCTCCAAACAAGTTTCTTGGTGGTTTTGGTTTAATGGGAGAGGAAATGATGAGATGAGTGGAGATTGAGAGGAATGAGAGTGTTTATAATATAGGATTGGTGGGATCAAGGATGGATAAACTTTGATGGAAGGTTTAGGATAGAATAGGTTTGTGAATTTTGGGAAGTGTAGGATGAAATGGGCTAAAAAATAGAAAAGGGAAACAACACATTCGACCATCAGATGGCCGGTCCCCTTAATTGGAGGCCGGTCCCCTTAATAATTAAGGGGGCCGCCTTATGATTTAAGGGGGCCGCCCATCTGGTGATTCCCAGATTGCCAGAAAAGGGTTTTTGGTAGTGCATTGCAAAAAGGTTGTGTTTTTGGTTTCAAACAAGTCCAACTCTTTGAGACAATTAAACATAGACTAATTATGTAGGCAATTATGTAGCTAAAGCATGTTAACCAAAGAGATTAAGTAATCAAGCAATTTCATCTAGCATGCAAACATACTCATCTAGCAAGCAAAATATAAGTGCTAGGAAACAATAAGCAACATCAAGTATTTCATAACTACATAACTAGGAGGATTAATCCTAATGTGTATTATGATAGCATGGGTTTCTAGACTTGTTACCAACGAAGTCTTAATAGATAAACCATGGCCCTCTTGATTTGATTTAGTTCACTTATAAGTGTCATTTATATAAATATAGATGACAAATATGAGATCACCATGCATGATTTAAAGAGACGTTTTTAGCATTATTCAACAATGTTTGAAAGTAGGTTTTCATGTAGATATGAGAGTTAATTGAATAAAATAGATTCGGTTTTACTTCAAAATGTGTTAATGAAAGGTAAATAAAATTTTCTCAATCTTTGGTTTTGATCAAAACAAAATTGTGGATATTTATTGTGAAAACATCTTATTTAAAAGTGGGATAGTTATTTGAAAAACTATTTTCCAAAATGTGAGGTTTTTGCGTATTTTAAAAGATATTAGATTTTTGACAACAAATATCATTAATCATATATTTTAAAAGATGTTTGTTATAGATCTCATGCTCAAGAGGATTGGTTAAGCCTACTATTATCTCATGCTATCGTTTCTACATATCCTATGATCCTAAAGGAAGTGATGACGAAAATTAATATGTAGGATGCGAGAGTGTTGAATGGGGTATAACCTAACATCTATAGTTCCTTTGATTTCGCACGCTTATCTGACTTAATGCCATAGTCTACAAGAGCTTGTTTCATCCATAGTTTTCTTACGCGAAGAATCTAATCCTACTTCTATATTAACGATTTATCCACTTAACTCATTTCACTTCATCACCATGAGTTTCCTAATAGTGGATATAGAAGATTTCCATTTTCTATTTTGTTCGGTAATGAACAATTTTATCTTATTCCTAGGAAAGTCAACCAATGATGTTTCTAGGTTATAAGAATATAAGCAATTATGTACTAAGCATTAATCTAACTAATCATTTATCTAAGCATGCATATTATAGTGATGAACTTAAAAGAAACGTGTACCTTTTAGTCTTCAATGGAATATCTTCAAGCACTTCAAGTGACCATGTTGACTTATAGAAGTCATTAGTAGATGATATTCCAACTTCTTCCAAGATTGACAACTTAGCCACTTGGTCCCCATTGTCTCATTGGTCCAAAGTTGTTTGGTCCAAACATATTTAACATTTGGCTAGGATGCATGTATGGTGGTAATATTTCCCAAGGATTGTAACTTGGTAGATAATTCCACATTTGATTTCTAGTGTTATTGTAATTTTGTCTATTTTGATTTCTTCTAGGTTGAGGTGTTTTAGATATTGGATGATGATTGTTGGGTTTTCTTGGTGGTGGAGTTTTAGATCTTAATTTAGGTTTAGAAAATCCGGTTTTGACTTTTAATGATGGTTTATAAAAATTTTTTACTTCCACATCACTTGCAATAGGTATTTTTCTATCTTCTCTAAGTATATACTTAGGTTTTGACTCTAATGGTTTTTGTTTACTAGATTCACATTCAAACTTTATATTTTTATTTTCACTAGTTGAAACATTAGTTGAGGTTAATCCTAGACCGGTTTTGTCTCCCGAAGTTTCTTGAACACTTATTATTTTCTTAAGTGGGTTACTACTATTTTTAAACTTGTCAAGTTTGAAAATTTCATCTTTAAGTTTTTCGTTTTCATTTTTAACCTCTATGCATGTTTTACATTCTATAAGAACTTCTTTTCCTTTTTCCAAATGTTGTAGTCTAATTTTTAATTCGAGTACTTCATTTTCTAATAGATTGTTAATATGTTTTAGTGACTTATTTTTAGCTATAACTTTTTGACCTAATTTGCGTAACCTATTATATTCACTATCTAGGTCTTTTTCGTCTAATGATAAATTTTCGTCACTAAAGTATTTGGTTTCGGAACGTACCTCGCTTGATGTCTTAGCCATAAGACATTTCTCCTCATTTGTGATTTCTTTCTCATTGTCATCGCTATCATTCCAAGCTCCTCCAACAAACGCCTTTTGATTTTGATTTCTTGACATCATTGGGCATTTTCCGATGAGATGATTTGGATCACCACATTTGAAGCACTTCCTATCACTTTTGCCATTTTTGTCATCTTTATTTCTTTGGTTTGCTTTCCTTTCATCATACGGTTGTCTAACCAATTTTCCTCGCCATTTGAGGAATTTCTTGAAGTCTCTTACGGCCGTCGCATATTCTTCGTCATCACTTTCGGAGGTTGAGCTATCCTCGTTACTAGATTCCTTCCTAGCTTTCAACGCAATTGACTTGCTTTGCTCTCTTTTTCCATTGACCATCTCGGAGTCTTTCTTTATTATTGCTTCGTAGACTTTCAGGTTGCCGATCAACTCATCAAGTTGAAGAGTTAACAAGTTCTTCGATTCTTCAATCGCCGTAACTTTAGCTCGCCATTTTGGATGAAGAGCCCTAAGAAATTTCCTAACAAAATTCTTACTAGAAAAATTCTCATCAAGTGCTTTTAAACTTGTGATAATAGTGTTAAATCTAGCAAAAGCATTATCTATTGATTCCTCCTCCGGAATCGTAAATTGTTCATATTGTTGAACAAGAAGATCTATTTTGTTATCTTTAACTTAACTATTACCTTGGTGAGTGATTAGTAAAGAATCCCAAATCTCTTTTGCGGTTTTACACATAAAAATTCTTTCATATTCTTTGCGTGGTAACGCATTATAAATAACCATTTTAGCCTCATTATTTTTTGATAGTTTCTTTTTCAAATCATCATTTTGTTTTTCAAAAGATACAATTTCATCCTTTTTAGTTTCAAAATTATATTGAATAGGAGGAAAATCACCAAAGGTAATAACATGCCAAAAATCTAGATCCTTTGATTTCACATAAGTTTCGAATCGATTTTTCCAATATAAAAATCCATCACTTTCAAATAGTGGTGGTCTTTGCATAGATTGCCCTTCTAAATATTTTTCAGATTCCATAGATCGTTACAAGTTTTAAAATACAATATATTTTAAAAATCTTGCTAGACGTGGCTCTGGTACCAATTGTGGAAAACTAGAAGGGGGGGTTGAATAGTTTTACGTCTTTTTAATTTTATTATGAAAACTTAGTTTAGTTTTAAAACCTTGTTTGCTTTTAAAACTTTGATTCAATCTTATGTGAACTCAAATCTTGAACAATATGAACAAGTATATCTAAGTATGAACAATAATAATAATGTAAGCTAAGTATGTGAAATCAACACATGCATAATATAAACAATTATAGCTATATACGAGAGATAAGTACGTAATCGTTTATTTTATAATCCTTAGTTATATTTTGTATAAAAACTATACTTGATCGAAATGATCAATTATATGTATGTAACCTTTTTAGTTTGATTGTAAAAACTTTGTTTTGTGAATGAAACTTTTGTTTGATCTTTAAGTAAAATCAATACTAGCACTATATGAGCAACTATATATATACGTCTACGTCTACAAATGTAATAACGATATAAGCAAGATAATAAGTAAGATATGGAAAGATCTAACCGCGAGACAAAGGATTTATAGTGGTTCGGCTACAAGGACACCTTCCTTGCCCTACTCCACTCCTCGAGTCATCTACTCAAGAGTTTTCTTCACTATGTCAACAAGCTTCTTATGGCGGAGAAACCTTACACACCAATATACACACCACTTACACACCAAAGCTTCGTCACAACGAAATCACACCTTCTTCACAACTACTTCACACCAATCTACTACACACCTATCTTCACAACTACTTCACACCAATCTACTACACACCTATCTTCACAACTACTTCACACCAACTATCTTTACTACAATCTAGTTCACACCTATCTTCTACACACCAATTATCTTCACTACAATCTACTAGCCAATCACACAATCTATATTCCTAACACAACTATCTACAATCAAATATTCACAACACACTACACAAAGATATATGTAAATATTCTTGATGATGCACCAACAACTTGGATGTGGAGGTCACAACAAGTTGTAATACTTCTTGTCTTGGAGGATAGAAGTATTCTTCTCTTGCACTTGAGAGGATGATGTAAGAATCACTTTGAAACAAAGGATTATGTATTTATGATCAAAGGATTTAGAGAATAGAAATGGGGATCTAGAACAGAAAGTTTAGGAGTGCAAAAGGTGAGGAAAAAATCCAGGTTTAAGGTGGTATTTATAGGTAAAAGAATCTGACAGAGGAGCGTGGCCGGTCCCCTTAAATCATGGCCGGCCCCCTTAAAATTAAGGGGACCGCCCTTTATAATTAAGGGGGCCGCCCAGCTGAAACGGCCAGATTCTTTGTCTTTTAGTGGGGAAAGTTTATTTGGTGAAAAACTAACTGTTTTTGGTTAAAAATTTGAATTCATATATTTAGTATGAATAAAATATTTTTCTTTATTACCAAAAGTGTTTTTCAAAAATATATAATATGTTTATATAATTAAATAAACTTTGCATTAGTTAATTAAATACCCCTTTGATCATAAATTGCACTAAACACTTTGTTTATTCATACCTTAAGTGATTTGGATGTAAAAAGAAATATTAATCACTAAATACTTGTTTATGTCACAAGTTTTAGTTCTATGAGTTTATATTTTGTGATAATCAAAACATAGAGATATTGATAACATGTTAATAATGTTTTTAGGCATTAATTTATGTCAACAATGTTGAAAACACATTTATCAACGTGAACCCAACTTAAGTGATGTTGTGATGAAATTAAGAGAAAATACTAATATTGTGAAGGACATGATTCAACTAAGGTAGATTTGATGTTTTTCTTGTTAAAACGACGTAATTTTTTATGGTTTCGCATGTACGCTTAGATGTGAGTAGGGGTGAAAACGAGCCGAGCCGAGCCCGAGCCTGCCAGAGCTCGAGCTCGGCTCGTTTATATATATAAAGCTCGAGCTCGAGCTCGTTTCGAGCCTAATATTTTGAGCTCGAGCTCGACTAATTTGTATGATGTTTTAAAGAAAAAAAAAGTTAAAATGGAGCTCGGCTCGTTAATTACATAAGACTCGAGCTCGTTTAGGCTCGGCTCGTTCGAGCTTTTTACCGATCCGATCCCGAGCTTTTCATGAGCGACTCGGCTCGTTCCACCCCTAGATGTGAGACAGCCCCATATTCACTTTTCCCTTAATATTAACATTATAAAGGTGTGTTTGGTATCCCACTATAAAAATGAGACTATGACTATGAAAGTGATTAAAAGTGTTTGTTTAAGATGAGAGGGTCATCACTATAATAATGAATTATAGAGATAATCCATATTTCATATGCGGAGTACATTAAAAGAGCTAGATATGTATTTTTTATAGGTGAGGGACCACCAATATTATTAAACTCACAGGCACTGTCATTTATGGTAGCATACCAAACACACCCTAAATGCCCTAAGTATCGTAGCAAATCATTTCTTACTTTAAAGTTTAAACAAGGCATTTATAAAAAGAAAGTAATCTAGACTAAAAATTACTCCACAAATCCCCCTTTTTAACTCTTTCAAGAAAACATAAATCACGCATCTTTTACAACACGCTTAACTCCACCACCCACAAAGTACAAAACATAAGAAAACACTTCCCACTTTCACACATACACAAGTCATTAGTCAACCCCTTTTTGTCTTAAAACCCTTTCACACCCTCTCTCTCTCTCTAAAAAAAAGTTACAAAAAAATGGATGATGAAACATCAACAGGTGAAGAATACCTATTCAAAATAGTGGTGATAGGAGACTCAGCAGTTGGTAAATCCAACTTGTTGTCACGTTTTGCAAGAGATGAATTTGATTTGCATTCAAAAGCAACAATTGGAGTAGAGTTTCAGACCCAAGTGGTGGAAATTGATGGCAAAGAAATTAAGGCACAAGTATGGGATACTGCTGGTCAAGAAAGGTTTAGAGCTGTCACTTCTGCTTATTATCGTGGGGCTGCTGGTGCTCTTATTGTTTATGATATTAGTAGAAGGACTACTTTTGATAGTGTTAAAAGATGGCTTGAGGAACTTAATAGTAAGTTCTTTTGTATCTATGTTTTTTTTTTATTTTTATTATTTATTTATTTTTTATTTTTATTTTTTTATTTTTTTTAAGGTTGTTTGGTTTAGTTTTTTGATATGTCTTTAGAGGTTGTTTATACTTTTTAAGGAAAATAATTGGGCTAATTATGTGCCTAAACATGTGTGCCAAGACCCGAATGGTTTGTGAAAAAGTGGGTCTCATGGCTGGAGCATCAGGATTATGCCACTTAGGCTTAAGCACATCTTTATGCAAATAACTTAGGTCTCCCAATCACTACTTTTTTGATTATTTGGCTTGTTTCTAATGAATAGGTTTGTTAGTTGTTAGGGTTTTGTTGAGGATAAAGGTTTGAGATGACTAAAAACATGTCTAAATTTAGCTTGTTTGAGTCTGTGTGGCGGTGTGCTTATTCGTTGTAGATTAATCGGCCAAAATGTTGGAAACCATAGTTTACCAAAAAATTAAAGAAGAAGAAAACATGCCTAATTTTATGACTAAACTTATTATGTCAGCATTTTGTTGGTTGGAGAAAAGGGACTCACTTATTCACAATTAGGCATGTTTATCACAATGATTTCTCTTTATTGAGATGTCATGATGTTGTTTTTTGTTTTGGTGTATGTGAATTAGACTATATATTGGCATATTGCAGATGAATTGATGAAAATTGAAAATATGCCTTTGTGTTTAATTTTTGAAGAGTATCTGGAAATATGCAACTTCTTCGTAAGGCCTTTTGGATGAGTCTTGTAGCAATTGGTAAAGTTTATTTCTTTTAAAAAGTTGCATATGCTAGTGAGGTAACTGATGGATTTGTAAATTTATAAAATCTGTCGAAAGTAAACTAAACAAAAGAAAAAGAGGTGAGTGTTTGTTTGTTTAAACAAAGTCGTAAGATTGGACTTGAGGATACAAATTATGTTTGATATATCGATACCAATTTACCAAGATAGTTAAATTTTTGAAGAGGGATGTAAGATTAGTTTATTTCATAAGGGTACCGTTTTATGCGACATACTTTGTCTTACACCCTAAGTTAGTACACTTGTAAAGTGCTAAAGTGTCTTCCAAATAATTGAAATTTCAGTGACCATTATTGAGTAGGGTGGAGCCGTGGAGGGTGTGGTTGAGGGTTTTCCCTCGCCAAACATTTTCAAGGAAAAGAAATTATGTTCGCTGCAAAGTGGGGTGTGGGTCCTTGCCTTTCCCGAATTAATTCCCGCTAGTGCACCCTCTAATCTAGTTTAAGAGTGCATAGATAACAAATTGAGGTTAATTGGGTAGAACACATTTTACAATTACAGTTACTACGGTGGAACATAGTTATCAAGCTCAATGAATAGGGTGAAGCCCTTGCACAAGTGTACATTGGTGCAACTATATTGCTATCATATGGTGTTTAAGAATTATTGATGATAACCTAACAAGGTATTTCACACTTACTGTAATAATCACTGTATTAAATATTCTCTTCAGTTTTCAGTAATCTTATAGCTTTTTTATGTTATTTATGAAAGCATGGTTAAACTCAAAATTTTCGCACGGGCCAACTACATTATTGTCAACAAGAGTCGCTATATCTTGCACGAAACCATGTGAAGAAAGTGTCTTTTATGACATGTAGTAATGTGCATTGAGTGTTTGCTAGTGAAGCATGTGCAGTGCTACATTCATTATTATTAATGGTTTACTTTTGTGCGACATCCTCTTGCATTCTCTAAATTCACCAACTGTTTACTGTTTATTTCAATCGATGTTAATGTAATTGTGTTCAAGGCTTGTAACATTGAATTATTGCAGCTCACTGTGATACAACAACGGCAAAAATGCTGGTGGGGAACAAAAGCGACTTGGAGAATATTAGAGATGTGAGCGTTGATGAGGGTAAAAGTCTTGCAGAAGAGGAAGGACTCTTTTTCATAGAGACATCTGCACTCGATTCGACAAATGTCAAAGAGGCTTTTCATATTGTTATTCGTGAAATTTACAATAATGTTAGAAGAAAGGTTCTGAACTCGGATTCTTACAAGGGGGAATTGTCTTCTAACCGTGTGAGTCTCATCGATGGCTCCAAAAAAACTAGCTCGTGTTGTTCAGGATGAGCAACGCCCTGCTTTTTTGATGATAAGTTATGGTTATACTTTTTCTTTTTGATCTGTTTTTATTTTGTTTGGTTGTATGGTATCTGACTGCTTCGCATTTTTGATATTTAGTTCTAAATCACATGTAAAACATGTGTTTGATTATTGAAGATTATATTTTTAATTACATGTGGGCTTTTTTTTGTCTTGTTTAAGGTACCATTTGTTGTTGTACTCTTGTATTTTTATATTTAATCCTAAATGACATGCACAACATTTGTTTGATTGGATTAGTGTTGCAAATAAGTAACCTTGGATCTAAGGTAATCTTACAAGGTAACCTGTAAATGATGATGTGACAAGTGACAACTACTGAGCTTGTGACCACATGAAACAATTTAAGGCATACGTTATAAGGACCGGGGTCCTTTTTTTAGTTACACCGGGTCTAGGCTAGTGGGTGGGGTCCATGGTCCTTTTTGATTTTTTTTGTTTTTTTCCTATTTTGTCGTTTTGTGCTTTTTTTTTTTTTTTTTTTTTTTTTTTTTTTTTGTAATGTTTGTGTAATATTTTTTGTATAGTTTGTGTAATGTTTGTGTAATATTTTGTGTTTATTTGTATTGTTTCACGGTAAACGTTACCACATTAAACGACTATAACAACAAATGTTATTATTCAATTAAACAACAACGTTAACACATTATTTAAAAAAACAACATCACGAACAAACAACGTTAACACATTATTTAAAAACAACATCTACGAACAACATTTACGACATATGAAGATTATTCATATCATTTAAAAGATCATGTAGCCTTGCACCCGACTGACAAGCGTGATCCTCAGGATTCCTTGCCAATTCTAACTCCATCTCCAGCGTCTTTATTCTTGTCTTCAACAGCTTGATCTCATTATCTTTAGCAACGCACTCATTATCTTTAGCAACGCAGTTTGAGCACTGCGTTGAAGATGAGGCTCGACTAAAGTACCGTCTTTCAAATACATCTTTCCAACTGAAGTATCGACACCCATAGTCAGTTGTACCTGGCTGTTACATGTTAAGAAAATAATAAGAAATGTATTTTTATCACACAAATTAATTACATAAAACCCCTAAGCAAACGTATAATTATTTACCACTGAAAGAGGACATGCATAATACATTCGGCCCCGACTACCTTCTTTCGTGGATTTCCGTTCTATAATATATCCTCTATTACATCGACACCAGAAAGGATTTCCTTGGCCCACCTGACAAAGAATTCACCTGGTTTGGGTGCAATCTGTTTCACTTACTTGCTTTCTTGTGAGTTTCTGCAGTTTGTTCTTGTGGTGAGACTTGCTTTCTTTGTGAGCCTTGTGGTGAGACTTGCTTTCTTGTGAGAACTTGCAGTGAATCTTAGTACTTGCAGAATCTTAGTACTTGCATTGTGTAACATGTGTGGAATGTGAAACTTGTGTTTCACCTGGTTTGGGTGCAATCTGTTTCACTTGTGTGCATTTAGGGAAAGAAAAATGACTTGGACGACTTGTGTGCAATCTGTGCACTTGGGGGCAAATCTGTGCACTTGGGTGCAATCTGTTTCACTTGTGTGCAATCTGATATGGCAATGATGATATAAATCTGAGCCTTTGTGCATGATTGTGTGCAATCTGCTTGTGTGCAATCTGATATAGATCTGAGCCTTTGTGCATGACTTTGTGCAATCTGATATAGCACTTGGGAAAGAAAAATGACTATGACCTGGACATGGTTGTGTGCAAAAACTGCTTGTGTGCGCTTGGAAAAAAAAAGGCGATGACGAATGGTTTTTAAAACCGAATGGCATGGCAAAGTGATATTTTTATCACTTTGCAACCTTCATATCCGAGCCTAATATTTTTTTTATCACTTGTGCAAATGGTTTTCTAAATCGGCAATGATGATATAAATCTGAGCCTTTGCAATCTACTTGTGTGCAAAAAATTGACCTGGACTTGTGCAAAAAATGCTTGTGCAAAAACTGCTTGTGAGATCTGGACTTGACCTGGACTTGTGCACTTGTGTGCAATCTGATATCTAAACACCAAAAAAAAAAAAGGACTAAAAACTTAAAAAAAAAAAAAAAAAAAAAAAAAAAAAAAAAAAAAAAAATGAGGAAGGGGACAAAAAAGCTGCAAAAACAGGGCTAGGGCTAGGGGGTTTGCCCTAGACCCGGTTTTGTTAGTATGTCCCCAATTTAAATTTGTGGCACAATTTCCAAAAAAAATTGAGCTATTATTGGTTATTTCTGAAGTACAAAAACCAGTTCATTTGAAGAATCATCTCATACTGAAAAATTAGTGCTATGATAGTTATTACATTTGTGCAAGATTGCTCTACATGTGATCACAGTTTAACGCCAGAAAAAAATAATTATCTTGCTATAGATTATTTAGTTGTGCCAGACCATAAATAAAATAAATGAATGGCATCACCTTAACACTTCTTCCCCCTAATACAATCTAAAACTTGATGTCCACCAGCAAAACCCCGAAAAGCTAACCAAGAGCATATATTAATTTAAGAGAAATTTGACAATGGGATATGTATATAAACAAAGAAGAAGTGGCATATTTCAAGGTTTTCTCAATGCAGAAGCTGCACCCATAACAATGGCCATAACAAGACCAACACCCGCCCCAACAGAAGCACCCACTGCTGCAGCTGTCAATGAGTTTGCCTTTGCTATTGCATCTTGGCTTGCATCACTTGCTGCTGCTGATTCTCTTTCTTTTGCTAATTCCGCCATAAGTCTGTCCTTTGCAAGTTCCTTAAATCAAACAGATCAATGGTTCAGTTTCAGTAAATCAACTACTATTGAAAATATAATGTGTACATATGCAACATTCTGTAAGAAGAACGTGCTGGATAACATAACAGGTCAAAACTGGTTCATGTTTAAACAATCTGTTTTTAGTAGTCTAGATGTACTAGAGTTGGGTTGAACCACAATCACTTTCATGCATTATTTGTGATTAAAAGTAACATTAAACAAGTTAGGTTGTTGTATGTAAAATGGATTTTGGGCAGATTTTGTATGCGTTTAAAATGGATTTTGAGCAACTCAACTCGACAGATCTGGCTTGTTTCCCTATCAGCTAAAGTTTCTAAGAATGGCCTGCTTGAACAATCTCAACCCATTCACTTAAATAAACTAATCTCAACTTTCAACTCTACTCAGCTGCAAATTCTAATTATTTTTTTATTTTATTTTATTTTATTTATTTATTTATTTCTTTTTTTCTTTTCAATGCAGTACTTATAATTGAATTAGCTAATGTAAATTTACCTGCAAAGCAACTTCCTCGTGATCACGAATGACACGGTGGACAAGCTGACAGAGGGCACCAACACCTTCTACAGGAAGAGTGGTACTCTTCTTTTGAAAAGATCGTCTAACCAAGTTAATAGGACCCGCAATAATTTTATGAGGACCCGCCCACGCATCAGATTCTGTCATCCCTTCACCCACAGATGCAAAAGAACCTGCAGCAGTTGGCATTACATATGGGCATGAGTTAACAACTTCGGTTGTACTTGGAGTTGCTTGATATGCCTGAAGAACAGCTTCTACTGTTGGCTTCTGCTGGTGAGCACTCACGGAAAATTTGTTTGTTATAGCAAGGACCCATGGGATTCCAAGTGACTTAGCCTCATCTAACAAAAATGAGAGTGCGGGTTGGCGTGTTGATGCATTTGACCGTGTGTACCATGGTATTTTATGTGATAGATTATGCACCAGCACAATTAAATCGGTTTTTGTACTGAGATCACGAACCCCCATCCATAATTCGTTTTTAAAACGAGAGGCCTCCTTATTCAGATCCTGCATCACATGGACAATCAAGCAACAAAAAACTATAAAAAAGAGCACTCGAACCAAATCATGTAAAACTCTGTTTCACGTTGAGGTGTCAAGATGGACAGGTTAACTAATGGGTATGATTGAAGTAAGGCATCCCTGAAACATGCCAGGGGTGAACCAAATAGCCGTTATAAACACTTAACGTTTTAGATTATCAAGCCACTTTTCCCCCTTCTTTAACCAATTTATTAGTAAGTTATGTGGTAATCACAATTACAATTATCAATCTAAATCTTTGAATAAAAATGATCTATAAGGTTGTATTCATCAAAAACAGACTTCTGATGACTTCTACGATGTTCCCCTTTAGCCAACTGTTATGATTGACCCATTTGAGATCAAAACATATTCCAAGTCAAACATTGATAAGTAAAACGGGTCAAAATTTCACCTTTAGTTTCACCTAGTAAACGCACACGCACATTAGATAAAAAAAAAACCGAAAACCTTTATTAAGATATAAACACCTGCAAATTTATGCCTGCCGAGTCTGTAAAGCATAAACCACCTGAAATGCCTTCTTCAACATCAACATCCATATGAAAATTTTCAACATTGGTGGTAACATTTTTCCTCCCTTGATTTAATATTGCCTTTAGCAGAGAAGTTTTTCCAGCACCCTACACAACCAACAACTCAGGCCTTCTTGCAAAAAATTTAAAAAAATATAAAAAATAATAATGATTAAAAAAAATCTAAAAAGAGAATAATTTTTTACGATAATACCTCAAGGCCGACCAATCGCACCCTACGAGTCCGAACATGAACCTCTTTTGAGATGGTAGAAAAATCGGTTGTACAAAATACAACAAAGTCACTTAAACCTTCAGGGGACAAAAATTTCCCCAAATTGAAAGCTTGCAGATTCTGTGATATATTTTGATCGACAGGGTTTAGATCGATAGCAGGAAACGCTGAGATAAGTGATTCTGTGGTTATTTGATGCTTCGGAGGCCGCCTCAATGGTCTCCCAACCAATACCCGTATTTTTTGTATATCTGACTGGACCCCATGATCAGTGGGCCCGGAAGGAAAGGATTCAACAGTTGTTGAGCACCTGTTCAGGAAAAAAAAAAAAAACAAGAATAAGAGAACCTAATTTATAGCTTAATAGAATTAGTATAGCTAAAATTGTGGTTAGGAAAGCGGCACCCATATAAAAGGCTCTAGTGGAAAGTGAATAGCAATATACAATGTCACACTTTTGAGTTTTGACTACGATAGATTCTATGCAATGTCAGATGGGGACCCTAGAATGAAACAAGGACGGTATAATATGGCTTAATTCACAATTTACACGAGGGCATATCCAGACTCGTCCAGTCATGCCCTATAAAATTACATCAAGGAGAATGAATACATAATGCTAATTCAGAAATGAATTCTGTAGATGTGCAAATTTCAAATTTCCAACCCACGCAGGTCAATCTAGGTTGAAAATTTATTAAAATGGCTCAAACAGGTAAAAATAGTTGAAACATTTGTTTTCGTGCAAAGGCTGTACCCTGGTAAACTTTTACTCATATAGAATAAATGTGAGCGCACAATAACATAAGCCAAACACACCAACATCAGACCAAAACGACATATGGAAAATAGTTAAGTTACCTAAAATAAGAAATGTGTCAAATGGGCTATTGATATAAAAAAAAATGTATTTATATATCGTATTTAACACCTTAGCTATTTATAAATATCAAAAAGATTGGACAAAAAGTGTTGGCAAACTATTCCGGCCAGTTTGACCCATTTTAAAACCTGCCTCATGATATTCCAAATCTTTTTAGACTGCATAAAGTTGGGTAGAATCAAATCAAAACACACACACACGCAAGCACCATTTCCAATATTCCAAATGCACATGATCAATATAATTACACCCGTCCTTATATAACGCATATATGATTATGAAATATGATGAAATTAACAGCAGAGTTAGACTATCTAATATGCATAAGAAACGGGAAAAAATTAATACCAGTTACCATTGACTCGGGCTTGAACTAGCGTGCATAGATGCAAACCGATGCCAGTAATATCCACTTTGATAGGCTCAACATTTTTCTCACCAGGAACGCCATCCCATCCAAGAGGAACAACAGAAGTAGCTGTACATATTACAGGAGACTCCACAATATGTCCAAGCTCAACAGTATTAGCAAGTGAAATACCAAGCCATTTTTGTAACTGGGGAAATTGCTGTTGTTGATCCATTCCCAAAAAGGATGAAGAAGTATCTCTCATGCAATCATTGTATATCCTAAGAAGATACAAAAATAAAGCTCATATGTAAACTTGGATAAACAAGTAATATTAAAGAATGCTCGATAGTCTTTCATGGTGAAATAATTCTGGCAAAAAGTCTCATATGTAAACGTTACAATCTGTTAACCAAATTCCAACTCCCATAAGTAAAACGTCTCTCAGACATGATACTAGAAAGAATTGTCCATGGTTCTTTTTATAGTTTGAACAAGGAACCAAAAGTAGACAAAAAACCATTAGATAATATGTATTTAGTTGAAAATCTCCAGTTATTTTTATTAGAACCTACAATAGACAATAGAAGCATATGAAAAAAGTTATAACTTATAACCACAAAATGAAAGTCTATTTTCTCTATTGTATGTTCTCTCTCCATCCAAAGAAAGTTATTTACGACTTTTCCATATACCAGCAAATGTATACATTTCCAATAGTTAGTAATTAGCACCAATATACTTTTATGATCCTACATGACCTCCATTCTTAACCATTAGATATAGAATCTTAATCAGCTTTAGTATAATTATGTGTAAATTTCCAAAAAAAAATCCCAGAATTTAAAGTAAAATCTTCTGTTGAAGGGAGTGCTTGCGAACAGGAACATGACTATTTGCTCCCCAGATGATTACTTTTCATTTTTGGATTCCTATTTTATTTTCACTTTCAAATCATGCAGTGTTCAACAAGTTCTCAAGAAACTAGGTATAATCAATTCCACATCTTCATCAGACGACAAATCAGCAAGTAACCGAATAAGTTTCTTTCGTCTCTTTGGTCTTTCCGCCATACTCCAACCATATTCTTATATTTACTCCCTCCGTCGAAGTGTGTAATATGTTATAACCTCTCTCTTGAGTAATATGAACATGAAATAACACTCCGATAAAATTCACATATAGTTTAGATTTTATAAACCAGAGAGAGTGAGAGGACAGGCGAATGGAAGAAAAAACATACATTCGGCTAATCATATTTGAATTTCAAGTTGATTATCCATGTTGGGCAATCCAAATATAATTAGCCGAAAACATGCCATGAAAATAACATCTCGTGTCTTCTTTCTCTCTAGTTATAATAATGCAGTGTTATGTTAATTTTATCTGAGGATTGTATCATCGTCGTCATTCGAGAGAAGTGTTGAAACTTGAATCATTTGAACTAAGTGAGACAATTTCAAATTAAGGAAGGAATATGGTGGAAACGGTCAATGAGACTAAAACTTACTCAATTAGCAGCAGACATATCATCCGACGAAGAATGAGGTTTTAAGTATACCACATTTATTGGAAAAACACATCGAACATGGCATAGTTTGGAAGATTTGAAAGGAGGATTGAATATACCTACTAACTTCCAACTAACATAGTGTACAAGATGCAGGTTCTGTATAAATAAGATGTTACCTTTGGAATCTAGACCTATATGATTTCATGGAATGCGATTGAAGTCGTTCCTTTAGTTCAGCAAGTACAGACTTAACCTGAATATGTCTTTGCCAAAACCAAGCAAGAAAAATTAGAAATTCAAGAATAGACCAGCGACCAAAAATATGGCCAACCTTAAAGCTCATAGAGTGTTAAATTATATAGAGGATATTGTCAGATTAGCAATTGTTAATCCTATATGAATAAAAGGAATAACTCTTACCGATGTCAACTTTGAGTACTCTGCACCAGACAGTGACTCCACAGATGAACTCCCCAAAAGATAAAGCTATGAGAAACAGCAGATCTTCGTTAGACCAAATAAATAGAAATTTTTTACGGACGTTATTAATTGTTACTTAGATGCTCATAATCAATGATTTGGCGCTATATACGGAAATTACCTGTCCAAATGGCACATATGAAGGTAAGGCAGGAACTCTTTGCCACACATTACGTTTGTCAGATGATTTACTTTTTCCAGAAGAATTGCCATTTACTGTTTCACTTGAATCCCTTTTATCCATAGGCAATGGTTTAAGAGATATGCCCTCAGAATCTTCTTCAATCTCAAGTGACTGAGGAGCATCTTCTGCATCTTCGATTGAAGATGTTATGTTGGGATCAGGAGTCGAACTTATAGAAGAACCAAACTTATTTCCAGTGTATTTACTAAGTTGTCTTCTAACAGCATTTATAGGAACAATGTTGGAAAGTCTCCAAAAGGAATTATATACAGGCCCCAAACCCAAAACCAACTGCTCGCTTTCATTTTCCTTGATTTTTGCCTTTTGTTTATCTGATGTTATGTCTTGTTTTGATATTGACAAGGTTGACTTTTTCGAGTCCACTGGAGATTGATAGGGATGTGCATTATAGTGATGGAAGTATGCAGGGGATAATATACGGGGCACAAGATCCTCGGGAATGCAGTAAGTTTTAAAGTATTGTTGCCATCCTTTTTCATTGACATAACTGAAAGAAAAGATAGTGTATACGTCAATATTTACAGGAACTAGGGGTATTTGGCTTAGTGTTTTGAAAGTGATTAATCGGTATGAAATAATCAGAATCAATCAGCTCTTGTGGTACAAGTTACAACCTTACAAGCATAGTATTTGGGGTGTGCTTTCATTGTTAATTGTTAGAATGATAAATAACCCCTAAATGATCAGATAATCAGAACTAAAAAATTATTTTTGACTTATAAATGCAATAACTAGATTCTCATTTTCAAAAGGCAATGCCAAACCCCCCCTTATACTGACATTTAGAAACTACATCATGGTGACGGGCATAAAACATACTCTCTTAAGGCAGCATTCCCAACAGGAGGTTGGGAAAATGTGATACACTTTACAGGAACTCTTTCGTGTTCTTTCGGTGAAGCAGCTGCAATCACCCTCAAGATTGCAAGCGTAGATAAAACAGCAACCTGGATAATACCAAATCTTAATATACAAAAAACAAAAAACAGAAAACCAAGTTGGAGTACAGTCCAAACTTACTGCTCCACCAAGTGAATGTCCACATAAAACAAGTTTTCTCTTTTTCTTTTGAGCCAGTTTGTATAACTCCAAAGCAGGTATCCCTTTGGCACGTGACATAAATCCCTATAAAAGTATTGAGAATGTTATTTACAAGCACACGGTTATTTTCACAGAGTCAAGTTAGTAAATGTAGCAACTTTACCCGATGAGCAGCAGGTTTGTTTAAAGTTACTCCTTGTTTAGGCTTTGCTCCAAGTGTTTTCGGAACATCATCGGAGACTTTCTTTTGACCATCAGCTTGAGGTGCGTTGTTTGTTAGTATTTCTTCGGTGTCTTCTACATCATCATCATGGAATATAGCACCTTGAAGTATATTTGCGTCAGCCATCATATCTCTGTTATAAATGCCAAAGCAATAATTCAGCAATATTGCTAGATGTACGTCCTATAACAACATAATGTTATGTTAACCACGTACTTGTATTGTTTGGTTCCAACGAATGAAGCAAATAACGTGTCTCCAGTTTCTGCTAGAAGATACCTATACAACCAGGGTTACACTTAAATATTTGATAGGTGTTGCAGCCTTTACATGCTTGTAGCATAAAATAACTCACCTGTGAGGAACATGATCCGAAGACGGCTGAATCCGCTCCAAAGAAACAACTTGACCATCGAAATCCGCTTTAAATTTATTCAGGGCTTGAATCATTTCAGTATCAGGTCTCTATCATCGAAACAACAATAATTGTTAGTATCACAGACTTCACAGTACATCTTAACCCCTCTACCATGAACTTCAAAGAGTCCAAAATGAGTCCACTTTCAACCAAAAAAACGAGCAAAAGGGAATACGTAGAAAACGAAACAATTCATAGACTTGTTAAAGAAACTGGTGACAATGATGAAATAAGTGAGAGTACCCTATATCAAAACAAATTTACTTAAGCTTAACACGGTTCTCGTGCTATGCAATTAATAATTATCAGAATCAATTCCCCATATTGTCAGCTCAAATATAAAAATTATCACAGCACTTCCCCTATATAACGGTTAAATTGACAACCATCCGGTCATTTTACAGGGCTGTTAGTGTAAGCTTATCAAATTGCCAATTATCTAATCACTTTCTCTGTATAATCAGTTTAAATCGACAATTATCTATAGGGGTGTTTGTCTTGGCTTATTTTATGGGCTTATGAGCATATTTAAGTTTGGTAAGCTCGTAAACCAATCAAATAAGACAAACACCCCTATGCTTATACATTTCCATAAAACACTTTTCAAAAAGCTTTTGAAAAACGCACTTCTCACCCCTTATGAAGCTAAAAACCTTAAACTAAAAAAATGAAATAAGCTAATAACCTTGTTTAAACAGCTTACTATCAGCTTATTAAATTTCAGTACAGCCAATACAACTTTTGAGAGTTTGGATAGAGCCACTCGGCTTAGCTTTATTTACTTAATCCAAAGGAACTTACCCAAACACTTCCTACACGAATAACCGAACCCTGATCAAACTAATAGCGAACGGCCTAGATTAACCAAACTCAAGCCCCAAACAAATTTAAGAAGGTGACTATGGCTGCTTAAAAATAAGTAATTTTAGAAATGGTGTTTGATTTGCTTATTTAAAACAAACAATCAAATTCATTTAACTAGGTTATAGGGTAATAGATGATAAAGAAATATTTTAATTTCATCACAAGTAAGCGTTTTGAAATACTTACTTGTCAGAATCTGCTTATTTTACCTCAAACTAAGTAAAGAGAAGCAATTTGGATAACTTTAATCATGCTGAAACTAATACGATCGGCCTAGTTTAACCAAACTCGATCCCCTAACAAACCTAAAAAGGTGACTGGAATTGCTTTTTTTCTTCTTCTTAGAAATAGTGTCTGAACTTGCTTATTTTATAACAAATGCAATATACTTGCCAAAAACAGTAATTTGTAGGAAAAATTCAATCAAATTCATTTATAAGGTTATACGTTTAGTATGATAATAAAAGAATTTCATCTTGATAAGGCAATTTTAAATAAGTAGCAGAATCTGCTTACTTTGAAATAAGAAGATAAGCAGGGGGTGTTTGTTTCGGCTTATATAGCTGGCTTATGGCTTATTTGGTTTTGGGCTTATGTTTCATAATCTCACTTTTTGTAGCTTATTGCCTTATTTTGAATATTTTCAGCTTATCACCCCTGGAAAGCTGATAGGCACTTTCACCTAAACCCTATACAAACACTAAAATTTTCGGCTTTTGCAAAACACAACAACCTAACAACCACTTGTAAGTCACTGTCGCCTTATCAGCTTATTAAACTTCTTTCAATAAGCTCTATAAACAACCTAATAAACATCATCATAACACCACTGACTACCTAAATCAAAACTCGAGCCCCTAACGCAATATAGTACATCAAACATTATCCATTAAATAAAAGGCCTAGCGAAACATAAGCAACCAATTAATTAAATAAAGAACACCAACATAAAAAAACAAAACAATACTACCTTATAAACACATTCAGAAAGGACCATACAACAAAGAACATCCTGCAAATCCGAAAGGGAATCAGCTTTAACAGCAATACATAAATTAGTCAATTGTTTCTTCCTACGCTGAATCTCTTCCTGCATTTTCTTCCTTTGTTCTCTGCCTTTGATCCAAGATGGCCATTTCATTAATCCTATATTATTCTTTCCTCCTCCTCCTACCCAGCTTACTTTTAGTATCTTTGTTCTTTGCTCTCTTATCCATGATTCTACTCTCTGTTGCAAAGACTCCATTTGTTTTTTTATAAATTGAGTGACATGGATTTATAAAATTGAATAGAGAGAGTGTCGTGTGATTTTGAGAATGTTATCTAAAGTATATGCGGATCGGAGTGATAGTGACGATTGAATTAGAATTGAATAGCCGTCTGTTTGTTTATTTTTGCTGCCATAAATAAAATCTGATTTTAACTCACCTTTTATACAGTTTTTTTATTTGGATTGGTACAAATAGTTAAAAGAGTTTGATCATTGGGCTTGTGGTCCGATGGATAAAGCTTATTTAGTTAAGCGGGCCCAGATGAGAGTAGTACCGGTTTAGGTGACCAATTAGGAAGGCCTCAAGTGGGGATCACAAGTTCTAATGATATTAGGCAATGAAGAGGAGAGCCAATGTGCCAAGATGCGCAGGTTCGAATCCAAGCCAGCCTCGGTTTTCATTCGACCTTTTCTCCAGCGAGTAATACTCGTGTGGAGGCGGTACGGTTTTCGGGCGAAAGCCGTTTATAATCCCCACTGCTCCAGCGTGGACCTGGTTCAGACAACATAGTCTGGGTATGTTATGGATGAGGGCCTGCCAATGTGGCAGATGCGAGCTAAACCAAAAAATTGAAAGTCGCCTTAAAAAAAAAGGTTAAAACAGTTTATATTTATAACTGTTTAATGCACTTTTAAAGATATGGTGGGTTTTTTAGTGTACAAAAGATGGTCAATGACCTACTGGTGTAACAAATACTCGAATCCGACTAGCCTAAGTAACCTTATTCGAATCGGGTTATAAAGATTAAAAACATTATTCGGGTTAACTTGATTAACTCAGATTCTTATTAAGGTGGAGTTTCGGGTGAAAGTTTTCGGGTTTAGGGTTAACCTGAATAAACCGCACAGATTTTTTTTTTTTTTTTTTTTTTTTTTTTTTTTTTTTTTTTTTAATAAAAAGTTACCCACTTATTTGTAGTTTTATCTTTTAATTTAGCTTGTTCAGGTTAACCCGTACCCGAATACCTTGCACTTTATTTGTATTTTTTGTCCCAACAAAGTAAATGTTGTGGTCGACTTTTCAATCAAAATTCAATTTGGTTTGTGTATGTGTGTGTGTTTTGTTTTTGTTTTCGTGGTGTATGTTTTTTTGTTGTAGTTGTGGTCGTTTTACTAGCAAATTGTGGTTGAGATGTAGTCTTGTAGAAAGAAAGCTGACTTGCCGCTGATATGACAGGAATGAAAGAAAACATTAGCATTAGGGGTGGAAACGAGCCGAGCCGAGCCCGAGCCTGCCAGAGCTCGAGCTCGGCTCGTTTAAGTTTTAAAAGGCTCGAGCTCGAGCTCGGCTCGTTTCGAGCCATAAACTTTAAGCTCGAGCTCGGCTCGTGGAATATTATATAGGCTCGGGCTTAGCTCGAGCTCGGCGCGTTTATTGGATTTGGCCATGAAAAGTTAAAGCTTGGCTCAAGCTCGAGCTCGGCTCGTAATATATCTTTATTGAGCTCGTTAATAAGCTCGAGCTCGGCTCGTATATAAGTTAAAATATCATATTTTTGTTTAGGTTCGTTTAGGCTCGCGAGCCCAAACGAGCTTTTTATGTAAAGCTCGAGCTCGAGCTCAATTAATAAACGAGCTGCAACTTAGGCTCGAGCTCGTTTAGGCTCGGCTCGTTCAAGCTTTTTACTGATCCGATCCCGAGCTTTTCACGAGCGGCTCGGCTCATTTCGACCCCTAATTAGCATTAGTCTAAGGGTATGTTTGGCAAAAATAGATGTTGATGATGCTGAAAAAGATTAAAATTATAGTTTCTTTTTTGTTTTTTTCAATTGTGTTGGTGCTGTTGCAGAAAAAAATTAAAATCAGTTAATTTTTGAAAAATAATCTCCATAATATTTTAAAAACTGGTTTTGAAAACTTATTTTTCTAAAATAATTCACACTCTTAGAGTGTATTTAGTTGGTGAAAAATATCCCATTTTTCTAAGAAAAAAATTCATATGAAAAAAAATTGAAAATCCGTTTAGTCACACTTTTTTCTAACAATTAAAAAAAATGAAATTCTAATTTTTTTTTTTTAATTTTAACTAAGAAATTAAAAAGCCCATTGTAACATTCTCACTTTTTACTTTCTCATTTTTTCTCAACTTAAAAAAATATATATATACACCATTTTACCCCTAATATCTCGTGTCATCCTCCACCGCCCGCCGTCGCCGTCACCATCGCAATTTGAGGTAATATTCTTATCATTTTTAGAAAAAGAAAATATAACTCTAAATAAGCGGGTTTTTAAAATTATCAACTTTTTCTTTAGAGAAGAAAAATCATTCCATTCTCAAGTAATTTAGAATGGAAAAAGAGATTTTTTTTTTAAACGGCACTTTAGTTTACCAAATAAAGTTTATTTTTTAACCAAAGCTTATTTTAAAAAAAAAATAATCTTAAGCTTTCATAATCTTCAATAATTTCTCGCGCCAAACATACCGACTGGCGCAAAATACTTGGACGCAATTTTTTATTTATTTTTTATTTTCTTCCTAAAACGCGAAGCCCATGAAATATGACTTTTTAGTATGTTTCTCATTCGGTTATGATACTACATCCATTTGATTAGCTATACAAATATATATCTATTATAGTTTTGTTTAAACAAAACGGAGATTTTGTGCTACGAAAATATTTCTAGAAAATTTGAACATGAATACGTTTCGTTGACGTTACAAAGTTTTTCTATTTAATGAGGCCAAATAGTGGAATAGTGCTCTCATGTGTTATTTTTCAGTTTAAATATTTTTGTAAAACTCTTTATTTAACTCGACAGTTGTATATATAGTTAGTTTCTTAGCATGATTGATAATTACAATCGTGTTGACGTATTGCTGTTTTAATTTATTGAGCATCTTCTTGCGTGTTATTAACGTATAAAATTGATTTGTGATATACATGATGTTTGCGTGTTAATTTATTAACCATGGTCGTTAACTTTTTACATATTTATAAAAAATATTATATTCTTTTTGTAATAAGTTAAAAAAGTGTAAAATGATTTGTCAAAAATAATAATACACTATCACGGTCGTTAGAACTTAGAACAATAACAAACTTTATGAGCCTTCATCATTAAGAAATTAGAAAACGGTAGATATAAGAGGAGAGGGAGTGGGTGCGGGGAGAATGCGGGGAAGGTGGAACCCCGCACGGGAACACCGCCGCCTCGCGGGAACCCCGCACGGGGAGGTGAAAATCGGGGAAATATCACGCATGCGGGGAGAGGAAGAAAAGAGACGTTGGAGGTGTATTTGTGCAAAGTGTTCTTAGTATCTCTGTTTCATCTTCTAGCTTTGACAATATTTCATCGATGATATTTTCCTGTATCTTCTCAAGGCTGCCACGTGACACAGATGCGGCGGAGACGTTGATTTCGTTACGAGCCATCAGAGAATGAAGGAATTACCGTCCCCTGCCTGGCTGCTTCTCTTCTCTTTTTCAATGGGTTTTGATCAAATGTTAGTTACTGTCATTCTATTTTGGAACTATGGCTGCTTCTCTTCTCTTTTTCAATGGGTTTTGACCATAACTTTTTAAAAAGTCGTACATTTGGTCTTTATAAAAAGCTTTAATAAGTTATTGTTTAGTATATGTTTTTTTAGTTGATCTCTTTGTACATTCAAAGAAAAAAAAAAAAAAAAATGAGTGAAGGGTGAGTGAATGTGCCGCCCCCAAAAATGAAGTGAGTGAAGGAAAAAGTGGGAGATGATGTGGCGGAATGGGATTGGTTGTGAGTGAGTGAAGGGAAGGGGGTTGAGTGGAGCACTCCCCCAAGGTGGAACACGCTTTAAAACTCGTTTTTCAATTCCTTTCTGGAACATTGAATAGCAACATAACAACTCATAAATCACACAATCTAGCTATAAATGTAAAAACATACTAGCTTATTTAAAAAAGAAATCGAACCTTGTTTTGAAATTAGTCCAAACCACCCTTTGTTTGTTTTTTTTCTAATAACTAACAACCTTTTAACTAGTTCAATAATAAATAGAAAATTCTGGTAAAGTTATAATCTTTTCACGTCACTCAAGTTAATTTAAGTCAATGGTAACTTATTTTGTCAATAAACATCAATCATCAAATTTCGCAAATGATTTTAGGGAGGGGTTATTCTCACGGGCATGAGTTAACCGGACCCCCTGTAGGGAGGGTTTGTGGAAGACACTGCTGCCGCCGCCTGTATTGTCTGCATTAAAACTTGTACATTTTGACTAAAGTAGGTGGACCCCCCATGGTAGGGAGGGTCCGGTTAACAATCCCTTCTCACGGGCCCTATTTTTATTAACCCAACCCTCTTTACTTCTAGCTCACTTTTTTTTTTTTTTTTTTTTTTTTTTTTTTTTTTTTTCTAATGTTTGGTATAACATATATTTTTTGTAATGTTTTTTTTTGTGTTTATTTGTTATGTTTATATAATTAACGTCCAATGCGTTTTTATTTAATTAATAACAACAACAAATAGCACGTTAAACGTTACCACATTAAACGACTATGACAACAAATATTATTATTCAATTAAACAACAACGTAAATACATTATTTAAAAAACAACAACATCATATAATTAACGTCTAATGCATTTTTATTTAATTAACAACAACAATAATAGCACGCTAAACGTTACCACATTAAACGACTATCACAACAAATGTTATTATTCAATTAAACAACAACGTTAACACATTATTTAAAAAACAACATCTACGACATATGAAGATTATTCAAATCATTTAAAAGATCATGGAGCCGGGCACTTGACCTTAGGATTCCTTGCCATTTCTAACTCCATCTCCAGCGCCTTTATTCTTGCCTTCAACAACTTGTTCTCATTATTTTTAGCAACGCAGTTTGAGCACTGCGTTGAAGAAGAGGCTGATGAAAAAGAGGCTTGATTAAAATACTCTTCTTCAAATTCATCTTTCCACTTGAAGTATCGACACCTATAGTCTTTTGTACTTGGCTGTTATGTTAAGAAAATAATAAAAAATGTATTTTTAACAAACAAATTACTTATATAACTAAGCAAACGTGTGATTATTTACCACTGAAAGAGGACATGCATAAAACAGTCGCCCACGACTACCATCTTGCCAGGATTTCCGTTCTACAATAAATCCTCTATTACATCGACACCAGAAAGGATTTCCGTGGCCCACCTGACAAAAGAATTTGCACAATCAATCAATAATGTTATTTACTAATTTAAATAAATATTTAATCATTTACTATATAATACAAACAGTTATTTACAACATAAATCAATAATTATTTACAATGTTTTGAATAGCTGGTTCACAGGTGTCAACAAATTCAGGTTGGAATATCTCTCTCAACTTCGTTAACATATTTTTCTTGACAAACGACGTTGATTTGCTAAAAATATTCTTGAATTGTTGAACGCCATCGTTAAACGAAGTATCATCATCATCATCATCATCATCATCATCACCAGGTTCACTGGAAGAGCTATCTTCAGGCGGAGGCCTATTGATAACAGGCCACGGAACAGATAGGGTTCTCCAAAAAATAGGAATTTCATCCAGTGAAATGGGGCGTCCTGAATTCAGTAAAAGCGACTTATATTGATATCTGGTAATAATAGTGGGGAAACAACTTGATAGTTATAAATTTAATATACTTACCATGATATACATAGTATTGCATGATGTGAAAGCATGGTAGTCCGTGAATTGACAACAACTTATGGCTACATTTGTCTTGTGTGATCGACAGTTGGAGTTCTCTGAACATGAGATTGAAAGCATGTTTGGAAACTTTATACCACAATTCTTCAAATAGATCAACATTACAATGATTTAGTTTCTCGTTCATGCTTCTATTAAAACTCTCTTTTATCCCAGTTTCTTGCGAAATGAGAATCTTATCGATTGACCATAACAACTTGTCTAATTTGGATTGTGTGCCATCCAAATATAATTTCAACAACGCGTGGTGAGTCTTAACTCTGCACGTTGTTGTCTGGCCGTAAGAGCGATATTGGTCGGTAATATACGAGACAAACTTGGGTGTGTATTGTCGTAGCCACGTGTTATACAGATACTCAGCGATATCTGCAAAAAAAACAATTAATTAATAAAAGGTCATTTGGGTGTTTTTTTATTAAAATAATTAAAAACAATGAATTAATAATTAAGTACCCGGATGGTTGACCAATTGCTGTTGTAGGCGTTGATAATGTTGCCTGAACGATTCGAATGTCGGAGCTTTAACCATCCAATCCCATCGGTGTTTAACGGACTCATACTCTTTTTGGTTAGTGAATTTATTTTTGCAAAACTTAAGTAGATTTTGCTGTATATGTCATCGACATAGTAAATGGTGAGTGTCAGGAAATTCTGCTTCGCATGCGCCAACCAATGCTAAATCTCTGTCAGTGACGATAACACGTGGGTAATATCGTTCGTCTATGACATCCTTCACACGTTGCAATACCCATTGAAAGTTATGCCCTTTTTCACTGTTTAAAAAGCTATATGCAATTGAAAATGTTTTATTTGTTGAAGTTACTCCAACAAATTCCAACAACGGCAATTTAAACATCGTGGTATTGTATGTGGAGTCCATCAGCATGATTTCAGGGAATGTACACCACAGAGCATACGATGTGGGGTGCACAAAGAATAGCTCCTCAAGCTGGTTATGCTCATTTACCCTCGGGTTCCATGTATACCCTGATTCCATCAAATGCTCGTAAAGGACTTGAATTGGAGTTCTACCACCTTCTCTGGCTATCCGGATCTTATTTCGTGCGTTATATATAGTTCTAATGCTAGACACGTTATCTGGATTACGACCCTGTATTGTCGAAAGTATAATACGTGGTTTCATGGTATAATCTGTCAATTCTTTGACCAAACCGAACTCATCATCCTTTAATCGCATTGCATATGGCAAACCATGCAACGACTCTAGCAAATCATGATTATGCGTATCATCCTTCACCCTCAGAGTCCAAATTTTTTTTGTATATTGATATTTCGCCGCCAATTTGAATGGACAATTTGTTTTAAAGGTACTGGTTAGTGGTGGTTTGATGGTGATGTTTATGGGATAAAACTGTGGGTGGAACGCTGTTTTGAAGAGTATTATTACTTTTTTTTTGTTGTTAGATCTGTTTAGATCTAAAAAAACGTGGTGATTGTTGGTTTATTGTGATGTTTTAGTGGTGGTTTGAAGGTGGTTTCTTGTGATGTTTTAGTGTTGGATCGTTGGTGATGGCTCATATTTTTGGATCTAAAAACTTCTTAAGATATACATGGTTCTGATGGTGGGTAAGTGTTGGATCTAAAAACTTCTTAAGATATATATATATATATATTTTATATCTAAAGTGAATATTTGCTCGTTGTTGATGATGGCTCGTATTTTTTTGATGGCTCGTATTTTTTTAGATCTAAAGTAAGAACTTGTTATATACGATGGCTCGTATTTGTTTTGGATCTAAAAACTCGTATTTTTTTGGATCTATAAACTTGTTAAAAACTTGGCTTGTTGGTGATGTGAATATTGGCTTGTTACTGCTTAGTTGCTGGTTTTATGTGAATATTGGCTTGTTAAAAACTTGGCTTGTTGGTGATGTGAATATTGTCTTGTTACTGCTTAGTTGCTGGTTTTATGTGAATATTGGCTTGTTAAAAACTTGGCTTGTTGGTGGGGTTATTCTCACGGCCCTATTTCTATTAGTCCAACCCTCTCTACTTAACTAGCTCACGGTGCCTAAATGGTTACATAGAAACTTTGGCTAAAACATGGTCATGGACTGATGTCTTTGCATAATATGGTGCCTACTTGGTTAGCCATTTTAGAAACTGGGAGGGGTTATACACATGGTGCCTACTTGGAAAAATTATTGGGCAACATTAATCGAGATACGGCGATGATGATTTAAAAAAAAATGATTTTGGCATGGCATTTCCGAATGGACGGCAAAAAAAAATCTTAATTTTGCTACCTTTGATGTTGCAGCCATATATGATATATCTTGCTTATGTGAAACTATTATAATCTGAGCCTACTCTTATCTCGATGCCTTTTTAATGTGTAAAATGGAGATTACCTCTCGTGTGTAAAATTGTGATTGAGACATTTCTGCAGTTTTGTGGTTTGTTGCTTGCGGCTTGTGGTCTGCTTCTTTATGTTAACCGGACGGGGTCTAAGAGGGTAGTATGACAAAGCTGTAGTTGTTTTGCTTTGTTTCACTTGGCTTCTTTGTGATGTTGCTTTGTTGTGAAATCTGCTGCTTTGTTGTTTTGCTATGTTTCACTTGGCTGCTTCGTTGTGAAATCTGCTGCTTTGTTGTTTTGCTTTATTTGTGATTGAAAGTTAATGGAGCAAAGCTGCAGTTTATAATGGGGACCTTGAGTATAACCCCTCCCTTATAATGGAGCTAAGCTGCCTTTGAGTATAACCCCTCCCTTATACTGTTGAGCTTGTGACCTTGTGAGAATCTTACTTTTGAGCTTTGTGTCCAATCTTGTGTGTAGCTTTGTGATACTGCTTTGTTGTGAAATCTTCTTACTGTTGCACTTTTGAGCTTGTGACCTTGTTACCTTGTGTCGGATCTTATTTTGTGCAATCTTGAGAATCTTACTGTGGCACTTTTGAGCTTGTGACCTTGTTACCTTGTGTCGGATCTTATTATGTGCAATCTTGAGAATCTTACTGTGAGCTTGTGACCTTGTTACCTTGAGAATCTTACTGTTGATGATTATGTGACCTTGTTACCTTTTGAGCTTGAGACAATAAGGCGCTGATGATTACTTGTTAATCTGAGCCTTTGTGTGGAATCTGCACTTGGCTTTGCTTGTGTTGCTTGTGTTTGCACTTGGACAAAAAAAAAAAAAAAATGCTTGTGTTTGCACTTGGACAAAAACCTGCTTGTGTTTTGCATGTGCAATCAGCTTGTGTATATGCAGTTGGACCCAAAAAATGCTTGTGTGCAAGCACTTGGACAAATGGTTTACTAATAGACGATGACGAATGGTTTTATAAAAACCGAAAGGATGGCAAAGTGATATTTTTATCACTTTGCAACCTTCATATCCGAGCCTAACATATTTTGTGAGTTAATTATTTTGAGAAAATAAGGCGATGACGATTACGTGTTAGTCCGAGCCTTTGTGTGGAATAACCTGCTTGTGTTTGCACTTGGAAAAAAAATGCTTCATCTTGCACTTACCTGCTTGTGTTTGCACTTGGACAAAAATATTGTTGTGTTTGCACTTGGACCTGTTGTGTTAGCACTTGTGCACTTGGACAAACAAAAAATTGGACTAAAAATAACTTTGGACAAAAAAAAAAAAGAAAATATATATAATAAATAAATAAAATAAAAAATAAAATAAAAACAGCTAAGGACAAAAGTACCATACCTTTATCAGACTACCCTCTAGACCCCGCCCGGTTAACACATCCCATGATTTTATCTATCTACGAAGAGGATTGTACAAAAAATAGTTAAATATGTTTTTTAAGTGTTAATTTCCACAAGTCAACAAGACACTGAGATGGATTCCAAAGCGTTTAACAGCTTATATTATTTTAACACAACCATTAGGGTACGTTTCGTGCCAGAGGTAACTTAATAGTAAGAGGAGTGCTAGACTCACTCACATTTTACAAAATTTTTCTCACACAATGAGGTGGCATGCATCTTAGCCACTCATGTGAGAGCATTAATTGACCAAGTGAGAGCATTGGATGGCTAAGATGCATTCCACCTCATTATGTGGGAGAAATTTTGTAAAATGTGAGTGAGTCTAGCACTCCTCTAATGGTAAAGCAAGTAAAGCTAAAGCTTTAGGCCCTCAATTTTTTAGGGCCTCTGATTTTCAAGGACATTGTATATTATATATACATTTACAAATCTATGTATTCTAATATACACTACTTTTGTACCACCCTTTGAAGCTAATAAAATTTAATGCGCTGATGTGTCATACCATAATTAAACATCTTTGTACAAACACTCGATGCATTTGTTTTTGAATCTTCTTCAATACACTACTTATTCACAGTATTTTTGTTAAGCCATTAACATCAATGTTAATACCATAACAGTTTCGTTTTATCCCGATTCAAAATCACCATTTATCAATTCAATTCATAACACATATTCAAAAACAACAATTACATTCCAATTTCTTATGTAAGCTCCAATTCCAGTTGAATCTTCCTCTATATGCAAGTGAAGGAATCGATGCCCACACCGTAAATTTAGTGATTATCATAGAGATTCAATTTTTTTAAGGTTCAGATTTAAATTACAAGGTACAACTATTTTTATTATTTATTTATTTTTATTTTTTTTATCATCAATTTTATTTTGTTTCCATTCAATTTAGCTGTATCAAAACCCTAGAAAAAATGGGGGGAAACTAATTGTATGAATTACTTCTTATAATTTTGGTGTTCTGCAAATTAGTTTTTATAAATTTGGGTAAACTATATTTAATTTAATTTTATATTTTAATTTTTGCAATAATTTTGTACTAGATTTATTTAATTTAATTTTACATTTTTTTTTAATTTTTAATCTTTCAGGTCAATGATGATCTGCATGCCCTTTTGGAAAACAAAAGCCCTAAGGTTGAAGAAAAGATGGAGAAGCATGCCACTTAAAATTTTGCAACAGTATTTTACACTATGGAGAATTAGTTTTGGTGGGACTTATGATGTTTTGAAATTATTATGAAGAATTGAATTGTGGCTAACTTGAGGAGAAATATTGTATGTTCATTGCATTCTATTCCACCTGATCCATATTATGTCAATCACGATTCCTACATCTTTCTATGACTCGGTATTGGCAATGGTGTGTTATTGAAATATAGTATAGTTTGTTATTGTTTAAAGTGTCATTTTGATCAACGGACTCTGACAGGTAGTTAAGGCTTTTATGAAATAATTTGGTCTAACCTTCTATTGTTGATTAGTCTTAAGTGTAATTAAGGTTTTTATGAAAATAATTGCTCTAACACATTATTGATTATAATGGCTTAAATTCACGCCGATGACCCTTGTAGAAAAGCATCTTCTATGTAGATTAATTGAGAAACTGCCTTCATAAAACTTGGATGGTGTTATTGAAATTACGCAACAAAGAAAACCTCCTGGAAAACAGTCATATCAAAAAAATAAATAAATAAATAAAATTATGATGCTCTTTGGATTCGTTTATTTTAATCGTTTATTATATTTGTTTCAGCAACCCGTCATAGCCATCCTTCTAGATCTTCATCAGCAAGGGTTTCTCAATTAAAGGTTAGTTGAATCAAATACATGATTGGTTTTTGTGAAGCCTGAGAAATTTTATTAAAGAATTGATTAAATGTATTTTGCATTTAAAAAATCTTGCATAATACCATTCCGAATATCAGTTTCATGTTTTGTTGGTTTAATTTTAATTTCAAATCAATTGCAAGGTTTCGTTTGATCTCCATGAACATATATTCATTACAACTTTCTCACATATAACGTCTAAATATGTTCATATATATGTTTTCATTTGATATTCAATCATTTCTTTGACTGTGAATGTAAACATTTCTTATTTGAGTTTTTTGTTTTGTTTCAGGCACCATGGTTGAGAGAAACTTGTGTTCATGTCCTATATGTATAAAAAAATTAGGTAATGATTTAGAATGAGTAAAAGGTTTCGTTTTTGAATTGTGATTATACTTTGTTTATAGATATAAAGATTCTATGAATACACATTTCTTATTCCATCACCCTCAATTCGATTAGGTAAATGGTTCAAATATTCAGGTTAATCTTCCTCTATATGCTCCTCTGTAAATCGGTATTCAATATTCAGTCTCAACTCACCAATTAATGTTCAATGCATTCAAAAAAACATCCAAAAATAACCTACGAATTGGTGTGTATATGCACAAGAGTATATGATGAAAAAGTATTACCAATAAAGTAATTAAATCATGATGATATTATTTGAAGTTGTGTTATTTATTTGTTTTTGATGATGCTGAATTTATTTTGTATAAATTTACCAGGGTGTTTATGGGGAGAATGGTTCACTTATGTATCCTATTTATTGGGTGACCAGTTTCATGGGAACAACTATATGCAATTTGTGAAGCTGTCCATGATGTAAGTTTTTACACATTTTGTTTTATTACGAGCCATTTATAGAATACGACACACATATTAATTTTACGTGTTGATGTAAGAGGAAGTTGAAGCTAATGCATGGCCTATTCAAGCTTTGAATAACAGGTCTGTTGAAGCTTTTAAGACCAGATCAACAAAATAACTAAGCACTTACAGCAATATCATTAATGAGTCAAATTGTTGGTTCGATAAGTTGCTAAAATGTGTATACTGATGGCACATCAATAACATCAATATTTAGCTTTGCACGGTGTATTGATAACTTTTTCTGATCACCTTATTACTGATGGCATTGATATTACTGGTAATGGCCACCCTCAATATACACAAGAAATGGTATCTCTATTTGGGTTTTGTTGATTGCACAAAATGAGATTTGACTTTTTGCTCTAAGTTTATAAGGTGATCAGAAAAAGCTATCAATACACAGTGTAAAGCTAAATATAGGTAGACGGTTACGTTACTATCATATATTAAGAGTAAATCTAAGATTATCGGAATGTTAGATTACTTTGATAGTAACCAAAATATTGTTTTATATTAAACATTTTTGTCAACAAATTTCCTGATTTCAACAGTTCAGTGCATGGATTTAGAAGTGGAGCCAATGAGCCATTTTGGTATGTCTTTATACTTTCAAAACCATGGGAAGTTGTCGAACCATGTCAAAAATATATTTGAATCCAATTTGTTATACTTCTATCGTACATATATTTATTTTTGTCTGATTGCTTATTGCAATTGTAGATGTAACTGGTGAAGTTGTTGTGTGATGAGTTTGATAACTACGACAAGAATGACACTAGGGGAAAGAAGAAACCTCTTGCACGCATTGATATTGAGTAAGTTTTGATTTCTATAATAAGCTGGTAATCATTGACAAATACCATGTTTGCATACAAACACATAGTTATCATTGTACATATATAGTTGGTACTCATTGAAAAATAACACGTGTGATTGGTTAAAAGTTTATGTTTTATATTAGAATACTATAACGGTAACGGTTAATATTTTATATATACACTTTGATTCAAGGACAAATAACAACTTAACTTATCATTACTAATTGTTAATCATGGTTATGGGTGAGGAAGTTAATTGCACCTTTATAACTTGAATACTTGATTGGTGATTACAAGGGAACGAACTTAAATGCATGTGATGATCTTGGTTAAATAATTGTTGTCTTTCAACTTGCCATGATAAAGAAGTGAAACAGTAAACAATGATTAGTAATACGTCTATATATTCATCCTCCTTGTCATGACATTTTGTTTTTTTAGATTCAAACAAACATATCTCATTTCCTTTCTATAGGGAGTACGACTGTTCAAAATGGATATTATGGTAGGAAGTTGTTGCTTTATAATTGAATCAGAACCACACGCTTTATATCTTACAACACCTACTTAACACAGGTCTTGTTTTTTTTTTAAGTTCACTTAACACTGGTCTTGGTTAGGAACTATAGCTTAATCTTTGTATATGTATGCCATTATGTTGTAGTTCACAAAGTGCAATTCCAAAAATACCCAACTGATTATGCTTCACTATGTGATTTGTTTAGATTTTCCTTTTTCATGTGGAGTCTTAACTTATAAACTGATAATTCCGGGTATGATCAATTGGGATATTTTGTTTTTAAAGTACGATGCCGTATAGTTAAAGTTCATTAATGAATTATATTATGCAACGTTTGTTGCATTGTTGCAAACAAGTTGGAAGCCATTGTTAGAATGACTTTAGTCCTTGGCTTTAAACATAATCTAAATGAAAGCGATGTTGTGGTACCGTAGATGTACATAATGGGAGTTCAACCGGAGTATCATGTTATGTCGCACCCAAGGCGTCTTAGCTTTAGTAGCAAGACATTGGTGAACAAGTGTGAGGATTTCAATGGTGTAGTTCATGGGTTTAATTTCAAACATTTTAAAGACATTGCCATGTAAATTTGAAGAAGTGACCTAATTCGGTAAACTTAAATTTTGTTGTCACAATAGCAGTTTTTTGTTAAACCATTAATTATCTTACATGAACATGTTTCCGTTTTTATTGATGTGATTGGTGATTGGTCAAGTAATTGAGTTTGGCAAATTGGACAATTTCAACAAAAATGGCAACCCATGGTACAAAAATGTTAATGCATAATGGCAAGGAAAGCATGCTAAATGATGACGTACACTGTTGACTATAATTGTATACAGACTGAAAGCTCTAACGGTGGTGGAAAAAATGGGCAGGTTGGTAAACGGTCAAACGGGTTTGGATAAAAACAGTCAATATTTATGAGCGGGTCAAAAGAGCCGCGTCTACCATCTGATACTTCTTTGCCCATTTTATGTATCTGTAAGTTCATTGTAATAATTATGACTACAAATCTGTACTTTATTTTAGATAAAAACGACTTAGGACGTTATAAGCTTTTGAATACACATTTGGCAAGTTTTTACCAAGCCAACCGATTTCATTTGTAGCTAACTTTCTACATTCCATCCTGTTACGAGTGATAGCTTTCGAATACACACTTGGACCTATGAAAGGCGTATTGCAACTGTTATGAGAAAGAATGTTTGTTTTGGCCTTTTTGATTACAACGTTTTGCCGAATGTTCGATGAGGAGTAATTATCAAAGGCACTTCTACGTTTAGTTTATTGATATATTCTGTGTGATTGTACTTTGAGAATTTACTAGAGGTGGTACTTATGATTTAAAATGGATCTAGATATTGGCTTCCATTTTACCCTTTTGCCTCAGCCATGAATCGGGAAGCAGCAAATCGAGTAGCTTCGAATATCGGTAAGAAGGGAATTTTAATGTGTAGAGAAATTGGTGAGACTCAAATGCTAAATTTTTGAAATTTACTGATATATTATGTGAGTTTGTACTTTGAGAAAGAGATGGTACTTATGATTTAAAATGGATCAAGATATTGACTTCCATTTTACCCTTTGCCTCAGCCATGAATCGGGAAGCATCAACGAGTAGCTTCGTATATCGGTAAGAAGGGAATTTTAATGTGTAGAGAAATTGATGAGACTCAAATGCTAAATTTTTGTTGTATAATTGATAATTCATAATTTAGTGTATTTTTCGGTGGATTTCTACAAATGGCCTCTTACAACTTAATAAAGTTTTGCAACACAAATTGTGTATTTATATTTTATTATTCTTATTTGCTTTTTTTGACTTTCGTAGTATATGACCATGTCAGAAAGCCATTGTAGTAACTTAAATGCATAAGATTTTTAAGGTTAATGTTGCAACCAAACAAGATCAAGACTTTAGATAGATAAACGAATGAAATTGCAACTGTCGATGCTTTGGCCTTGGAGTGATAGAAAAGAAATAAATTTTGGATGTTGCTTCCTACCAAATATGATACCGAATCTCCAGTTAATTAACATAAATTAAAACAATAATATTACTACTAATTACCTTTACTCATGCAAGGGATACCGAATCTCAAGGAAGTTATTTCTTATGCGGACGTTAATTATAAAAAACTACTACAAACGTAGACAACAAAGAAGTTATGCTAGGTTTATGACCATTTTTGAAGAGGTACGTATAAATACACATACGATATCTTTTGACATTTTTTATTTTTACATGTATTATCAATCACAAACATATTTTTACTTACACTTTTTTTTTTTTTTTTTTTTTTTTTTTTTTTTTTTTTAGGTGCTCAAGAAATGTTCATTGTCTAATCACTTAATTATCACCCACTACGTACATTTGCTTTTCAAAACTATGAAAATTGTGGCCCGCGTGCATTGATGATTATTAAATTAATAGTTAGGGAATTGAATTGCACACATTACTAATTGATTGGCACACTCCAACTCATGCATACCAGACTTGTACTGTATTAATATTCTGCATTAACTATTTGTACAGTTGAGTGAGCAAATAAAAAGTTGAAGTGTGCAAATCATCTCCCTAATAGTTATAACCATATTTCTTTGTTGTATCTTTTACTTATTACATATTATTCCATTAAAAAATAATACAAAATCTTTACCTTCGATGATGTTTTTTCTTACTTTACTTACACACTTAATTTTTTGATGTATTCATTCTTCTAAAAACTCGTGGATCCCACGGGTCTTATAAGCTAGTTTATACATATATTTTTTTGGGTAAAAGGGAATGGTTACCCCGGTAAAATATATTAATCACCCAAAATCAGTTAAGAACACTGGAATGTGACTGACATGCCACATTAACCTCAAGCATAGCTTGAACTTCCACTAACCGTATGACATATCATACGGAAACAGCCCTATTACAATAACTATAACACCAATATGAAAAAACCACTTTAAATATCCGATTATGCAAGACCCAAATAGCCGATAAATGTTAAATAATCGAGGATTTGGGCCTCTTTTCTTTCTAACTTTTATGTCAACAAGTTGTAGAAATTTAAGCCCAATATATAAAGTATATAAAAGGCTTTGGCCAATTTAGAGTAAATGAAGGTATATTTAGTTTTCTATTTAACATTAAAAATTTAAAGTCATTTGATGATAATAAGCTAAAAGATAGTTGTCTTAACCTTGAAAGTTCTTAAGCCATAACAATTATTCGGATATTAACAGTATAGATTATTTTCGGAACTAAGTGTTTTGAGAGAAATTATGCATCTAAAAACGCTACACTAATTGATATACTTAAAATATTAGATATCTAAATTCTTTTCCCAATGCTCATATTGCCAATAGAATAATGTTAACTGTTTGGGTGATAGTTCTTAGGCGGAATGAAGTTTTTCAAATTTATTTATTTATTTATTTTTATATGGGTTCCGACTCGACATTGCGAGCCGATTAATCCCAGGACGACTACCCTTTTGAATAGCCTGAAGTCATCGCAGGTGAACCTCCGTGGCCACATGGAGATTAATTTTCTCCCCAAGGTTTGAACCTGGGACCTCCAGGGACTTTAACCACTTAGAAGACCAAATCCAAACCACTGGGTCACCCCATGTGGTTAGTTTTTCAAAATTGAAGTTAAGTAAAAATGATTTAATATCATAAATATCATAAGAAAAACTAAACGGGTTGACTAATTTATCGATTGAAAATGAAATATTATACGATATTGATTTTGAAAAATTAATCAAAGATTGCGTATAAGAAAAAGCTAGAAAGGTAATATAAACAATTTTGCGACAAATAACTTTCATAAAAAGACCCCATTTTAAAGCTTCGCTTTAGGCTTCCGTGAATGTGAGTTTGTCCCTGTTTCGTGCACAACAATTTAGAGTGTTTTGAAAAAAACTATCGTTTAACATTGTAAATATAAAGCTTTGTTTGACAAGTAGCATGCATCGTTTTAAACTTTTGTCTAAACGCTAGTAAGCACTAGTTTTAGAAAAGGCAAATTGCACAAAAGTGTATCTAACTTAGCCTCAATTTCAATTTAAGGTACTCTACTTTTTTTTTCTTCAATTTAGTGTACTCAACTTATTTTTTTATTGCAATGTAAGACATATAACGGGTTTCCCAGTTATCTTACAACGAAAAAATTACATGTTTCGTCCTTATGATTTATCCCAAATAACACTCGTAGTCTCTATTTCATTTTAATTACGCCAGATATACGTTTTAGTCCATTTTCATACGCTTTATCATTATTTTATGTTTTCATCTGTTTATTTACGTTTTGACCATTTTTTACGTTTTCAGCCGTTTATTTATGTTTTCATCCTTTTTCGCCCGTTTTCATCCGTTTTTTACATTTTCGTCCATTTTTTTTTTACGTTTTTGTCTTCTTTTTTACGATTTCGTTCCATTTTTTACGTTGTTTTTTTTTTAACTTTTTCATCCGTTTTCTAACATTTTCGTCCGTTTTCGTACTTTTTCGCTCGTTTTTTTTACGTTTTCATTCATTTTTTATGTTTTCGTCCATTTTTTACGTTTTCGTCTGTTTTTTTTACGTTTTTGACTTTTTTTTTTTACGTTTTCGTCTCTTTTCTACGTTTTGTCCATTTTTTTACGTTTCCGTCAGTTTTTTACGTTTTCGCCCACTTTTTCCATTTTCAACCTTTTTTTTACGTTTTCGTCCATTTTTTTAACGTTTTCGTCTGTTTTTTTAACGTTTTGTCCATTTTCTGGCGTTTTCGACCTACATTTACTTTTTTGTCCTTTTTTACATTTTAGTCGATTTTTATATGTTTTCATGAGTTTTTATACGAAAACGGACGAAAACATTTAAAAAGTAGACGAAAACGTAAAAAGCGAACGAAAACGAACAAAAACGCAAAAAAAGGACAAAAACGTAAAAAACGGACGAAAACTTAAAAAACAGACGAAAACGTAAAAAAAACGGACGAAAACGTAAAAAACGGATGAAAACGTAAAAAACAAACGAAAATGTAAAAAAAGGGTCGAAAACGTAAAAAATAAATGAAAACGTAAAAAACAGACGAAAATGTAAAAAATGGATGAAAACGTAAAAAAGGACGAAAACGTAAAGAAACAGATGAAAACGTAAAAAAGCGGACGAAACATAAAAAAACGAACGAAACGTAAAAAAAGGGTGAAAACGTAAAAAAATGGACGAAAACGTAAAAAATAGACGAAAACGTAAAAAAAGAGACAAAAAACGTAAAAAATGGACGAAAACGTAAAAAAGCGGACGAAAACTTAAGAGGACGGGCGAAAACTTTAGAATATGGATGAAAACGTAAAAAACGGTCGAAAACGTAAAAAACTGATGAAAACGTTAAAAAAATGGAGAAAACGTATGAAAACGTTTAAAAATGGACCATAACGTATGTCTCGCGTAATATTATGATGCCACTTAACGTCTTTTAGGTCTTCAAGCAAAATCGAGTCAAGATTAGGAGGACCGGAGTCAAACACAAGTAGTTTTTCCTCTTGTTCGCAACCATGATTCGCTAACCAATCCGTCACTCTATTAGCTTCGCGGCAACAATGTTCAAGTTTCACTTCTCATTCCTTATTTTTCACTAGTTCACGAAATTTTTCACAATAAAAAATATATTGTTGTGGCGGACATTATCACACTCCATTACTTGAACAGCCACCTGAAAGTCGACCTCAACAAAAAATTTGTTATGCCCATGTCTCTTGCCATAATTTTCAGCAAAGGCGCGAATGAAGCATCCTCGGTCATCCCGCAAAGTTCCACCCCCACTTGCATCTCTCGGATTCCCTCTCGAGGCTCCATCGGTGTTAAACATCACCCAACCATCTGTAGGGTAACCCAACCAATAAACACTTCTTTTCGTATCTTATGACAATAAGGATAACGTCTGTTAAATTCCTAACAAACTTAACTATTAAGTAGATATAAGATAGTAGAAATTCCAGTTAGCCAAGTTCAAGGTACCATTATGCAACTTCAAAAGTTCAAGGTACTAAATATTCTACTTAGCCAAGTTCAGGGTATCAAATTACATTTTCGCCTTTAAAATAAAAGACGTAAACAGGGTTGTTTACAAACTGAACGTTCGGTGAACATTTAATGAATCATTTGTCCGTTTATGTTCGTTTACGTATTAAATTAACGAACATGAACAATAATTCACGTTTGTTTAGTTTAGTGAACAAATGCCTGAACGAACATGAACAAAAGTCTTGTTCGTTCATTTATATTCGTGAGCGTCCGATCATGTATTCGTTAACGTTCGTTTATATTTGAATATCGTATATTTTTTTATACACTTTAAAAATGGTTTACATAAACAAAACAACGCTTATAAAATACACATTATTATGTATATCTTTAAAGAATTTATGTTTGTTAGTCTACGTTCATATATGTTTGTTTAATATTATATTGAACGAACATAAATGAACATTAACAACATTAGTTCCTTAATAAACGAACATGAACAACATAATTCGTCCGTTTAAACGATCTGATTCGTTTATTTGTTTAGTTAAAACTAAACGAACGGATATTAACACGGCTCCGTCCAGTTCATTTACGACCATAGAGACATAAGTAGGACCGGAGGAGTTGTTAAATAGTTACACTCAAATTACAAAACTTTTGAAAAGTGAAAACTATCACATTATCCGTTAAGCTATATCATGTGCCAGTCACGTGATGTTTACTCTAATAATCCCACATTCCCACCAACCACCCTGAAACAAAACATTCGGAACAGTGATTAAAATAATCAGTTCATCACAGCTTTTGAAGTTTAAGGTAACCTCTTTTATAATATATACTGTATATATCACCTTTTTTTTAGAGATATTTGTGCACCATTTCTTTTTTCTATACACCACTAAATCACACCGGTAATGCATACAGTACAACACCTATGCATAATTTAGTGGTGGATCCTCCCATTTTTTTAGCAATATAATATAATATTATTTGTTATTGTTGATGTTGATTATTTACTAGTGACACACTTGTTAGATATCATAAACATCAAGAAACCCTCACATGTAGAAATTGCAGACTTTGAGCTGTCTTTTTTTTTTTTTTTTTTTTTTTTTTTTTTTTTATTATTATTATTATTATTATTATTTTTTTTTTTGGTAATATTAATGCTATCTCATGTTACTAACTCATATTTATCATTATAGGGTATGTTAAGTAATTTGATATTCTAGAAAATTAGCTGTTTCGAGACAAAAATGAAAACCACAGTTTAACCAAAACATAATTGGTGGTAATAAGGGGAAGAAGACTCGTCTTCGACCCCCTTACCACGCGGATCACCCTTATTAGCGACACCCCGCATAGACGCGTCCTAGGTACTTATTGGAGAAGTCGGTCGTTGCCAACACCGAGTTGTTGGAGGTGTGGGTGTACTTGCGATTTTGGTTTTTGTGTGATATATTTGTTTTTAAGAGGGGTATATTTGGGTGGTGATGTTGGTTGTGGTGAGAGAATGCGATGTGGCGCCGAGTACTAGCATAGGGGGAGTTTGTTTGGGCTTATTTTAGGGGGTTTATAGCTTATGAGCTTATATAACTAAAAATAGCTACATCAAGTGTTTGGACCATGGTGCATATCGGGACACCCATGAAATTTTGTGTTGTAGTGTTAATTTGTGTGAGAATCCTTGATTTTTCGTAAATGCACCCCGTACATAAAAATTGTGTTAGTTTTCATAAGTGCACCTCAATATGTGTTATTGTTCCGTCTTCCGTTCCCTTGTTTGGTTAAACTTATATGGTTAGGCTTATGAGTTTATAAGAGGGGGTTTTGATAAGCCTAAAATTTGAGGGAGAAATGCTATGTTTACCCAAACTTTACAAAAAGAAAATCCACACAGGTGTCATGTAAAGATGGTGGGTAACAAAGATGAAAGAGAAAACATCATACAACATGGTCCAACTATTTTTTTTTTTTTTTTTGGGTTAAAGTTTAGCATTCCTCAATTTGAGGAGGGGTGAGTTTTATGTAAGGGTGTTATAAGAAAAAAACTCTTATCCCCTTGCAGTACAATATTACGTGTTTATGCACGTTTTTGGTAATTTTAGCTCACTATGTATTTGACTGCACTTACATGTCATAACCCCCACTTTTTCAGGTTAAGGTTACTTTTCATCTTTAGCAAGCTCATAAGTAAAAAAAATAAGCCAAAAAAACTCTGCTTATGAAATATAAGCCGAGTCAAGTAACCTCATAAGCTAAAAAATTATGTTAAATAAATACCCACTAAGTTAGTGAAGTTTGGTGAAGACACCTAACAACATTAAACATTTTATATAAAGAGCGTCTCGGAGAGTTTGTTGTATTTAGTCAGATGGATGAAGTTTATAAGGGAATTAGTTATGAACTTATGGCTCATGTATGGCTGAATTGCAGAACACATATGTTATACTTCATCTATTACGGAGTCTAAAGTTGTTTAGTCGATAGAAAAACCATCAATGCACTAAACTTAGAACCATATGCATTATGCTTGTAATTTCGTTAATCACAAGTTTAAATACAAGAAATATTTCTAACTCTATCCAAACACCCTTATATCTATTCCTAACATTTATTTTAATGCAGGTGAAGCAAAAAATGTCGTCAGTTACGGAAACTGTACCTGATGTTGAATCTAGTGATGTTGAATCTAGTGATGTTGGATCTAGTGATGTTGAATCTAGTGACGTTGAATCTAGTGATGTTGAATTTAGTGACATCGAATCTAGTGACGCTGAATCTAGTGACGAAGAATCTAGTGACGAAGAATCTAGTGACGTCGAATCTAGTGACGAAGAATCTAGTGACTACGACTTTAGTGAGGTCAAATTGGATGATGATTCTTCTTTTGGTTGTTTACCGGATGACATTGTTTCTATAATTTTGAACAAATTAATTGATTTGAGAACACTATGCCTTTGCAAACTCGTCTGTTTTCGGTTCTACTTGATTTCCCATCTAGTTCACACCGTTTCTTTCACTGCTCCTAGTGATCCCAAGTTTGATAAGTGCGTGTACAAGTCTTTGAAGAAGTTCAGAAGACTCAAGTCTCTTTCGATTGAACTTCCTCCTACCACTAAAGCTGTTGATCCTCGTTATTTTTTCAAGTGGAAGATTCATATGGATAAGAAATTCAATTCATATGTATTTCTATTAGCGAATGCAGTTTGCGATCTCCAAGAAACATTTCCTAAAGACAATGTTCAAGATGCTAAAGAAGAGGATAAAAAGGATTTTTGTAATGTGATCTCCAAGAAACAGAAACGTCAAGTTGCAGCTGATTGTCTGATGGATGCAGGATATAGGCGAAGGTTGGTGTTGCATTTTATTAGACGTTTCCCATTGTTGGAGAATGTTTCCATTAAGGATACTGGTAAAAGGGGGAGGATTTCACTTAGTCGTGAAAAAATTGTTGAGTTAAGGAATTGGATATGTTCAGACCCTGAAACTGCTAATGAGAAGATGAAGGATATAGGTACTCCTCGCGCTCTGAATTATTGTTATGTCCCTTTCTTGGAATTGCCAGCGTGTGGGTACATGATGGAGGGGGTAAGTTTTATTTTATTGGAGGTGGGTGATGATAATGATGATTCTTTTATGAGATTTAATCTGGATGATTTTGAAGATAGAGAGGAGGCTGCTTATAGTGAAGCTGGGATGAAGATTTTTACTGAACATCGGGGCCGTAGGGGATGGCGCAGGATAGCTGGCGCCTGGTGATGTAGTATGAATCATGTGTATCCCCTCTACTTTACTATGGTACACTTTTTACTTATGAGTTTTCCTTTTTTAATAGACTGTTTTAGTTTGAATTTTGAATTAATTGAATAATTGTGAACTTGTTAGATTAATATAAAAAAAGGTAGTCCCTCGGAAAAAAAAATCTTTCCGAAAAAAGCAGTTAGAATGTGATAAGACTCGTAAAGCAGGTCCCACATTAAGAGCTTAGGACCCTAATCCATTGCAACTATAATACTACTCATAACATATAAAGTTTGTTTTCTTTTGAATCAATCAAACATAATGGAGTGTGTGAACACAGTTTGTCTGCCTCAGCCCTCATTTGAATCAGACAATTAGCATAAATCTATGAAAGTTTTTAAGAATCATTGTGTTCTTTGTTCTCTATAGGTTATTGTAATAAAACCTGCTGAATGATTATCGTCATAATGGGTGCATTTATTTTGGAACACCTTTGTTAGACACTTCTAACACGCCATGTGAATAACAGGTTCAAGAGCACCGGAAAAGTTTCCTGTTGCCACTATCCTAATGCAGTACGCATATATCTCATGAAAAGACAGTTCAGGTAAAGGTAGTAATGTTAGAAAGAAGGTTTCGGTAGTGGTTGTATATCCCTTGTATTTGTGAGGGTAATTGTAGTTGGATATTTATGTTGTTAGTAGCTTCGGTTGTGAACTGTTATATCTTATGCATGTAAAGGTAGTAACTACGGTTTCGCAAAATCTCATATCAAATTCGCTGGGACGGCTACCTTACTTCATATTTGGTCTCTTAAACATAAGTTGGCAACTTATCTTTTCCCCAAACTTGTATGTTAGAATTTGAGGTTAAAACTTTTATACAAGGAATCCTGCTGGTATTTGAAGTGATAAAATGAGTGCTTTTGGATTAAAATTGAACACATGGTTTGAAACTCTATTTTTGAGGTTTCTAAGTTCTTACAGCATTACGAAAGATAAAGATGTCTAGTTATGTTATAAAAATAGGAGGATATTTGTGCGATGCCGAGGCGACAAATAGATTAAATTTTTGGGCAGGCCATCTTTTTTGGCGTGTCCATATCACATTTGAATACAATATATCCAGGTTACAAACAAGAATGGTTTCGATCATTGTAGCGACTTCCAACCCATTGCATTACAAGATAGTTAGATTATCTTAACCTAAACATAGCCAAGTAAGGTAAATGTTTACTTTTAACATCATACTGTAACCAGCCAGTTCTGATTGTTTACTTCCTTCTTAGACTGTTACCGGTATTCAGGGGGCGTTTGGGATTGCTTATTTCAACTGTTAGGTATCTGCATCTCTGCATACGCAAGGTAAACACATAAACTGTTTTAACCAAACACTCCAGCTATAGCACTTTATAAGAGATATCAAACACCTCTCATTCTAATACCAAATTACCAATATCTCTTTTTGTGTCTCAATGGTTTGGGATGGCTGTACATATTGTTGTGAAATCTTCCAGTCAATATGACACGTGCATGGACAATACTAGATCTAGTCCTAATAATGTCTTGTTGACAGCCCACCGATCACCACGAGTGGCTTAATATACATGTTATTGTCTAACGATGATGTTGTGAGAAGTGATTCATATTCAGAAAGATAGACTGATAGACTATTCTTTCTTCGCCGAATTATATTCGCGTGATATTATTTTAGTTAGGAAACTTAATAACGTACAAAGTCGGGGTTCGCTTTAAATCCATTCATCCATTGTATAGTTTTTAGGAGCTTTGGGTTCTTAAGATTGATAAATCTTGGAAGAAAACATATATAGGAAAAGGAACATGATACCGAAAGGATGTTACTTGAGGACTTATATGATTCAAATAAGAGCATATCGAGTCATTAACCTTGTGAGATGTTCGTCTTTCGATCAGATTTTGAATCAATGGATTTTATGGGTGAATAAAAATAGTAATGCTTCTTCCATTCCGGTTGCAAAAAATTCAGAAACTTGTAATTCAACACTCCCGCAGCAAAATGCACTTTCACTTTATCTACATCATTCTTGACCACGTGAAAACTTAAGTATCTTTAAAAGATTCACTCGAAAGGGGTAGGGATCAATAAGAAGAATAATTAAAATGAGAAGGGTAAGAAATAATTCTAGCCACACATTTTTATATGAGAGAGAAAATTTGAATAAAGATGCATTCATTTTTGTAGGTGCATCTAGAATGTGTGGTTGTGGTTACTTCTTATCATTCCTATTTTAATTATTCTTCCTATTTGATCATAACTCCACTCGAAAGAGCAACAAAAGTTTAATACTTGTACTATGTTTTTTTCATTCTCATTTGAGTTGCAACTTTCGAACATTGCAAAATTCTTTCTAGAGTTTTCCACATATCAAATGCAGACTCACCACAAGTCACAACTATCAATCATCATGCAAATGTCATTAGGAACACTTAGCATCAATGTTCTTCAAGCTTTACGATCCAACTTATGCTGATCTTGTGGATATGCTACACTTGGTTCTCTTCTCGGAATGTCCATTGAACCTACAATGATAGAGTTCATCAAAGCTTATCCATCTTGTCTCTCTTCAATATACCTCTAGAACCGTTCTTTTCATTGCGGATATTCTCCTCTGTATAACACTCGAGCTTTATTCCAGAACCCATAGTCATCAAATCTCCGCTAGACACAGCAGCTGTAAGCCTGTAATAACACTTGAACCCGATTCCATCTCTCAATTAATCAATAATTACCCAACTGATAACAAACTCATAACCATTAACCAACGAGTAACTTGAAACTCAAATGCGAGCAAAAGAAAAAAGTGAGATGATAGCTCTATTGGGTTCACATAGACATTGGGCTTGTTAAATTTATAGTCAGCCCAAAAACAAAATAAAGAAAATACCACGTCCCATCCCATACCATGATACCAAACAAAACACCCGAAACAGTGACTAAAAAATCAGTTCATCACAGCATTTCAAGTTTAAGGTGACATCTTTTAATAATTTATTATTATTTTGTTGTTTTTGATTATTTAATAAAACAATTGTTAGAAACACATTCATTTTAGATTTACATAAAACAAAAATGATGTTGTAGTTTTTGAGCTAATTTTTGGAAAATTCTGTAATATTAATGTTACTAAACATAAAACGGGTACGCGACTTAATAAAGGTATATCCATGTTACTGTTTCCAACTCTTTTTTTTTTTTTTGTTTGGAGGTTAGGTGCCTTTAACACTAGGCCATTTGGTGGTGGTTTCATGTTAATATATAAATTCTCATGTTAAGGGGGCGTTTGTTTAAGCTTGTTTATAGGCTTATATGTTTTTGGCTTCTACAAGCATTGGCGCAGCTACATAGGGGCGGGAGGGGGCGCCCGACCCCCCGAATTTTTTTTGCGATATAGGGGGTATATAGTTTTCGTGTAAAAAAATTTCGGTATATTCGGTTTCGACCCCTCAAAATTTCGGTATTACCCGAAAAATAGCGTTAGGAAAAAAAATTTAGATCCCGACCCCCACTGAAAATTTTCTAGCTTCGCCACTGTCTACAAGCCCCATTGTTTTGGCTTATTTTGGAATATATGAACTTATTTAAGTTTATTATGTCATAACAACCTTCTATACACCGTTTTAGATTAAGCCGGAAAAAATGAGCTTATAAAATATAAGCCAAAAACAAATAAGCTAATAATTAAGCCCTTACTTTTTTTCTCAGTAACAGTTTTACAATTAACCATTTAGCTTTGTAGTTTCTATTTTTATATATGTATCACTTATACATGCTCTTGTTGGCTGAATTAACATATGTTTTAAGTGGGTGTTTGTTTAAGCTTATTTTATGCTTATGGAATTATGGGCGTACTTGACTACATTTATTTCATAATCGCACTTTTTCAGGTTATGAGCTTACTTTCCATCTTTAGCAAGCTCAAACGTCAAAAAATAAGATGGAAAAACCGGGCTTATGAAATATAGGTCGAGTCAAATAAGCTCATAAGTTCAAAAATTATGTTAAACAAACACCCCCTAAGCTTAATAGTGTATCAATCTTCTTTTTGAAATTAACTTGTGTACTGTCTGAATAATTGCAAGTTTTAAAGTTAGGCTGTTAAGTTTAGTGAAAACACCTAATCACACGCATTAATCATTTTAGATAAAGAACGTCTCGCAGAGTTTGTTGTATTTGGTCAAATGGATGAAGTTTATAAGGGAATTAGTTATGATCTTATGGATCATGTATGGCGCAATTGCAGAACACATATGTTTATACTTCGTCTATTACGGAGTCTAAAATTGTTTAGGCGAGAGAAAAACCTTCAGTGCAGTAAACTTAGAACCTTATACATAATGCTTGTGATTTTTTTTATTACACGAGAAATATATCTAACTCTATTCAAACACCCTTATATCCATTCCTAACGTTTATTTTAATGTAGGTAAAGCACAAAATGTTGCCAGTTACGGAAACTGTGTCTGTACATGATGATGATGAATTTGGTGGGAACAAATATGATGATTCTTCTTCATTTGGTTGTTTACCGAATGACATGGTTTTCAACATTTTGAACAAATTAGTTGATATGAAAACACTATGCCTTTGCAAACTCTTCTACATTCGGTTCTACGCGATTTCCCATCTAGTTGACACTGTTTCATTCACTACTACTGATCCCAAGTTTAAAGGGTGTGTGTATAAGTCTTTGAAGGAGTTCAGAAGACTCAAGTCTCTTTCGATCGAACTTCCTCCTACCACTAAAGTTGTTGATCCTCGTCATTTTTATAAGTGGAGAATTAATATCGATAAAAAGTTTAATACATATGTATTTGTATCAGCGGATCCAGTTTGTGATCTCCAAGAAGCATTTCCTAATGACAATGTTCAAGATGCTAATGAAGAGGAAGTAGAAGAAATCATGAAGTTAAGTGATCAAGAGAGATGTCAATGTGCAATTGATTGTCTGGTAGATGCAGTATATAGGTGAATGTTGGTGTTGGATTTTATTAGACGTTTCCCATTGTTGGAGAATGTTTCCATTAAGGATGCTGGTAAAAGTGCAAGGATTTCACTTAGTCGTGAAAAAATTGTTGAGTTAAGGAACTGGATATGTTCAGACCCTGAGAAGATAATTGATGCAGGTCCTCCTCGTGCGCTGAGTTATTGTTATGTCCCTTTCTTGAACTTGCCAGCGTGTGGGTACATGATGGAGGGGGTATGTCTTTTTTTTTTTTTTTTATTGGAGATGGGTGATGATAATGATGATTCTTTTACGAGATTTAATTTGGAAGATTTTGAAGATAGAGAGGATGCTGCTTATATTGAAGCTGGGATGAAGATCTTTACTGAACATAGGGGCCGTATACATAGGTGCCTGATGGTGTAGTATAAATCTTGAAGTAATTGAATATTTACTTATATCTCAATTTCCGATTGATATACAAAGTGAACAACTTCTGAATGACTAATTATGAACTTATTAGATTAAAACAATGATGTCGTGAAATTTGATTGGAAAAATTACTACTCTTAATTTGCCAAATTCGCGTCACATTATTTTGGTTAGAAAACTAGTAAAGTATGAAGGCAAGCTAGTGATTCTTCTAAAGTCATACCACAACACGAGGTGAATGAGACAACTGAGTCTCAAGCTCCAACGACTCGTACTCTTAATCGTGAAAGAAAACGTCCGGTGTGGCACACGGATTATGTTATGGAGGGTAATGTTGCATACTGTCTTCTTACAGAGGAAGGAGAGCCGTCAACTCTTCAAGAAGCACTAAATAATTCAGATGTTTCGTTCTGGAGGGAAGCAATGCAAGAAGAAATTGAAGCTCTTCATAAGAATAACACATGGGAACTGATGCCACTACCAGCAGGTAGAAAACCCATTGGAAACAAATAGGTGTACAAGATCAAGAGGAACGGTGATGACCAGGTGGAGAGGTATCGTGCAAGATTGGTAGTCAAAGGATATGCTCAGAAAGAAGGAGTTGACTTCAATGAAATATTTTACCCTGTGGTTCGAATGACAACTGTTCGAGTGGTTATGGCAATGTGTGCTACGTATGATTTACATCTAGAGCATCTAGATGTGAAAACTGCATTTCTTCATGGAAATCTTGAGGAAGAAATTTACATGCTCCAACCAGAAGGTTTTAAACAAAAAGGAAAAGAGAACTTGGTTTGCAGGTTAAACAAATATCTGTACGGTTTAAAGCAGGCGCCGCAGTGTTGGTACAAGAGATTTGATTCTTTCATCATTGGCCTTGGATATAACAGATTACACGCAGACCCTTGTGCATATTACAAGAGGTTTGGAGACAATGATTTTGTCATCTTGCTATTATATGTTGACGACATGTTGGTTGCAGGCCCCAACAAAGATTGTATCAGTAAACTGAAGGCAGAGCTCGCTAGGGAATTTGAGATGAAAGACCTTGGACCCGCAAGATTCTAGGGATGCAAATTCACCGAGATAGAGTTAGCAGGAAAGTTTGGCTTTCACAAAAAAGTTATGTGAAGAAAATCTTGCAAAGGTTCAATATGCAAGATTGTAAGCCAATATCAACCCCGTTTCCTACTAATGTCAAGTTATCCTCCAAGATGAGTCCTAGCGGTGAAGAAAAGAGGATGGAGATGTCTCGAGTACCGTATGCATCAACAGTGGGAAGTTTAATGTTCGTGATGATTTATACAAGACCAGACATTGCACATGCAGTGGGAGTAGTGAGTTAGTACATGGCGAAACCTAGTAGAGAGCATTAGGAAGCTGTGAAGAGGATCTTTAGATATCTTAAAGGAACCTCGGATGTTGCATTATGTTATGGGGAATTGGGTTTAATTATCAGGGGATATGTTGATTCTGATCATGCAGGTGATCTTGACGGAAGTAAATCAACCACCGAGTATGCATTTACACTTTCTGGCAGAATAGTAAGCTGGGTTTCAAAACTCCAGTCAGTTGTCGCTATGTCAACTACAGAAGCAAAATACATTGCAGCTGCTCAAGCCAGCAAAGAAGCAGTATGGTTGAAGATGTTGTTGGAAGAGCTCGGGCACAAACAAGGGAAAATTACTCTGTTTTGTGACAATCAGAGCGCCTTGTATCTGGCAAGGAATCTAGCATTTCATTCAAATACAAAGCATATACGAGTTCAGTATCACTTCGTTCGTGAGAAAGTGGAAGAAGGAACACTGGATATGCAGAAAATTCATACTGATGATAACGTGGCAGATTATCTGACGAAAGCAATCAGCTGTGACAAGTTCATATGGTGCCGATCCTCATGCGGCCTAGAGGAAACGTAAGCAACATGAAAGTGCAAGGAAGGATAACGGTGTGAAGATTGATTGATTTTCAATCTAATCTTCGAGTGGGAGATTGTTTGGAATGAGATACAATGTATCTGGTGGAATATCTTTTGCAAGTTGGAAGATCAGTTATTGTATCAAAAGAAAAAAAATATCGCATAGTTATCTCTCACCATTTCTAAATCAAAGCTTCAAATTAATATTTCTTTCTCATTTCTAAATCAAAACTTCAAATTAATAATTTCCTCTCCAATTCAAATTAATATCTTGAAATGAATCCTAACTTTAAAAATTTATCATCTCTTTTAGAACCAATTAATCAAAACTTCAAACCGTTAGGGTTTCGAATTGGCACTTACAATTTTCGAGTTTGTTTATCGGTGATCAAAATTTTTATGAATCGGCACACAATTGTAAGTAAGTTCACAATACGCTTATTTTGATTCTTTTTTTAAGTAATTTAATGTATATTATGCTTGATTTTGATTGTATTCTATGGCCTGATAATTTACTGTTTTGGTATGGTTTTGTGGCCTTCAGTAGCTTAATATACTGTTTTGTTTTATCAGTTGGATGTATTATTTACTGAAAATGTGAATTAGGTGTTACTTGTTAGTTATGGAGATTTGTAGTACTATAATGCGATAGATGTAGATTAGGTGTTAACTGTTAAGTGTGGCTATTATTTGAAGTCGAGTTAGTATGGCGATGTTGGGCTAACTTCCTTCATAATGCAGAACCCCGGGGGAAGTTAGTAGCCATGATGCAGAACCCCGGGGGAAGTTACCAGTGGTTAGTGGTAATGAATTGTCAATGAATGACGTGTACACGACTCCTACTGATGTAACAGAAACGATTACTGGTAGACAGCGGCTATTTGAAGTTTTGAACAAACAAGTGATATGCTTAATACCAATGAGTGTGACAGTGTACATGTGTCATCAACTGATGTAGCTGTTACAATAACATGCGAAGATGTGAGTCCTTCCGTTACCAGAGAACCAGGCACTTTTATTAGCCAAGTACATCAGGTCCATTAGTCGTTTTACTTATTCTTTGTTTGTACATTTGAGTGGGTGCGGATTATACAGGCGACATGAATGTCATATATGGGTATCCAACATGAGAAGTTTTGCAATCGGATTAGTGGTTTATGACACATAATGTTAGAACAAATAGTTTCAGTAAAAGTAGTTGAACTGAATCCAGTAATATTCATATATAGTATTGTTAAACAATGTAGGAGTAGCTGGTTTGCGTGGACAGTTTGTTTCACATTTTGTTATATATAATGTTATATGTGCTAATGCTAATGCTAAGTAGCACTTGATTTAGAAATGATTTCATTTTGTTGTATATGTTCTGACTGCCATTTCTAATTTGTTATAACTGCCATTTCTATTATGCATTGGCTGTTAATCTAAGCATAATTATTGCTAAAATGGAGGTAATGTCTAGTTTCTTTGTTTTCATTATTTAAGTATAGATGTGTGATTATTTGTGTGTGGGACATGCTGGTTTATCTTATGATAAGAATTCTGAGTACATGATTGTTTACATATGCAGTGTTCGTGATAGTACTATCAACAAAGCAGGTCCAAGTTATCATCATACTCCAGGTAGTTGTTTGTTAAAACAGATTTAATACGCATATTAGCAACGTGGGGAAGATCAAAGAATAAGAATGACTATTGCCTTTTGTTTTTTAACATTTGAATAGTTTCTGAACATATTTTTGTACTTGGGAGTTTTTACAGGAAATGATTAAGGAACATGAGGAAGATCGATGACAAAGCATGATTATCGCCTTCAGTTTTAAGCCCAATACCATTGGATTGGAATAATCAATGTACTTGTAAATCATACTTGAGAAAGAACATGTTTTTGTTTGTGGTTAGGTAAATACTGGATTTGTAACTTGTGGTGAATGTTGCACAGGTTTATTGATTTCCAGGATCGAATTATGAACACAAGATTGACAAGAATTGATACTTTATTATTAACAACATAATATCGGTTACATTGTTATTTGAGACAAACTTTACAACAAAACAAACTAATCTATTTATAGTACATGAACCGAACCATTGTGTCTCTTCACCAACATGTATAACTTCCTGTAACTAACTTATAACTACCTTCAACCGCTATTCGGTTATTAACTAACTAACTAACACATTCGGCCCTTAGGCTTTGCGTTTATTACATAGTACACTAAATACTTTGTCCAACATGACTTATGCAATTAAAGTCCAACAATTCCCCCCTATTTGTTTAAGTCTTGTTCTTCGAGTCTTCATGCTCTTCTCCACGTTCTCTTTCTTCCTTTCCAGTCATCATGCATTTTCCATTGTCTTTCGTCAAGATCAATGTCTTCCACAGTAGATATTCTTGCGTTCCTGCATGCTTTCTTACTTGCATACTTCCTTTACTTGGTTTCTTGTGATAAAAAATGATCTTTCTTTTGTGTCGTTCCTCAAATGCCGCTCCCAACAGAAGTCTTTCTTCCTTTTGTGTCAGTCTTCAAATGCCGCTCCCAACATAAAGTCTTTCTTCCTTTTGTGTCGGTCTTCAAACGTTGCTCACAACAAAAGTCTTTCTTGATCTTGCCCAAAGAAGCCTAAAGAGCCCTTTTTTATTCTGGTCTCACAAAGCCCTAATTCTTTGTCCTTCGTTGGTACTTGATTTGGCTTAATTGATTCCTTCAAACGGTTTATTCCTCCTCCTTCAAGAGTTTGATTGAAGTTTGTAGCTATCTGCAACTTCCACTGGTAATTCCGGTTGTGCACCACCGTGACCAGCGTATTCCTTGGTGTCTTTGAATCTTTCTGATCAAAGTTGAATCAAACTTCTTGTAATCTTGCATGGATCCCTTCCGCTCTGGTACCAATTGTTGCTCAGGTTTATTGATTTCCAGGATCGAATTATGAACACAAGATTGACAAGAATTGATACTTTATTATTAACAACATAATATCAGTTACATTGTTATTTGAGACACACTTTACAACTAAACACATTAATCTATTTATAATACATGAACCGAACCATTGTATCTCTTCACCAACAGGTATAACTTCCTGTAACTAACTTATAACTACCTTCAACCACTATTCAGTTATTAACTAACTAACTAACTAACACATTCGGCCCTTAGGCTTTGAGTTTATTACATACTACACTAAATACTTTATCCAACAAGACTTATGCACTTAAAGTCCAATAGAGAAATGATAAATAGAATTCATTCTGGATTTTGAAAATTAATTATTTGTTTTCTTGTGTTGCTAATTTTACATAAATAAAGCAGCTTTCTAATAGAATATAAATGTATATCCTGAAAAAAAAAAAAAAAAAAAAAAGGACATAATCAAATGTGTCACAATAAAAATCGACCTCTGACACTTATTTCTGTCAGGAAGCGAGTCAGTATACTTTTAGCGCATGCCTTTTTATTGACACTTCTTAGGTTGGATGCAGAAGAGGTAACGACCGAGTCGATCGTGGAGGTCCCAGTCGGTCGGCCCTCTTGTGGGTATTCGGTCGCGACCGAAATAAAGCAAGAAAACAAAGACAATCGGTCCTCATCTCGACCGAGTAGTTTGTCACATATATCTTGCTTTTTAATCCAAACGGTAACCCACTTTAATTGGTCGCCTTTACTGGGGCACCGAATCGCCTGCAGGTCGCTGGAGAGAGAAAGCTGACGTGGCAGGGAAAAATAGGGGGATTGGGTCGCCTTACTGTGTCCAGCCTTATAACCGAAGGTGAAGCAAAACAATTTACTGACACTTTTTTTAACACTTACTGACACTTTTTGTGTGAGAGTATCTGACATTTTTCTTGTAGCGCATGATAACCAACGAATAACTTGAAACTCAAATGTGAATGAAAGAAAAAAGTGAGATGATAGCTCTACTGGGTTCAGATAGACAGTGGACTTGTAGAAATTTATAGTTGGCCCAAAAATAAAATAAAAAATTATACCACCCATGGACCATATAGTTCCATACCATGATACCAAACAAAACACCCGGAACAGTGACTAAAAATCAGTTCATCACAGCTTTTCAAGTTTAAGGTGACACCTTTGTATAATTTATTACGTATTATTTTGTTGTTGTCGTTGTTGTGGGTTATTTAATAAAACACTTGTGAAAAACACATTCCTTGTAGATAGAACATAAACATAAAAATATGATATGAAAACCTAGAAACCCTAACATGTAGAACTTGCAGATTTTTGCAAAATTGTGTAATATTAATGTTACTAAACAAAAAACGGGTATACATATGAGGTTTCCAATGTTCAAATACTCGGGGAGGGCAAGTTTTTGACTAAAGTGTAAGCGACTTAACAGAGGTATCTTGTAATCCCCTTACCGTTTCCGACTCTTCTATTGTTAGGAGGTTAGGTGCCTTTAACACTAGGCCATTTGGTGGTGATTTGTTTAAGCTTAATTATAGGTTTATATGTGTTCGGCTACATATATAAGCCCCATTGTTTTGGCTTATTTTGGAACTTATGAGCTTTTATATGTTTATTATGTCATAACAGCCTTCTATAAGCCCAAAAGTATTATAAGCCGGAAAAAATTGCGCTTATAGAATTTAGTCAATACAACTTACTTTTTTCTCAATAACAGTTTTACGATTAACCATTTAGTTTTGTAGTAGATAGTATCTATTTTTATGTATGTATCACTTATACATGTCCTTGTTGGCTGAATTAACATATGTTGGGGGTATTTGTTTAAGCTTATTTTTGGGCTTATGGAGTTATGGGCGTACTTGACTGCACTTATATTTCATAACCGCACTTTTTCAGGTTATGAGCTTACTTTCCATCTTTAGTAAGCTCAAAAGTCCAAAATTAAGACGGAAAAACCAGGCTTATGAAATATTGGCCGAGTCAAATAAGCTAATAAGCTCAAACATTATGTTAAATAAACACCCCCTAAGCTTAATAGTGTATAAATCCTCTTTGTGCAGTTAACTTGTGTCTGAATAATTGCAATTTTTAATTTAAAGTTAGGCTGTTAAGTTTGGTGAAAACACCTAATCACACATTAAACATTTTAGATAAAGAGCGTCTCGCAGATTTTGTTATATTTGGTCAGATGGATGAAGTTTATAAGGGAATTAGTTATGATCTTATGGATCATGTATCGCACTGCAGAACACATATGCTTATACTTCCTCTATTACGGAGTTTAAAATTGTTTAGGCGACAGAAAAACCTTCAATGCACTAAACTTAGAGCCATATGCATTATTCTTGAGATATATTTATTTATTTTTAATTACAAATTTAAATACAATAAATATATTTAACTCTATCCAAACACCCTTATATCTATTCCTAACGTTTATTTTAATGCAGGTGAAGCAAAAAATGTCATCTATTACGGAAACTGTACCTGATGTCGAATCTAGTGATGTTGAATCTAGTGATGTTGGATCTAGTGATGACGAATCTAGTGACGTCGAATCTAGTGATGTCGAATCTAGTGACTACGACTTTAGTGATGTCGAATCTAGTGACGAAGAATCTACTGACTATGACTTTAGTGACGTCAAATTCGATGATTCTTCTTCTTTTGGTTGTTTACCGGATGACATTGTTTCTATAATTTTGAACAAATTAATTGATTTGAGAACACTATGCCTTTGCAAACTCGTCTGTTTTCGGTTCTACTTGATTTCCCATCTAGTTCACACTGTTTCTTTCACTGCTCCCTAGTGATCCCAAGTTTGAAAAGTGCATGTACAAGTCTTTGAAGAAGTTCAGAAAACTCAAGTTTCTTTCGATCGAACTTCCTCCTACCACTAAAGTTGTTCACCCTCATTATTTTTTCAAGTGGAAGATTAATATGGATAAGAAACTCAGTTCATATTTATTTCTATCAGCAGAGGCAGTTTGTGATCTCCAAGAAACATTTCCTAAAGACAATGTTCAAGATGCTAAAGAAGAGGAACTAGAAGACATTGTGTTGTTAAGCAATAAACGGCAATGTGGCGTTTTAGCTGATTGTTTTGTGGATGCAAGATATAGGCGAAGGTTGGTGTTGGATTTTATTAGACGTTTCCCATTGTTGGAGAATGTTTCCATTAAGGATACTGGTAAAAGGGGGAGGATTTCACTTAGTCATGAAAAAATTGTTGAGTTAAGGGACTGGATATGTTCAGACCCTGAAACTGCTAACAAGGCGATGAAGGATGTATGTACTCCTACCATGATGAATGGTTATTATTGTTGCACAGGTCTTGCATCTCCACAGGATTGATTATATCAAACAACATCATGTGTACATCAACAAGAATCAATGACAAAAACAAAAGAATGGGTTGAACCCTTTATAACTGATATTATAAACGAATTGGGTTGAATTGATTACAGAATCCTACTCTATATATACTAAACGAAACGTTGCTTCTCAAGAGACACACCGTTTCCTTCTAAACGTTATATCTATTCTAAACGTTGTAACCTAAATTTTAACCGTTTCTTTCTTGTGACCCAGCCCAATACAATGGGTCTATTCGTACAAAAACTTACAGAATACATAACTTAAAATTACACTAAACTACCCTAACTTTTTTGCTTCTATAACATTATGGTCCAACATTCTCCCCCTAATGTTATAGACGCAAATCGAGGCTTCTTTACTTGGCTTCATTCGCCATGCTTTCTTCCTTTCTCTCTTTCTTTTTTCTTTGACGTCCTTTAGCCTTTCTTGCTTGTACCACACAGGTTTTCCTTTTGCTTACTTGATCGTACCACACAGGTTTTACTTTTTCTTACTTGATCGTACCACACAGGTTTTACCACGAAGGTTTGTTCCACGAAGGACTGTACCACGGAGGTTTGTTCCACGAAGGATTTGTACCACTAAGGTTTGTTCCACGAAGGATTGCACCACGGAGGTTTTGGATTCTTGCTTACTATACCACAAAGGTTATGATTTCTTTCTACTTACACCAATCAAAATAGCAACAATTCCTTTCTGTTTGGTTTTTTTCTTTTGACCCGCTGCCCTTTCTTTATGCTTCTTCCTTGATGTTTTCGGTTCTTCTCCGATTGATGCCTTCTTGATTTGGGTAACCACAATCAGTGGTTTGTTTTCTACTGATCAGACTTTGATTATTCTTCATTACAGGTATTCATTCTCCCTTTTTTTCTTTCGTGTCTCTTTCTCCTGGTTAACCGCCAATTATATGGCAAGTGTAACCGTCTTCCAATCTTTCTTTTCTTTTCTGTGTCTCTCTCTTGAGACCGTTAATTCTTCTTCTTCTTGGTTAACCCCCGGTTGGGGTAACCGTTTTCCCTTCTTTCTTTTCTTGCTGCAATCGATGACCTACTTGTACTCGTTCTTCCCTGGATTAATTAACCGTTAGCTCTGATGCCAATGTTGCACAGGTCTTGCATCTCCACAGGATTGATTATATCAAACAACATCATGTGTACATCAACAAGAATCAATAACAGAACCAAAAGAATGGGTTGAACCCTTTATAACTGATATTATAAACGAATTGGGTTGAATTGATTACAGAATCCTACTCTATATATACTAAACGAAACGTTGCTTCACAAGAGACACACCGTTTCCTTCTAAACGTTATATCTATTCTAAACGTTGTAACCTAAATTTTAACCGTTTCTTTCTTGTGACCCAGCCCAATACAATGGGTCTATTCATACAAAAACTTACAGAATACATAACTTAAAATTACACTAAAGTACCCTAACTTTTTTGCTTCTATAACATTATGGTCCAACAATTATGTCCCTTCCTTGAAATTGCCAGTGTGTGGGTACAAGATGTATGGGGCAAGGTTTTTTTTATTGGAGATGGGTGATGATAATTATGATTCTTTTATGAGATTTAATCTGGATGATTTTGAAGACAGAGAGGAGGCTGCTTATAGTGAAGCTGGGATGAAGATTTTTACTAAATATAGGGGCCGTAGGGGATGGCACAGGGTGGCTGCCAGTGATGTAGTATGAATCATGTGTATTCCCTCTACTTCACTATGCTACACTTTTTACCGAGTTTTCCTTTTTTAATAGACTGTGTTTTAGTTTGAATCTTGAAGTAATTGAATATTGAGTTACTTATATCTTAAATTCGGATTGATATACAAAGTGAACAGCTTCTGAATGAATAATTGTGAACTTGTTAGATTAAAATAAAATAAGGTAGTCCCTCTGAAAATAATTCTTTCCGAAAAAAAGCAGTTAGAATGTGATAAGACTCGTAAAGCTGGTCGCACATTAAGAGCTTAGGACCCTCATCTATTGCGACTATAATACTATACATATAAAGTTTGTTTTCTTATGAGTCAATCAAACATAATGGAGTGTGAACACAATTTGTCTGCTTCAACCCTCATTTGAAATCAGACAATTAGCATGAATCTATGAAAGTGTTTAAGAATAATTATTTTCTTTATTTTTTAGAGGTTATTGCAATAAAACCTGCTGAATGATTTTCGTCATAATGGGTGCATTAATTTTGGAACACCTTTGTTATACACTTCTAACACGCCTTGTGAATAATAGGTTCAAGAGCACCGGAAAACGATTCCTGTTGCCACTATCCTAATGCAGTACGCATAAATCTCATAAAAAGACAGTTCAAGTAAAGGTAGTAATGTTAGAAAGAAGGTTTCAGTAGCAGTTGTATATCCCTTGTATTTGTGAGGGTAATTGTAGATTGATATTATGCTGTTAGTAGCTTCCAGTTATATCTTATGCATGTAAAGGTAGTAACCACAGTTTCACAAAATCATATCAAATTGGCTGGGACGGCTACCATACTTCATATTTGGTCTCTTAAACATAAGTTTGCAACTCATCTTTTCCCCAAACTTGAATGTTAGAATTTGAGGTTAAACTTTCTATACAAGGAATCCTGCTGGTATTTGAAGCGATAAAAATGAGTGTTTTTAAATTTAAAATTAAACATATGGTTTGAAACACTCTGTTTTTGAGGTTTTTAAGTTCTTACAGAATTGCGAAAGATAAAAAAGTCTAGTTATGTTATAAAGATACCAGGATATTTGCTCGACGCAATGGTGGCAAACAGATGATTCAGCAGGCCATTTTTTTGGCGTACCCATATCACAGTTGAATACAAATATATCCACATTATTGTAAGATCCACGTTACAAACAACAATGGTTTTGATCATTGTAGCGGCTTCCAATCCATTGCATTACAAGATGGATTATCTCAGCCTAAAAATAGACCAGTAAGGTAAATGTTTACTTTTAACATCATACTGTAACTAGCCAGTTCTGATTGTTTACTTCCTTCTTAGACTTTTATCGGTATTCAGTTGGTGTTTGGGATTTGCTTATTTCAACTGTTAGGTATCTGCATCTCTGCATACCCAAGGGAAACACGTAAACAGTTTTAACCAAACACTCAAGATATAGCACTTTAATGAGAGATATCAAACACCTCTCATTCTGATACCAAATTACCAATATCTCTTTTTACGACTCAATGGTTTAGGATGGCTGTACATATCGTTGTGAAATCTTCGACTCAATATGACACGTGCATGGAGAATACTAGATCTAGCATTCTTGCCTAATAACGTCTTGTTGACAGCCCACCGATCACCACGGGTGGCTCAATATACATGTTATTGTCTAACTATGATGTTGTGAGAAGTGATTCATATTCAGAAAGATAGACTATTCTTTCTTCTCCGAATTATATTCGCGTGATATTATTTTAGTTAGGAAACTTAATAACGTATTCATCCATTGTATAGTTTTTAGGAGCTTTGGGTTCTTAAGATTGATAAATCTTAGAAGAAAACATATATAGGAAAAGGAACATGATACCGAAAGGAACTCGAGGACTTATATGATTCAAATAAGAGCATATCGAGTCATTAACCTTGTGAGATGTTCGTCTTTCGATCAGATTTTGAATCAATGGATTTTATGGGTGAATAAAAATCGTAATGCTTCTTCCATTCCGGTTGCAAAAAATTCAGAAACTTGTAATTCAACACTCCCGCAGCAAAATGCACTTTCACTTTATCTACATCATTCTTGACCACGTGAAAACTTAAGTATCTTTAAGAGATTCACTCGAAAGAGCAACAAAAGTTTAATACTTGTACAATGTTTTTTTCATTCTCATTTGAGTTGCAACTTTCGAACATTGCAAAATTATTTCTAGAGCTTTCCACATATCAAATGCAGACTCACAAGTCACAACTATCAACCATCATGTAAATGTCATTAGGAACACTTAGCATCAATGTTCTTCAAGCTTTACGATCCAACTTATGCTGATGTTGTGGATATGCTACACTTGGTGCTCTTCTCGGAATGTCCATTGGACCTACAATGATAGACTTCATCAAAGCTTATCCATCTTGTCTCTCTTCAATATACCTCAAGAACAGTTCTTTTCATTGCGGATATTCTCCTCTGTATAACAACACTGGAGCTTTATTCCAGAACGCATAGTCATCAAATCTCCGCTAGACACAGCAGCTGTAATAACACTTGAACCCGATTCCATCTCGATTAATCAATAAATACCCAACTGATAACAAACTGATAACCATTAACCAACAAGTAACTTGAAACTCAAACGCGAGCAAAAGAAAAAAGTGAGATGATAGCTCTATTGGGTTCACATAGACATTGGGCTTGTAAGATTTATAGTCAGCCAAAAACAAAATAAAGAAAATACCACCCATAGTCCCATACTCCCATAGTCCCCATACCATGACACCAAACAAAACACCCGAAACAGTGACTAAAAAATCAGTTCATCACAGCTTTTCAAGTTTAAGGTGACATCTTTTAATAATTTATTATTATTATTATTATTATTATTATTATTATTATTATTATTATTATTATTATTATTATTATTATTTTGTGCAAAGGTGAATATATATTAACTTCCAAAATTGAGTACATATAATAACATCAGGATTTGGACATACCACAAACATGAAACAACATCTTAACAGAATACTATCTTACAATACAAGTAACAGATGACTAAATCAATTATACCACTCTACCAACTAAACAACTTCTTCCATATTCAGCACTTTTATTCACCTTATATGCACTTTACCATCCAACATACATTTCCAGCTTACCTTCCTACCCAAATCACTCAACCATCATCCACAGTGAAATAGGTAGGAGAGGAATAATTTATTATTATTTTGTTGTTGTTGTTGTTGTTGTTGTTGATTATTTAATAAAACAATTGTTAGAAACAAATTCATTTTAGATTTAACATAAACATAAAACAAAAATGATGATGTAGTTTTTGAGCTAATTTTTGGAAAATTCTGTAATATTCATGTTACTAAATATAAAACGGGTAAGCATATGAGGTTTCACTGTTCAAATACTCGGGGAGGGCGAGTTTTTGACTAAAGTGTACGCAACTTAATAAAGGTATATCCCTGTTACTGTTTCCCGCTCTTTTTTTTGTTTGGAGGTTAGGTGCCTTTAACACTAGGCCGTTTGATGGTGGTTTCATGTTAATATATAAATTCTCATGTTAAGGGGGTGTTTGTTTAAGCTTGTTTATAGGCTTATATGTTTTCGGCTTCTACCAGCCCCATTGTTTTGGCTTATTTTGGAATTTATGAACTTATTTAAGTTTATTATGTCATAACAACCTTCTATACACCGTTTTAAATTAAGTCAGAAAAAAATGAGTGTATAAAATATAAGCCGAAAACAAATAAGCTAATAAGCCCCGCTTAAACGCACAGTTTAATGTAAACATAATCAATACAACTTACTTTTTTTTCTCAATAACAGTTTTACGATTAACCATTTAGCTTTGTAGTTTCTATTTTTATATATGTATCACTTATACATGCTCTTGTTGGCTGAATTAACATATGTTTTAAGTGGGCGTTTGTTTAAGCTTATTTTAGGCTTATGGAATTATGGGCGTACTTGACTACACTTATTTCATAACCGCACTTTTTCAGGTTATGAGCTTACTTTCCATCTTTAGCAAGCTCAAACGTCAAAAAATAAGATGGAAAAACCGGGCTTATGAAATATAGGCCGAGTCAAATAAGCTCATAAGCTCAAAAATTATGTTAAACAAACACCCCCTAAGCTTAATAGTGTATCATCCTCTTTTTGAAACTAACTTGTGTCTGAATAATTGCAACTTTTAAAGTTAGGCTGTTAAGTTTGGTGAAAACTCCTAATCACACATTAAACATTTTAGATAAAGAATGTCTCGCAGAGTTTGTTGTATTTGGTCAGATGGATGAAGTTTATAAGGGAATTAGTTATGATCTTATGGATCATGTATGGCTCAATTGCAGAACACATATGTTTATACTTCCTCTATTACGGAGTCTAAAAATTGTTTAGGCGACAGAAAAACCTTCAATGCAGTAAACTTAGAACCTTATACATTATGCATGTGATTTTTTTTATTACAAATTTAAATACGAGAAATATATCTAACTCTATTCAAACACCTTTATATCCATTCCTAACGTTTATTTTAATGCAGGTAAAGCACAAAATGTCGCCAGTTACGGAAACTGTACCTGATGATGATGAATCTGGTGGGAACAAATATGATGATTCTTCTTCATTTGGTTGTTTACCGGATGACATGGTTTTCAACATTTTGAACAAATTAGTTGATATGAAAACACTATGCCTTTGCAAACTCTTCTACATTCGGTTCTAAGCGATTTCCCATCTAGTTGACACCGTTTCATTCACTACTACTTATCCCAAGTTTAAAGGGTGTGTGTATAAGTCTTTGAAGGAGTTCAGAAGACTCAAGTCTCTTTCGATCGAACTTCCTCCTACCACTAAAGTTGTTGATTCTCGTCATTTATATAAGTGGAAGATTAATATCGAAAAAAAGTTTAATACATATGTGTTTACAGGTTTCTAATGATGAATTTCCAGGATCGAATTCAATATACAAGATTGACAAGAATATGATTCTTTTATTAATAACAACATAATATCGCGGTTACATTGTTATACCAGACACACTTCTAAATGATACGTTCGACTCCTATTTATAGAGTTCTAACCGGTTCCATGAGACCATGAACCATCGTGACTATTCGGTTTATAACCGAATTCTGTAACTAACTAACTTAACCAACTAACTACCTTAACCGCCATAACTAACTTTAACCGCTATTCGGTTATAAACTAACTAACTAACAAGTTCAGTCCCTTGGTGTCACAAATCACAATTTCAGGTCATTTTCCAAACCTCGACAATTTACTATTCACAAGTTACTATTCATCATTTACTATTCACCGATCACTATTTATCATTTCGAGAAGCATTCAAAATTTTACTATTTACGTGACACTATTCATTCCCAGAAGGAAAACACTATTCATGATCATCATTCATCTTTTTGTAAACCTAGTTTACGGGTATTTATTTCGCGTAACCGTAAGGGTTAAGCCGCGTAGTCATGAAACATCATTCAAAACACATCATATAGACTAGAAATAGTCTACATATCATCACGACATCATCTGCATACTATCCCACTCGTAGATCGTTTAATTTATATTTTACGTATATTTAATTTTTAAATAAACGTTAACACGCGATCAATAAATATGAGCAACACATCCGACACTCCCACAATGATCTTAATACATTTTTACACTCATTTGGATGTCACACAAATTATAAAATCAAATTACCTGGGTATTTTGGGAATTTGTTTATTTTATATCGCAAGCTTTCTATAATTACGACGGTTTTCGTAATAATGAAACGATAATTATTCAAGCACCCAATACTTATACAAATTACATTTTTTTAATTTTTATAACTTTAATATATTTTATTTGGTCCTGTTAAAAATTTATTTCTAGCCAACTCAATACCTAAAATAAAAATATCCTACAACTTACACACTAAAAATCTACTAAAGTCCACACAATCTTACAAATCACCAACTCCCTCTCATCCCCCAAAAATCAGCCGATCTTTCCCCCCTTTTTTAGCCAAATTCTCTTCATTTTGACCATTTAATTACAAGTTTGTCATAAGTCTAGAAATTTTGATACTTTAAGTATTAATTGGCATTTATACATACCAATATCCATTTTAAGAAAACTAGCAAGTAAAAATCCTCTCATCTCTTTGGAGTGTTCGGCCAAAATCAAGAACAAGGGAAGATCAAGGATTTTTCACAAGAGCAAGTGTTAATCTAGTCCCATTAGTTACCTATTACAAGGTTTTGAAATAAAAACCTTTAGATTAACTAAGTTTTTATCACTAAACCTTCTAATCACTCAAGTAAGCATACTATTGCAAAGTCCATATCATTTATTTCATCTTTTGCAAGCATACATATGATTTATACCACTTTATTTATGTTTTTATAATTTTTATGAACTAAAAATTAATTATAAGTGATCTATTGGTAATCTAGCTTGGTTGATGATGTTTAGGAACCCATGACACCCTAAGAAGGTGTATGGTATGTTTAGACTAGTTTTGTGGTGATTGGGAATGGATCGAACCAAGTTACCAACTAGAAAAATCGTTTTTGACACATTATAAAAAGGTGTTGTCCGTTTTTGTAGAATATAGAAAGATCAGAGGGTTGTGGGTAACTTTGGGCTAAAGGTTTATAAAATACTTTCAAAAACGAAACTGTGGCCGCTTGAATGAGTAAAAACCGACTTACGACGAGAAAGTTATGATTTTTCTAAGTTTAACGACGAAAAACTATTTTCTGAAAATAAGTGTGCTGTTTGCCGAGATTTTACGGACAAAACGAGGCGTTAGACGTGATCTAGGAGAGCCGACCTACTGAAAATATGTTAATACATGTTAATACGAAACCGTGGATATAAAGAACGTAGAAAACGGGCTTATAACGACCGAGATACACGCGTTTGAAAACCGACGATTTACAAAACATTTTATCAGCTTTTAATAGAAATATTTTCTAAGTATAGAAAAACAATTTTTGCACTACATTACTTTGAGAGCCGATTTTCTCATTGATCGAGACGCGTATGGACTAAACGTCAATATTATGAATTCTAGACATTGTTACAAGGTTTTCAAAAATAGAAACGTCGAGCTTGTTTACTAACACGTAATGTACACTATTTCGCGACTAGTTTTGCGAGGCCAGTTAGCCATATTTTCAAGTTATGAAAAATGCCGTTTTGCGATGAAAACATTATATTTGCTGATAGAACACCAAATGACGATCGTGGAGTATCGTTGCAACGTAATTACACGAAAAGTAGTTTATAACTTAACGAGACATCAAAAATATTTTTTCAACGATAAACATTATTTTCAAATTTCACGAGTGGTATCGATAACATACGTATTTGCATATGTAACATCATTTCATTGCCTATCATTCATATTAGGTTGCGGTTAGAGATCGTGCCTCATTTCGTGTATCCACTTTTATCTTCGTAGCTATCGCACCAGGTAAGTTCATGCCCCCTATTTTTACTTGTTTTCACAACTGTTTTGGGGGAGAATACATGCTTGTTTTCAGTTAAACTCCATGGTTGATTACTCAAAAAATTTCTTGTTTCACCTAAATACTTGTTCGATTTACTTGAACTATTTACACCAATTTACTCTCATACATGATTCAATTACGCAAAAACATTTATGCTCTGCTTTAATACTGATTTGATTTCTCAATGCAATACTAGTTGTGCAATATACTACTTGGGTACTAGATACCTACACTACTTGGTTACGTAACTACCTACATATCTGGCGACATTGTCAGAATTGTTTATATGGCGACATTGTCAGGATTGATCAGTTGACAACATTGTCATGGCTACATTATCACACTTACCTTTAGCGACATTGCTACATTTATCTTTGAATCTTGGTCCAAATATTACTTTTGTTTACATAAACCAGATCATATTTGGCAGTGGGTTGTAAACACACAGGTTGCAAGTCTTGTATGGGCGGGGCTTGGAACTGGGTGGATTTACAATGCCTTTGCTGGGAAATCTTCATTCAAAAGCTTTACATTACATTCTTTTTCACTAAACTCTATGAACTCACCAACCTTGTGTTGACACTTTAATATGTATTTTCAGGTATTAAACAATGGCATGCTACTGGAGGCTTTTGGCAGGGCATGACATGGTCGTAGAAGACTCTGATATTCATTTGTGGACCATTTTAATTATTTTAAGGGTCTAATTCCGCACTACTTTTAACAATGTAAATTCAACACTTTTGTTAAACGATTTTATTCTAAATGATTGAAGTGAAAATCATTTTTTTCTTGCACTTGTGTTGTGATACCAATTAAGTTACACCCCAGCGACATGTAAGCTTCCGCTAGACCCGATTTTTGGAGTGTGACAGTTGGCTTTCGTTTGATGTACTTTGAACCTTGTCCAACAATACTTTTACAATTATGGTCCAACAATTCCCCTTAATTGTTTAAGTCTTGTTCTTCGAATCTTCACGCCTTTCTACGCGTTCTCTTCCTTTCTTGTCGACTTCGATTCTGTCCACAAACGAGTTCCTTCTTTTTCTTTTCGGTGTTACTAACTTGTTCCTCACGCTGGTGTTTCCTTTTGTGTGTCGACTTGAATTCTTCTTTCTCAAACCGTGCCCTAGAACTTGTTGTTCTTGGTTTCCTTCCAAACAATAAAATAATGTTTTCGTTGTTGTTGTTTCTTTTATCTCAAATTCCAAGTCTCTTTCCACACAAAATACGTAAATACTTCTCTCGGTATCCTTCCAAAAACAAACGAGTGTTTGTTTTTTTCTTTCGTTGTTGTTGTTTTGTTATTTATTTCCAAAACGTTTTCAACAAGAACAATCCTTGATGTTCTTCTTCTTGGTATCTTTTCAACCGTATCCACAACAACCTTGAATATCTTTTAGTATTCTTTCTCCAAACAAATGAGTTTTTTGTTTTTCTTCTTTCACATTGCCTTTTAATCCTGACTCCAAACTGGTTCCTGTTGTTCATTCCTTCATCTTGTGACTCATCTATTTCTGCATCATCCTGTTTGCCTTGTGGGTCTTTTGCAGGCCTACTGCATTCTCCCACTTCTTCTCTTGGCTTCTCAAACCAGGGTACTCTTGCAGTCTCATGGTACACTTTTATCATATCAATGAACTTCCTATAGCAATCTCTTATTGCTTCCTCTTAACCATCTGTCGGGCCTTGTAATTTTGCAATGGTCTTCCATTTGTCACCGAGTCTGTTCCGTTCCCAACGTGTTTCCCTTGGTGTCTTTTCCTTCTTTTGATCTTCATGATCAAAACTTGAATCACAACTTGTAATCTTGCAAACCTTCGGCTCTTGATACCAATGTTTACAGGTTTTTAACGATGAATTTCCAGGATCGAATTCAATATACAAGATTGACAAGAATATGATTCTTTTATTAATAACAACATAATATCGCGGTTACATTGTTATATCAGACACACTTCTCAATGATACATTCGACTCCTATTTATAGAGTTCTAAGCGGTTCCATGAACCATCGTGACTATTCGGTTTATAACCGAATTCTGTAACTAACTAACTTAACCAACTAACTACCTTAACCGCCATAACTAACTTTAACCGCTATTCGGTTATAAACTAACTAACTAACAAGTTCAGTCCCTTGGCTTTCGTTTGTTGTACTTTGAACCTTGTCCAACAAGACTTTTACAATTATGGTCCAACTATATGTATTTCTATCCGTGGATCCAGTTTGTGATCTCCAAGAAGCATTTCCTAATGACAATGTTCAAGATGCTAATGAAGAGGAAGTAGAAGAAATCATGAAGTTAAGTGATCAAGAGATACGTCAATGTGCAATTGATTGTCTGGTAGATGCAGTATATAGGTGAATGTTGGTGTTGGATTTTATTAGATGTTTCCCATTGTTGGAGAATGTTTCCGTTAAGGATGCTGGTAAAAGGGCAAGGATTTCACTTAGTCGTTAAAAAGTTGTTGAGTTAAGGAACTGGATATGTTCAGACCCTGATCGAGAAGATAATTGATGCAGGTCCTCCTCGTGCGCTGAGTTATTGCTATGTCCCTTTCTTGAAATTGCCAGCGTGTGGGTACATGATGGAGGGGGTATGTCTTTTTTTATTGGAGATGGGTGATGATAATGATGATTCTTTTACGAGATTTAATTTGGAAGATTTTGAAGATAGAGAGGATGCTGCTTATAGTGAAGCTGGGATGAAGATCTTTACTGAACATAGGGGCCGTATACATAGGTGCCTGATGATGTAGTATAAATCTTGAAGTAATTGAATATTTACTTATATCTCAATTTCCGATTGATATACAAAGTGAACAGCTTCTAAATGAGTAATTATAATCTTGAAGTATAGATTGTATGCACTGAGGATGGGAATTTCTACGCTTCTTACAAAGTACAATTCAAAAAGGGTAATCACCCGACAAATAATGCTTGAAGTTGTTGCATAATAAGATTTGTGGATTTGACATGCATTTTTGGTATAGTAGGGGCAAATAATAGTGACCTCAACGTTCTATACCATTCAAACTTGATTAACGACCTCATTGTGATGTGCTCCTGAGGTTCCATATACGGTAAATGGTAAAACATACACCAATGGTTGTTACCTAACGACGGTGTTTATCCCACTTATGCTACTTTTGTCAAATCATATACGGTTGCACAAAACCAATCAGATTTACAATATTAAGAGGACTCAAGAAAGTGCAAGAAAAATGTGGAAAAAGATTTTAGTGTCCTACAAGGGCGTTGGCGGATTATAGCACAACCGGCAAGTGCTTGCCAATTGGACACGATACGTAGTATAGGTATTGTTGCATCGATTTGCATAACATGATACTAAAAGATCAAAAATTTCAAATAAGTGAATTTAACGAGACATATGTTAGTTCAATAGCTCGTATGCAATGTGCATGGATCTAGAGATGCGAAGCACACCGAAGGAAACAAAATGAATTACCTGACAAAGATGTACATAACAACCTTCGATGTAATCTTGTGGATCATCTTTGACAATGATATCAGGAGTTAAAGAAATGTAATTTTGCATGTATTGTAATTGTATTTCTACGAAATGTGGCTTTTTTTATGAATTGTATATATATTTTTTTTTTTTTTTTTTTTTTTTTTTTTTTTGTGATATTATATAATCTTATTTTGAGCAAAAGCATAAATACTCTATGATTTTATGTACTATTACTCAGAACTCATTATGTTTTCTCTACTTTAATAAAGCTCATAATGCTTAACAAAGTATTAGATCATTTGTTTTTATCCTTAATTAAGTTCCCCAATTTCCTATGAAAAAAAATTAAATAAATAAAACTCTGCCTTCTTTAACAGCCATTATCACCATCTCCGACTACCAACAACACAATCAATTCTGGATAAACCAATTAGCTAAGACACAACTCGAACCATCATAAATCTTTGTGCTGTGATGCTATCACATTCTTTTTAATCAACTACTAGGATCATATTGACTTCTTGGCCAAGCATACGCATAAATACGCCTAATACATAAATCACTTGTAACGATTATATTATGTAATTTCTCTCTCCAAATTCGTATCAATCATTTTTTTAAATCAATCAATCAAATCATTAGATACATTTGTAGACATATAATCATTTTTCTTTTACATATGCCAGATCGTGAAGTGCTACTTCTCCATCTTAAATTTACTGTTCACATTTTTTTTTTGTCCAAGTTAATTATTCACTACTAAAGCTAGAAAAAGAATTTTGATCAAGTTTAGGTAAAACTATTATTCTGCAAAAAGTTATATATATATATATATATATATATATATATATATATATATATATATATATATATATATATATATATATATATATATATATATATATATATATATATAAACTACATATTTTTGGTTGGTGAATTACCATTTTGGGACGGATGGAGTACTTTTATTAGATCCCACGTACATCACTAAATACATAAACCTACATGTAACTTGTCATAATTTGCCAGATTCTAAAGTCCTAAGATACCTGTTGAAGTAAAACTTTGCTTCTACTTCAGACAAGCGGAGTGAATCCTTCGGACTATGATTGGTCCTTCGGATTCGGGGTGATCCTTACTTATAGCGGGTTGCTTCGGATATCTGCAAAACAGGTATGTCCGTTAGTCTCGCCCCGGGAATGTATCCCAGGACCAACCTCCGGCGTGAGAGTAAGTATATATTCTTAGAGAAAGAAAGTATGAATGAAGTTAGAAAATGAGAGAATTAGTTAACCTTTTAGTGAAGATTTCTTCTCTATTTATAGACTTTCTATATGGAGTGCCAAGTTGGTTTGTACTTAGTTCCTTAATGTTTGCTAGTTTATGCTCCATTATCATATACTTGGTGTACTTACTTGTACATTGGTTCATGTACTTACTGATTTATCCGAATGGTTATGATCTCCGGAGGGCTGGGGTCATGCGTATATCTTCAACCCTTCAGCTATTGGTCCGTTCTGCTTGAACACATTTGGGCACGCTTCGCTTGATGTAAACCCGGAGGGTATGTGTCATGCACGGCATATATCCGGAGGGTACATACGCCAACATGTCCCCCCCAGTATCATAGTATTGGTTATGCCAATGGTGTGATACTAAAGTCTGTTTTCGTAGTTTTTCGGAGGGTAAGCTATAGCTTCGTCGTTGTTAAAGTCGTGTGCAAAGTGCCAAATGTAATTAATGTGTCGTTTAAGGAGCGCCATCGTTTTTTACCGTGCCCTCTGGATTGGAACACGTGTACGTTTTTCAAGATACACGATTTGGATGGCGACACGTTTGCCCTACGGGTGACGTGTCGTTTCGCGCCCATTTTTTACCGTCTATAAATAGTTCTCTTTTTCTCATTTACACCACTGTAACTTTTCTTCTCCACACACACAGACTTCTGACACATTTTATCTCGTCCGTATTCCGAACGATTGTTCTCATCGTCTTTGAGGTACGTCTTAGTCCGTTTAGTTTTTTGTTGTTTGGCTATACCCTTCTCCTTTTCGGATTCATTATGTTGGAATCCACCGCTTCATTTGATTATGAAGACATATCAATGCCGGAGGGTTCTCACGTTAAAAAGGATATACATATAAGGCAGTCTGTGATGGACGAAGGTGATGTACACGCCGTAGTGGAGACTTTCGGGATATCGAGGGATTTACATCCGAGGGTACCCCCGACGGGTATGATGATGAATCAATTGCCTGAGGATGCCATTGGTTTATACGCAGAGTATTTCTTTGATGGCGGCCTCATTGTTCCTTTTTCTACCTTTCTTTTAGATGTTATTAAGTATTTTAAGGTCCATATTTCTTAGTTGGTTCCGCTGGGCATGCATCGTGCTACTCTTTTTGAGGTGTATTGCCGGAGCATGCACATTTCTCCTACCACTCCCTTGTTTCGCGTCTTTTATAAACTCAGCAAATAGGGTTGTTGGGTTTCTTTTGAAAAGCGTGTTCATAAGGATAGGAAAGTTTGCTTTGGGGATTTTCCTTCCTGTCTGAAGGGTTGGAAGTATCACTTTTTCTTGATTGACAGGAGAGCTATTCCATTTGCTATGCCTTGGAGGCATTCGGATTCGGATGTGTCGGATCCGTTTCCAAAGAGAAATGAGTATGATGCTTCTCATGCCGAAAGGCTGGCCGAGGTGATTATTGAGCCATGACAAGTTCCACAGGCGTTCTTATATGCTTTGGGCTTATCGGATCACTGGGAGTTTTCCGGTTACCATCCGGCTTTGAGGGATGAGCAGGGGAGGGGTATAGCCTTTGTTATAAGTATGAATTTTTAAGTTGTGTATCTTTTTTCATGTTTAACGATGGGTTTTGTTTATCCGCAAGTGTAACCATGTCGAGCTATTTGAAGAAACCACCTCTACGCAAGAATGTCACTGTGGTAAAAGGGGACAAACTTCCGGAAGGTCAGGCACGTGAGATGCACGTTACTTAGCCTCTGGCTTCCAACAGTGAGGTTCCGGAGAAGAGTGACGAGCTGAAGAAGGTTGTGGTTCTGGATGATAAGGTGTTGGTTGCTAGGGAGAAGAAGAAGGAACAGGCGGCGAAGCAGGGCTCGAAGAAGCCTCCGACTAAGAGAGTTGGAGGGAGCGTTTCTTCTCGTCTTCATAAGAGAAGCAAACTTTCTGTTGACGATGATGTCATTGACCTGGATGCTGCTGAGGGCGTCGTGGATCCGGAGCCTATTCGTTTGGTTCATCCGAAAGACTTTCCATCTGGTATGTCGTTGTGAATGATCTTGTTGCTCGTATTTACTTAACTCTTTTTGATTTATTCACTAGTGTTTTTACCATTTGCTAATAAAGGTTTTTTTGTTTTCAGGGGGTTCGAAGGGTGCCTCTCACCGTCCGGGGAAAGATACCCTTGTGGAGGAGGAGGATGTGGAGGTTGATATAGAAGGGGATGGTGCCACTGATGCGTGGGAATCGCAACAGGCTTTACCTCTCGAGGGATCTCGAGAAGCTTACAACCCCCACCAGGCAGTGTACCTGATCGTTGTAGTATAGTATAGTGACAAGTACCGGGGGATTGATCGTTCAGCTTAGGAATAGTGTCGCTAGGATTAAAAAGCCTAATTACTAGTTCTAAAGGTGATGGATGATTATTTTTGTGTTTTATATTTTTATGAAAGCAAGTAAAATCTCGGGTTTTGAAGGATTAGGGCGGAATTAGTTGCTATTCAACTAACCCAAAACTAAGATGCAATCAAAATAAAATAATAAAGATGAAATTAAACTAATTTATACTAAGGTTGTGAGCAGTAATTGGAGAAAATGTGTTTACTTAGATTTCACTACTCCCTAGATATCTTTTACACGTTAATTACTTGTTATACTTGCATGGATGACGAATTGTATTCCTTAATACCATTCATAGGGTGGCATACATAACTCCCCAATTCTATGAGCTCTTATCTCCTCCTACACCATGACCCGGCACAACTATAGGGATTGTAAACAGTGGCTCATGCATTAAATACAACCAATAAAGACCTAGTACGCCTCGGTTCATGTTTCTTAAGACGTTCAAGCATGTTACCATTTGGAGATCTGCCAGTTTTCTTAAGCCTAACATATAAAATCATTCATCCAAGACAAGAATAAACAAGTAATCAACACATAATCAATATCTAGGTTTCATTAGATCTAAGAAAACACAAAAGAGATCTAGCCTAGCATAATGGAATTGAGACAAGAACAAGATATAGACAACCAACACATAGACATATTGATTGAATTAGAAGAACACTTATCTCAATTACAATGCAAGGTATCAAGGGTTTGGAACCCTTGAAAAACCTGTAAAAGTTGCACCAAATTCGTCTTTAGGGTTTCTCCAAAACTTCTCTTTTAATGTGAAAAACTAGAAAACTATATATAGGAAAACAAGGGTGACGGCGTCAAGAACAAGGGTGTGACGCCGTCATCTCGCCGCCAAATACTTCCTCGGACGGCCTTGATCTACTTATGACGGCCTATGTGACGCCGTCATCAACCACGATATTTTATTCTTGGGACTTTGACGCCGTCAAGAACAACTCTTGACGCCTTTAGGTACTGTTCCCAGCTTGAAATTTGAGACTTTGCCGTTTTCTTCACTTTTAGGCTCCAAAAACGTCCAAAACGGCTCCTTTTCCAGAATTCACTCTCCAAGTACCTAAAATCACAAAAGGAACGATTTAGGGCAATATTTGATCAAATAAAGTCGGATTCGGGCTTAAATGACCCCCTAAAAACGGATCATTTTTCGCCTCATCAGCCACCTTCGTGCCTGCATGGTCGGTTAAGAGGGGTACTCGTATGAACAATGCCAATGTCTGTAGGGGCGTGATGATTAATTTGGCCACCCCGGGGGAAGAGAAGTATCTGGACAGTCAGGATGATGGTGACGCTATCCGAAGGTCGTGGTTGTTGTTGGGCAAGAGTGCTACGGCTCAGGCGGATGTTATCTTCCGTTTTGAATCTCTTATGCATGAGCATCAAAAGTTGTCCGACACCCACAAGGTTTGTGACAAGACCTTCGATGATAATTGGAAAAGGTTTGGGGAGATGGCTGAGGAGTTAAAGAACCTCAAAGATGAGCATGCAGAGTGCGCCAAGGTAAATCCGGAGGGGATACAAAAGCTGCGCTCAGAGAATGCTAGTTTGGAGGACAGGGTTTCTCAGCTTGAGGTGGAGAAGGAAGAGTGGAGGAAGGTTTCTGGTAAACAGGCTGAGAGGATTAAGTTGCTGGAGGGTCAGTTGTCCGATGCCAAGTTGAAGCTAAGTGATGAGGAGAAGGCATACAAAGAGCTTTATCAGGAGAAACAAGATATTGCTATAGCCGCTGGTAATGCCAAAGTGGACAGGAACCGTATAGTCAATGAGTTTATTCCAGAGGTTATCCACCGTTTTCTTGGTAGTCATGAGTTTCGGACAGCTTTGGCGGAGCCTTTCAATTTGTACTATCAATCTGGGTTAATAGATGGGGCTGGTATGTTCGATGAGCCGGAGAAGGCGGCCAAATTATTGGAAGAGGTTGAGGGGATGGATATGGATTCCAATGCGAAGTATCGATCGTTATATGATCAGGCACTTTCCCAAGATTATCCCTTCATCCAAAAGATCCGTCAGACCATCTATCATAGATTTGATGAGTTGGTGGCCTTGGTTCCTGATCCTGCTCCAACTCCGGAGGTCGAAGGGGTTAACACCTCATGTACGACTTCTGGGCCGGTGGTTGAGCCTCATACTGAGAATCCCTCCGGTGACCAATCATTGGATCATAATACATCGGCCTTTGTTTGAAGTTAGGTTTTAAGGCTTCGCATACCTCCATTTTGATTATGGATACAGGTATGGCGGATCCTTTGTGAAGCTGTTATTTAACACTCTTTTCGTTGGGAAACTGTATGTTGGGGTCTGGATACTTCCATTTTGACTATGGATCTAGGTATCCCGGATTCCCTGTGAAGCTGTTATTCATTCTCTTGACTACGATTGATGTAATAGTATAGGTTATTAATGTTCCGTCTTTTGGTAGAATAGATCCTTCAGAACAATCGATGTATTACTTAGCGATATTATGGACAGATGTTTTGTTGTTCCGTTATTTCGGAATAATCGATGTAACAGATTTTGATTTTTAAATATATATCATTTCCCTTCTTTATTGCTTGTATTATTTGTCTTTGTGTTGTTTTTAAGTTATGTATGTGTACATTCCGCATGGTGTAACTTAACTACCGTAGGGTGTTTGTTTTTCGTAAATTAGCATACACTTGTTATGCTTTTGGTTTTGTTTGTTAGCCGAGCGAGGTCCATGTGGTACGGACAACTTGTGCCTTTCGGCTTCTTGTCCGTTATGCATTACCCTCTTGGGGTTTTGTTTAACTGGGCAACTTGTGCCTTTCGGCTCTTGGCCTTAGATTATACCCACTTGGGATTTTGTTTTACTGGGCAACTTGTGCCTTTCGGCTCTTGGCCTTAGATTATACCCACTTGGGGCTTTGTTTTACCGGGCAACTAGTGCCTTTCGGCTCTTGGCCTTAGACTATACCCACTTGGGGTTTTGTTTTACTGGGCAACTTGTGCCTTTCGGCTCTTGGCCTTAGACTATACCCACTTGGGGCTTTGTTTTACTGGGCAACTTGTGTCTTTCGGCTCTTGGCCTTAGACTATACCCACTTGGGGCTTTGTTTTACCGGACAACTTGTGCCTTTCGGCTCTTGGCCTTAGGCTATACCCACTTGGGGCTTTGTTTTACCGGACAACTTGTGCCTTTCGGCTCTTGGCCTTAGGCTATACCCACTTGGGGCTTTGTTTTAACGGACAACTTGTATCCTCCGGCTTTTGGCCTTAGGTTATACCCACTTGGGGTTTTGTTTTACTGTATAACTTAATGCTAGGTAAAAACAACTTTTCTCACAGCCCAACTGCATAGAATGCTTTATTGATGATAGGAAAATGGCTCATGCCTTACAATAAGTCTTCTGGAACAATAGATTACATAAAACACTTTTTCAAATTAATTGCATACCAGGTTCGAGGTACTTCTATGTCGTCCATGGTTTGGAGCTTGTACGTGCCATGTTGGTAGGCTTCCGTTATCCGGTAGGGGCCTTCCCAATTCGGCCCTAATTTTCCTTGATCTTCCACCTTGCTGGCTTCATTCTTCCGATACACGAAGTCTCCTACTTTGAAGGCTTCGGGTCTAACCCTTCGGTTGTAATATTGCTCCACCTTCTTTTTGTATTTGGCCTCTCTTATTGCCGCCATTTCTCGTCGTTCTTCCAACAAGTTTAGGTTTAAACTGATCTCATCGTCGTTATCTTCAGCGTTTGCCATCATGGTCCGAAAGGTGGGCATACCAATTTCCGCTGGGATGACCGCTTCGCTTCCGTAAGTCAGACTAAAGGGGGTTTCTCCATTGCTAGTTTTCAAGGTGGTACGGAATGCCCATAGTATGTTTAGTAATTCATCTACCCATCCGGGTCTTTCTCTTCCGAGTCGTGACTTGAATCCTTTCATTAAGCTTTTATTTGCTCTTTCCACCAATCCGTTGGCTTGGGGATGAGCTACGGCCGTGTTGATTTGTGTGATATTCAATCTTTCGCACCAACTTTTGAACGGGTCCCCCACAAAGTTACTTCCATTGTCCATGATGATTATCTTGGGCAATCCGAACCTACAGACAACGTTGTCCCACATGAATTTTTTCAAATATTTTCCGGTTGTTTTGGCTGGGGGTTTTGCTTCCATCCACTTTGTAAAGTAGTCAATGGCCACGATTACATATTTGACCTTCCCTTCGGGCAAAGGTCCCAACACGTCTATTGCCCATTGGAAGAAAGGCCATGGTACCATGACGGAGGTTAGCACTGTTTTTGGCAACTTAGGAACCGGAGCATGTATTTGACATGAGTCACATTTTTGGATAACTTCCCTAGCGTCTCGATGCATGGTTGGCCAGTAATATCCCTGCCTCATAAGTTTGGCTACTACGGACCGTGGTCCGGAATGCATACCACACGCTCCTTCATGTACCCCTCGGATTACGTAGTTAGCTTGGAGGGGTCCTACGCACCACAGCATTGGTCCTAAATAGGATCTCTTGAATAGTACATCATCAATTAGTGTATAATGGTTTATTTTAATACGAAGGGTTCGAGCTTCATTTTGATTCTCCGGCCATATCCCTTCTTTTATGCATCGGAGTATGGGTGACATCCAGTTTTCTTCTTCTTCTTCTACTATTGCGTTGATTATCTCTTCTTCAGTGGATGGCTTCTCCAATACCTCCACCAGGATTTCCTTTGTTAAGTGGTTGAATGCTACGGATGCTAACTTGCTTAATACGTCTGCTTTTTGGTTTTGGGCTCTCGGGATGTTCTTTATTTTGAAGTGTTTGAAGCAAGCAATATATTCCTTGGCTTTGGCGAGGTATTTTGTCATGCTCTCCGTGTACGCAGTAAATTCTCCGTTGATTTGGCTTGCCACTAGGTTTGAGTCCACTCGTACGTCCAGTGCTTCTATATGCATTTCCCTTACGATTCTCAGTCCGGCCAGGAGTGCTTCGTATTCTGCCCCGTTGTTGGTAGCTTCGAAGTTTAATCTGAGAGCATAAGTGTATTCTTCTTTTTCCGGACTGAGAGCATAAGTGTATTCTTCTTTTTCCGGACTGATCAGTACTAGTCCTGCTCCAGAACCTTTCCTGCTAGAGGCTCCATCGGTGTATAAAATCCATTCTCCGATCTGAGAGATGTTGGATATCTCCTTGCCCCTCCTTTTTGGATCCGGATAAGCTGTGTCGATGGGCACTTCATTGATGAAATCGGCCAGTACTTGTCCCTTGACAGCATTTCTGGGTACATAGGTAATGTTGTAGGCTCCCAGTTCTACAGTGTATTTGGCTAACCATCCGGAAGATTCCGCTCGGTTTAGTACTTGCTTGATAGGATGGTCTGTTATGACTTTGATGGGGTGAGCTTCGAAATATCGCCTCAGTCTTCTGGATAGGTGCAGGAGGGCTAAAGCCAATTTTTCGACCGGAGCATATCTCTTTTCGGCCTCGTGCAACGTTCGGCTTACATAATGAACTGTGATCTGCCGTCCTTCTCTTTCAACCAACATTACCCCACTTATTGCTTCCATTGCGGCATATAGATATAGGTACATGTCCTCTTTTGGTTTTGGCGTTGTTAGGCATGGGAGCTCCAGAATCATCTTCTTCATTTCTTGAAAAGCCTTTTCGGCTGCCTCCGTCCATTGGTATTTTTCTTTATTATCTTTGGTGATGTTCTTTAAAGTTTCAAAGAAAGGCAGGGATCTTTCGGCAGATTTTGACAAGAAACGGTTTAGTGCTGCGAGTTTACCACTTAAACTTTGCATTTCCTTCAATGATTTTGGTGATTGCATATCAGCGATTGCTATAGTTTTCTTGGGGTTTGCTCTGATCTCTTCGGAAGTCACCGTATATCCGAGGAATTTACCTTCTTCCACTCCAAAGGAACACTTCTTAGGATTTAGTTTCATATTGATCCTTCGGAGATTGTCGAATGTTTCTGCTATATCGACTAACAGTTCTTTTTCCGTTTGGCTTTTGATGACCATGTCATCTACATATACTTCCAGGTTTCGGCCAATTTGCGTCCGAAAGGCAGAATTTACTAGTTTCTGGTAGGTTGCTCTGGCATTTTTTAGTCCGAACGGCATTTTAACATAACAGTATGTTCCATGATCGGTATAGAAGGCCGTTTTCTCCTCGTCTTCCTTTGCCATCTGTACTTGGTGATATCCTTTGTAAGCATCTAGGAAACATTTGTAGCGGAATCCCATTACTGACTCGATTTTCCAATCTATTTCGGGCAATGGATAGTAGTCTTTGCGACATGATGAGTTGAGGTTCTTGAAATCAATACACATCCTCCAAGTATCGTCCGGCTTTTTTACTAACACAGGGTTAGATATCCAGGATAGATATCGGACAGATCTGATTATTCCGGCCTTTAACCACTCTTCTACGTCCTTGTTTATAGCTTGGTTCTTTTCTTCCGAAAAGAATCTCTTCTTCTGTGCAACAGGTTTGTCTTGGACGTTTACATTAAGCTTGTGCTCGGTTGCCCATCGGGGGATGCCAGTCATATCCGCTGGTTCCCATGCGAAAACGTCCTGGCTGTTTTTGAGTAACGTTATCAGCTGCCTTCGTCCTTCTTTTGAGAAATTTCTTCCTATCGTTACCAACTGTTCCGGATATGCCGGATGAACCAGTATTTCTTCGGTTCCCGTTGTCCTTTCTTCGATTGTTGGTGTCGGGGGACTTTCGGTTTTAGCTTCTTTTTCCAGTAAGAATTTTTCCTCCAGCTTTCTGCATTCCGAAATGATGACCGACCGGGTGACCAAAGTGGCGATACCTCTTGGTGTTGGGAACTTCATCATGGCATGTATTGTCGAGGGGATAGCTCTTAACTTCTTAATTCCAGAACGTCCAAGTATTATGTTGTAAGGGGAAGGAGATCTTACTATTGAAAATTTCATGGTCGTTCGTCAATATAGTCCTTCGTTTCCGAAGCATACTTCAAGCTCAATTTTTCCCAACGGATTTATGGCTTCTCCGGCGAATCCAACTAGTGGCGTGTTCGTTTTTGTCAGTCGAGACTGGATGGAGGGATCAAGGTTTAAAAAGCAGTATTCATACATTACTTCTATCGAAGCACCCTGGTCAACGTATACCCTACGTACATTATATCCCTCGATTTCCGCTTCTATTATGAGTGGTTCTTCGGAAGCATCTCCGGGAAGTATCGGAGGGAAGCTTATAGGGGTGTTCATCCATTCTTCCTCTTGGTCCATGATTTTACGTTTATGTTTTCTCTCCGGATACCGGATCATATTGATGATTCAACCCTGGTTGGTGTGATTATTATTTCTTGGAATTGCCCTCTCTCTTTGTCGGACATCCTTGATCAGATGGTCCAACTTACCCGTCTCCATAGCTTTCTTAAGTTGTTCCGTCAGATTGTGACAATCGTTGGTGAGGTGACCTTTCTTTCCGTGGTAGTCGCAATACTTATCCATATTTTCTCTTGCTGGTCTTCCTCTCAACGGGGGTGGTGCCGGAAGTCTAAGGTGGTGTTCAGTCGCAAGGATTTCTTTGGGGGCTTTGGTGAGTACGTTTAAATCTATGGGCCTGGTATCCCTCCGATTCCCATCATTACGGCGGTAATCCATTCTCTAGTCGGTTCTGTTGGTGTTTTCGTTTCTAGCTTGGCCGTAGGGTGCATAGTGATCATTGCGTCGGGGCCTGAATTCTTCTCGATGGGTATCTCTCCTGCGATTTCCCCTGAAGTAGGATCGTTGCACGTTTTGATCATTTCGGATATATGAGTTGGGATGCTAATCTCTTCGGTAATTATCTGCCCTTTCTCCTCTTGGTACTTCAGTCAGCCGATATGCTCTTTCGGAACGGATGAAGTCGTCAACCCTCACCATCATTTTGATCAAGTTTAGGTAAAACTATTATTCTGCAAAAAGTTATATATATATATATATATATATATATATATATATATATATATATATATATATATATATATATATATATATATATATATATATATATATATATATATATATATATATATAAACTACATATTTTTGGTTGGTGAATTACCATTTTGGGATGGATGGAGTACTTTTATTAGATCCCACGTACATCACTAAATACATAAACCTACATGTAACTTGTCATAATTTGCCAGATTCTAAAGTCCTAAGATACCTGTTGAAGTAAAACTTTGCTTCTACTTCAGACAAGCGGAGTGAATCCTTCGGACTATGATTGGTCCTTCGGATTCGGGGTGATCCTTACTTATAGCGGGTTGCTTCGGATATCTGCAAAACAGGTACGTCTGTTAGTCTCGCCCCAGGAATGTATTCCAGGACCAACCTCCGGCGTGAGAGTAAGTATATGTTCTTAGAGAAAGAAAGTATGAATGAAGTTAGAAAATGAGAGAATTAGTTAACCTTTTAGTGAAGATTTCTTTTCTATTTATAGACTTTCTATATGGAGTGCCAGGTTGGTTTGTACTTAGTTCCTTAATGTTTGCTAGTTTATGCTCCATTATCATATACTTGGTGTACTTACTTGTACTTTGGTTCATGTACTTACTGATTTATCCGAATGGTTATGATCTCCGGAGGGCTGGGGTCATGCGTATGTCTTCAACCCTTCGGCTATTGGTCCGTTCTGCTTGAACACATTTGGGCACGCTTCGCTTGATGTAAACCCGGAGGGTATGTGTCATGCACGGCGTATATCCGGAGGGTACATACGCCAACAGTACCCATAGTGACTTTTCGGTTTTTATCAAAGACATTTAAGCTCACTTCAATGTATCTGTTTATATATTGTAGTTATTGAATCAGAAGTAACTTATTTCTTAAAATGCGAGTGATATTTGATTAAACAAGTAAACAACTTCTGATTGCAACCAACTGGACTAGCTCAGTTGGCCATCAAGGGTAATTTTAGGGAGGTATTCTTGGAGAGGTCTCAGGTTTGAGTCTCATCATGGACCTTCAGGGGCCCGAAAAAATAAAAGCAGGTGTGGGGTTTATCACCTAAGAAGAAAGGTTCGATGCTTGCATACTGCCCAATTAGATGTCACTGTGGGCTCGAAACACTAACTACTAACCTGTGATTGCATTTTGTGAACTTGTTAGGTTTTAATAAAAAAAGTTATCCCATCGGAAAAAAAATCCATTCGAAAAATGAGAATGTGATGAGACTCGTCAAGCAGCACACATTAGGAAGTAGGGGTGTGCACGGTTCGGTTTGGATCGGTTTTTGGCTAAAACCGAAGCCGAACCGAAATGTTCGGTTTTTATATAACCCGAAACCGAAACCGTTCGGTTTTTGGCGGTTCGGTTTTTTCGATTTTTCGTCGGTTTCGGTTCGGTTTTTCAGTTTTTTCGGTTTCTAACCATTTATATTTGGGCATGACAAATTTATACCAATAAACTTGTATTTATTATTATTATTATTATTATTATTATTATTATTATTATTATTATTATTATTATTATTATTATTATTTTATCAATGTAAGCATAATAATGTTTATTCCATAATTCTATAACTACACACATATAGATGAGACACACACATGTAAATAATCATACAAATAGTATGATCATCGTTATATATTTATTGGTATATATTCTCAAGTAAATACACGACACGACAAACACGTATATAAATATAAAAGTTGAGATAAATATATTATATATCTACCCACAAAATGAATATAAACTTATAAATTTGATTTATTTAGTTATTTATTTATATTATATTAATTATATGTTTTTATATAATAAAATCGGTTCGGTTCGATTTTTACAGTTCAGTTTTTGGACGAAAACCGAAACCGAACTGTATATTTCGGTTTTTGAAAAATTAAAAACCGAACCATCGGTTTTTAGTTTCGGTCTGTTTTTTTTGTTCGGTTTTTTGATTTTCGGTTTTTTCGGTTTTGTTTGCTCACCCCTATTAGGAAGTAGGAACTTAGGATGACACCTTTGACCTGCGTTGACCAGAAACCCGTTATATTGTCCTGTACTAGTATCTTTCTATATTGGTGGGACCCAAACACACACAACCATACACGCTACCCACCACAAATCAAAACCAATCTTGACCCCCTTTCTTCTACCTCCCTATCCCAACCACCCAACTGTCACCACCGCTGCATATTTTCATTCTCTACTACCCATTCATCTTCTTTCACCCAATCCATCTTCCCCATTAAAACGCCCATTTCAAAAACCCACATAATTTATCATTAGGGTTGGGTCGGGTCGGGTCAAACCCATCTGCTATTCCCAATACTTCTTTTGTGTAAGGATCAACCGTCAAGCTATAAACCTTCTCCGCTCGTCGGTTCGGAGGGACGTTCATACAACAATCCCAATGTGTACATAGTTCCTTTTACCTTCATTTCTAATTTTTTATTTCCAGTTTATAAGAAAGCAACTTGGATACATTTAGAACCAATTATCCCTTAGTTTTGCTATCGGATAACATGTTGTATATAATAAATACACACATTTTCTTGATAAGAGGTGAATCGTTTTTGTCTTTGACAAAAAGAAATAGAACACTCAATAGGTCATGCTCAACTAATTTTTCGATAGCCTCGGTACTTTAAGAGAACCCATTTGTTATTGATAAAAGTCCTTCCCGATCTTCAACGGGAGTAACCTTAAGTTTGCTGCATATCGTGATGAGGAAATGTTTACTCACAGCCTCGACGAGAAACAAGTTACAGATGGTCTTAGTGACGGCCTCTTCGATAAACTTCATATGATAATACAAACTCCTAGTATTAACAAGTCTAATGGTGGTTTTATGGCGTCCCATCATTTAAATATCATGGTTGCGTTTTCTTAGTGTTTTAATAACAAGTATAATGTAGAAATGGCAAGTGTTATTGTTTCAATCCTCACGGATTTAAAAGCATTGGTTAGAGAAGAAATAACCATTAGAGTGCTTTTGATGATTGGTAGGGTGATGTTTTGAAATGTCAAACACTGTTGCTATAAGATCCTTCTCGAGGTTGGCATCGATTTTACGCCTCATGGCCAATAAAGGTGCTATGAGGTCTTCCATGGAGGTGTTATAAAAGAAAGACGTCGCGGATACTTTGAAATCTGTAATTAGCCTTAAAATCTTTACGGCCTGCTTTTTCATATATAGGGAGCATGATGACAGGTGGGTTAAAAGTTTTGACAAAGTCTCACGGTTTGCTTCAGCTAACTTGTCATGTTCGTACTGTGGTGTAGGATACTCAACATTGTTCAGAATTGCGAGTATGTGAATAGCATTTTTCTTTACCCTTTTGTACCTCCCTTTGCAGCTTTTCGTTGGTAGGGGTTATTGTTTAGCTGGCTAATACTAATAGTTACTACTAAATACTAATTGAGGCAAATGACCAAATTGATCAAATTAGCAAACAACAACCCCTACCAATGAAAAGATGCAAAGGGAGGTACAAAAGGGTAAAAAAAAATGCTATTCACATACTCGCAATTCTGAACGATGTTGAGTATCGTACATCACAGTACGAACATGACAAGTTAGCTGAAACCAACCGTGAGACTTTGTCAAAACTTTTAACCCAGCTGTCATCATGCTCCCTATATATGAAAAAGCTGGCCGCAAAGATTATAAGGCTAATTACACATGTCAAAGTATCCGCCATGTCTTTCTTTTATAACACCTCCATGGAAGACCTCATAGCACCTTTACTGGGCATGAGGCGTAAAATCGATGCCAATCTCGAGGAGGATCTTATAGCAACAATATTTGACATTTCAAAACATCATCCCACCATCTTGAAAAGCACTCCAATTGTTATTTTTCTCTTACCAATGCCTTTAAATAAATGAGGATTGCCACAATAGCAATGCCATTTCTCACTTTACTTGTTATCAAAACATGAAGAAAACGCAACCATGATATTTAAATTAATGGACGCCATAAAACCGCTATTGGACTTGTTGGCAAACTCGTATTATCATAATTAGTATATCAAAGAGGCTGTGACAGATCTGGAACTTGTTTCTCGTCCATGACAGAGGCTGTAAGTAAACATTTCCTCATCACGATATGCAACAAGCTTAAGGTTACTCCGGTTGAAGATCGGGAGGGACTTTTATCAATAATAAATGTGTTCTCTCAAAGTACCAAGGTTGTCAAAAAATTGGTTGAGCTTGACCTATTGAGTGTGCTATTTATTTTTGTTAAGGACAAAACCGATTCACCTCTTATCAAGGAAAAGTGTGTATTGTATATGACATGTTATCCAGTAGTAAAACTAATACCAAACTACGCCTCAAGGAACGACTAAAGGAAGAAGATGTCATTAACCTTGACCGACCCGTTCATGACTCACATTCTTTCAGAAAATCCCGTCACTAGGGAACAACTTCTCAAATTCTCACTTTGATGCAAGACGTCTAGTAACCTTGACCGACCCGTTCATGACTCACATATGGTATTTATTGTTTTATCTATCTCTTCATGTTTAAGTAGTTTCCGAGTAAAAGTATGTTACTAGCTTGCCGGTGAGAACGGTTTTAGTTTGATCAGTTTCACTTAATTATGCAAGGAATTTTTATTAGTTGTATTTTGGAATTTTTAAAATATCTTTAGCACTGTATCTATCGAGGTAACATAAGCCTAATATTAGCTATGACTACTTTGATAATTAAGGCTTGGTTAGTAATTTGAATTATTAGCTATAGCTGCAAGTATTCAGTGGGCGGTTCTCTTGTAAAAGACTGGTTTGTATTCCATTAATCAAACACAACTGTTAATTTATGTCCCTTGAACATATTTTGGCCTACAGAATAAGCACAATTTACAACTGATGACCTGCACTGCTTAGAATTTGTTGATGAATTATTATCGTTGATGCTGATGTTTAGTTCCTTATTTGTGTACAATAATTGTTTTGTTTAGATGAATGATAAATGCATCTCATGTTTCATTATTGAACATGTCATAATTAGAATATATATCTGCCTGTCTGTGGGTGGGTGGGACTATTGGTACATGATGGTTCTATTAACAAACCTGCCACTTTTTTGAAAGTGTTCGTAATTATTGAAGATAATAATAATATAATGCTTTTTTAAAACTCATCCCTGTTAAGTACTCACTGAAAAGGAATTTTAACCTTAGGTTTTTAGAGTTGAATTGAATTTTCTTCTTTAGACTCCTGTTTTGGCAAGTATACTTGATTTTCCAATTAGCATATCAATCCAAGTTATAGTTTTACTGCACCAATCTATTAACCAATAAATAGAGAGCTTGGAATAATAAAAGGTCAAATGGGGTAACCACTATAGGAAGCCTTCTAACAGAGTCGATCTGTTTCTAAATCCCCATAGAAGCTATGTATGGCAGCGGAAATAAGTAGCAGCCTGATCACATCGCAAGTTTGTGGCCAAATTCATCAGCATATATTGCACACCTGTAATTTCGGTAGTAGGTCTTTGAAATCCACCAGGTACCCGCTTTAACATTTGTAGAATCAACTGTTACTTATAATCTTAATTTATGATGCAAATCTGCCTAAGAAGTTCATAGTATGTGTTTTAAGATCCATAGATTTTTAAGTTTCTAATTTTTTTGTCATTATGCTAAGAGGTCTTTGATGCATATGCACATTGTGATTGTCCAAAATCTATTCACCTCACTTAGAAACTGAATCCACTCTGTCTTTTTATTTTTAGCCGCTGCACTTAGAAAGAAGGTCGGATGCAATGTACACCGATCTGTGTTTGACTTAAAATCATTCACAAAGGTAGTCATGGTCATGATTCTTGAATGGCATACGTATATTGCTCTCCTTAGAATGGCATCCGTATTGGCATATATATAATGGCATCATGACGGAATTAGTGTGGTTTGCATACTGACTGGGGAACTAGACTACCTGTCTCTAGGATCCAAAAGCTACTCTGGTCAGTTACACTTGAACAACTACTGAAGCCTATCCACTTTCTTAATACTTTTCTGATGAGATGAGACCAGATAAGCCGAAGAACGACTGCGTCTATGGTTTTTATAAGAGCTGAATTGGAGCTGATAAGAAATTATTAATGAGCTGAAAATGGTTTGAACTCAAAGAGCTCAAAGGAATCATAACCTTCGTGTCGTGTTCCACCCACCTTGACAAGTTACAAACTGAACACCTTAAAGATTCACTCAGTTCACAGCTAACACCTGCATAATCAAGTTTCAATCTTTTTAGAGGACTGTTATGAAGAATTCTTCTATAGATCACACTGAGATTGAACCAATATTAGTATAACATGACATGTAAAAAAGAAAAAAGATACAAATATTTTGATGCTACAAAATAACCACTCACTATCTCAAATTCGCTATTGGGCCTAAATGTTATCTCTGATTTAGGGGTGAGCATCGGTCCAGGACCGGACTGGACCTATAAGACCGAGGACCGAATTAGCCAAAAAGCCAAGACCGAAGACCGGACCGAATGTGGTCGGTCCGGTCCCGTCCAACAAGGCCAAATAATCGGTTTATGGTGCGGACCGGACCGAGGACCGAATTAGCCAAAAAGTGAGGACCGGACCGAATGTCGTCGGTCCGGTCCGGTCCGTTCGGGTCGTTTGCTAAGCCATACTCTGATTCAACTAAGGTATAACACAATAATTGCAGTTGGAATAAATTCTTTAATCCAATACTAGAACGGTACCCGCGCAATGAGGAGGCGGGTACCCTATGATTATATTTTGCGTTATTCGGTTACACGTTTAGTTGTCTTCATGCTTTATAAGTAGAGATATTAGAGATGGTTAAGTCAAATAATTTTAGTTTGAACAACTAACCGCTTCTTAACAAACTTCCTAACCTGCTTTCTAACAAATTAATTTTGAAATCTTTCCATAATAAGCAAGAACATGACAAGGGTAAAGAAAAATGCTATTCACATACTCGCAATTCTGAACGATGTTGAGTATCGTACATCACAGTACGAACATGACAAGTTTGCTGAAACCAACCGTGAGACTTTGTCAAAACTTTTAACCCAGCTGTCATCATGCTCCCTATATATGAAAAAGCTGGCCGCAAAGATTATAAGGCTAATTACACATGTCAAAGTATCTGCCATGTCTTTCTTTTATAACACCTCCATGGAAGACCTCATAGCACCTTTACTGGGCATGAGGCGTAAAATCGATGCCAATCTCGAGGAGGATCTTATAGCAACAATATTTGACATTTCAAAACATCATCCCACCATCTTGAAAAGCACTCCAATTGTTATTTTTCTCTTACCAATGCCTTTAAATAAATGAGGATTGCCACAATAGCAATGCCATTTCTCACTTTACTTGTTATCAAAACATGAAGAAAACGCAACCATGATATTTAAATTAATGGACGCCATAAAACCGCTATTGGACTTGTTGGCAAACTCGTATTATCATAATTAGTATATCAAAGAGGCTGTGACAGATCTGGAACTTGTTTCTCGTCCATGACAGAGGCTGTAAGTAAACATTTCCTCATCACGATATGCAACAAGCTTAAGGTTACTCCGGTTGAAGATCGGGAGGGACTTTTATCAATAATAAATGTGTTCTCTCAAAGTACCAAGGTTGTCGAAAAATTGGTTGAGCTTGACCTATTGAGTGTGCTATTTATTTTTGTTAAGGACAAAACCGATTCACCTCTTATCAAGGAAAAGTGTGTATTGTATATGACATGTTATCCAGTAGTAAAACTAATACCAAACTACGCCTCAAGGAACGACTAAAGGAAGAAGATGTCATTAACCTTGACCGACCCGTTCATGACTCACATTCTTTCAGAAAATCCCGTCACTAGGGAACAACTTCTCAAATTCTCACTTTGATGCAAGACGTCTAGTAACCTTGACCGACCCGTTCATGACTCACATATGGTATTTATTGTTTTATCTATCTCTTCATGTTTAAGTAGTTTCCGAGTAAAAGTATGTTACTAGCTTGCCGGTGAGAACGGTTTTAGTTTGATCAGTTTCACTTAATTATGCAAGGAATTTTTATTAGTTGTATTTTGGAATTTTTAAAATATCTTTAGCACTGTATCTATCGAGGTAACATAAGCCTAATATTAGCTATGACTACTTTGATAATTAAGGCTTGGTTAGTAATTTGAATTATTAGCTATAGCTGCAAGTGTTCAGTGGGCGGTTCTCTTGTAAAAGACTGGTTTGTATTCCATTAATCAAACACAACTGTTAATTTATGTCCCTTGAACATATTTTGGCCTACAGAATAAGCACAATTTACAACTGATGACCTGCACTGCTTAGAATTTGTTGATGAATTATTATCGTTGATGCTGATGTTTAGTTCCTTATTTGTGTACAATAATTGTTTTGTTTAGATGAATGATAAATGCATCTCATGTTTCATTATTGAACATGTCATAATTAGAATATATATCTGCCTGTCTGTGGGTGGGTGGGACTATTGGTACATGATGGTTCTATTAACAAACCTGCCACTTTTTTGAAAGTGTTCGTAATTATTGAAGATAATAATAATATAATGCTTTTTTAAAACTCATCCCTGTTAAGTACTCACTGAAAAGGAATTTTAACCTTAGGTTTTTAGAGTTGAATTGAATTTTCTTCTTTAGACTCCTGTTTTGGCAAGTATACTTGATTTTCCAATTAGCATATCAATCCAAGTTATAGTTTTACTGCACCAATCTATTAACCAATAAATAGAGAGCTTGGAATAATAAAAGGTCAAATGGGGTAACCACTATAGGAAGCCTTCTAACAGAGTCGATCTGTTTCTAAATCCCCATAGAAGCTATGTATGGCAGCGGAAATAAGTAGCAGCCTGATCACATCGCAAGTTTGTGGCCAAATTCATCAGCATATATTGCACACCTGTAATTTCGGTAGTAGGTCTTTGAAATCCACCAGGTACCCGCTTTAACATTTGTAGAATCAACTGTTACTTATAATCTTAATTTATGATGCAAATCTGCCTAAGAAGTTCATAGTATGTGTTTTAAGATCCATAGATTTTTAAGTTTCTAATTTTTTTGTCATTATGCTAAGAGGTCTTTGATGCATATGCACATTGTGATTGTCCAAAATCTATTCACCTCACTTAGAAACTGAATCCACTCTGTCTTTTTATTTTTAGCCGCTGCACTTAGAAAGAAGGTCGGATGCAATGTACACCGATCTGTGTTTGACTTAAAATCATTCACAAAGGTAGTCATGGTCATGATTCTTGAATGGCATACGTATATTGCTCTCCTTAGAATGGCATCCGTATTGGCATATATATAATGGCATCATGACGGAATTAGTGTGGTTTGCATACTGACTGGGGAACTAGACTACCTGTCTCTAGGATCCAAAAGCTACTCTGGTCAGTTACACTTGAACAACTACTGGAGCCTATCCACTTTCTTAATACTTTTCTGATGAGATGAGACCAGATGAGCCGAAGAACGACTGCGTCTATGGTTTTTATAAGAGCTGAATTGGAGCTGATAAGAAATTATTAATGAGCTGAAAATGGTTTGAACTCAAAGAGCTCAAAGGAATCATAACCTTCGTGTCGTGTTCCACCCACCTTGACAAGTTACAAACTGAACACCTTAAAGATTCACTCAGTTCACAGCTAACACCTGCATAATCAAGTTTCAATCTTTTTAGAGGACTGTTATGAAGAATTCTTCTATAGATCACACTGAGATTGAACCAATATTAGTATAACATGACATGTAAAAAAGAAAAAATATACAAATATTTTGATGCTACAAAATAACCACTCACTATCTCAAATTCGCTATTGGGCCTAAATGTTATCTCTGATTTAGGGGTGAGCATCGGTCCAGGACCGGACTGGACCTATAAGACCGAGGACCGAATTAGCCAAAAAGCCAAGACCGAAGACCGGACCGAATGTGGTCGGTCCGGTCCCGTCCAACAAGGCCAAATAATCGGTTTGTGGTGCGGACCGGACCGAGGACCGAATTAGCCAAAAAGTGAGGACCGGACCGAATGTCGTCGGTCCGGTCCGGTCCGTTCGGGTCGTTTGCTAAGCCATACTCTGATTCAACTAAGGTATAACACAATAATTGCAGTTGGAATAAATTCTTTAATCCAATACTAGAACGGTACCCGCGCAATGAGGAGGCGGGTACCCTATGATTATATTTTGCGTTATTCGGTTACACGTTTAGTTGTCTTCATGCTTTATAAGTAGAGATATTAGAGATGGTTAAGTCAAATAATTTTAGTTTGAACAACTAACCGCTTCGTAACAAACTTCCTAACCTGCTTTCTAACAAATTAATTTTGAAATCTTTCCATAATAAGCAAGAAAAAAGTCTGAATTTTAAGCATTTCTAGTTATAGAATAGTCTCAAATGCATTATAATGTAGTATAGATACGCTGTACTTTGAATTATTTCTCATTTTTCATTAACGAACATGTCATAATTAGAAGATATGTATGTGTGTAGGGCTATTAGTACATGATGGTTCTATTAACAAACCTGCTACTTTTTTCGTAAGTGTTCATGATTATTGAAGATGATAATCTAACCTCTGTTTCCTTTAGAGTTGTAGAACTGAATTATCTTCTTCAATCTCTTCCATGACCCGATATATATAGTTTTATTGCACTATCTATTAACAGATTAACAACGAACAACTCAGCTTGGAATAAAAAAGGTCAAATGGGGTAGCCACTGAATCCGGTGTGTATTTTATGTTTAGCCACTGCACTAAGAAAGAAGTGTGGATGCAATGTACACCAATCTGTGTTTGCCTTAAATTCCTTTGCCAAGGTAGTCATGGTCATGATTCTTGATGTTCATGCCTTATCTTCTTTGCGTAAGTTTATTATCATCAATTTATTAATGCTGTCCTTATAATTATTGTCTGACGATTGGGTGTTCATATATTTAAGGGCGTCATGATGGAATTTGTTCTCTTAAGAGTGGTTTGCACCAAAAGGGGTGGTAGACTACCCCTGTTTTTAGGATGTGAAAGCCACTTTGACCGGTTACATTTGAACATCTAATAAATATGACCAACCAATTTGAGGAGCATAGCTAGCTAGGCACTCTATTTACCGGCTAGAACAACTACTGAAGCCTATCCACTTTGGAATACCTTATTGTTGTGATTAAGCCAGTTGAGCCGAAGAACGACTGCGTTAATGATTTTCACAAGAGCTGGATTGGAGCAAATAAGGCATAATTACTGAGCCGAAAATTGCTTGAAATGAAAATGGTTAGAACTGAACCTCTTCCTGTGCTAGACTCTTTGATGGGGCTCGTTTGTGTTCTATAAAGAAGACAACATGTTGATCTAGACATATGCTATTTCCACAAAACTGTCGTTATAAGTTGATGTTGCTAATGGTGACGTGATGTGGTGGTCAATGATTGCCCTACAGTATGCTGATCCCACTTAATGTGATGGTAATTTTCAGATTTTATATTCTCTTATTCATGTGATATTATCGTATTCGTATGTAGTTGATAAAGTATATGCTGTATAAGTTATTTATCTCACTGTCTTTCTGTAATACAAGAACGTGTCGAGAAACATTATTGGACGAATACATAAATCAACAATAAATCTATTGGGCCAATGCGTTATCTCTGATTCAACAAATCTCCGATATAAAAAAGTAAAATAATTTGTGTGACTAAAATTCATGCCTAAAAATATGCCTAACTCTAAGATCACGACACATGACAAGATTAGTGGTAAGTATTATGAAAGAGAAAATATTGATTCCACATGTCACATGATAAATTATTTAGGCATGAATTTAGTCATATGAGTTAGGAGGTTTCACAATCATTACTCTAAAAAAAAAAAAAAAAAAAAAAAAAAAAAAAAAAAAAAAAAAAATTGTGGTTGAAATAAATATATTAACTTACGTTTTAGGTGGGGCCTTAGACCATCCGTAATGTAGGGTCACACAACCATGTCACTCGCGTCCTCTCTTATTAAGCCCCCCCCCCCCCCCCCCCCCTATCGATGCTTAGCATAAGGAAAAATGAGATGACTTAGTCTTCCCATTGACCGAGTCTTGTGGTTTCTTTAAGGGAAGTGATACTTACACCATTTTTTTTATGCACACACAACAATCATACTATATTATAATGGAGGAAGGCTTTCTAATATTAGAATATTTAAAATTAAGCCTTACAAGTTAATAAGCTTAAAGTACAAGTGATTCAAACACAAATACTACTTATAGAAATTCCCCTCATATTTAATTCCAGCATACAATTAATACTAACATTAAATACAATAAATAAATCATTATGTACATTAAATACAATTAATTAACTGGTAAATAAATACAATTAATGTAGTTATTAAAACACCCCTTACATAAAAAATACAAATTATCAAACATATTGTACAACCAACTTAAACACAATTCCTGCATTAAATGTCACTAATACAAATAATAAAGCATATTATACAAATATTCAAGCCCAAACGGGCAATGGGCTCGAGCCTGAACGAGCACGGGTCAAACGGGCTCGAGCCCGAATGGATACGAGCCAACAGGCTCGAGCCCGAATGGACACGAGCTAAACGAAATTTTTGATATCTGTAAATTTATTGTCAAAAAGAAAATAGTAAACTAAAATGTGTTCACATATTGTACAAACCAAACAAACTACTATAATAATAATAATAAGAAGAAGAACAACAATAACAGCAGCAGCTGAAGAAGGTTGTGGTTCTGGATGATAGGGTGTTGGTTGCTAGGGAGAAGAAGAAGGAACAGGCAGCGAAGCAGGGCTCGAAGAAGCCTCCGACTAAGAGAGTTGGAGGGAGCGTTTCTTCTCGTCTTCATAAGAGAAGCAAACTTTCTGTTGACGATGATGTCATTGACCTGGATGCTGCTGAGGGCGTCGCGGATCCGGAGCCTATTCGTTTGGTTCATCCGAAAGACTTTCCATCTGGTATGTCGTTGTGAATGATCTTGTTGCTCGTATTTACTTAACTCTTTTTGATTTATTCACTAGTGTTTTTACCATTTGCTAATAAAGGTTTTTTTGTTTTCAGGGGGTTCGAAGGGTGCCTCTCACAGTCCGGGGAAAGATACCCTTGTGGAGGAGGAGGATGTGGAGGTTGATATAGAAGGGGATGGTGCCACTGATGCGTGGGAATCGCAACTGGCTTTACCTCTCGAGGGATCTCGAGAAGCTTACAACCCCCACCAGGCAGTGTACCTGATCGTTGTAGTATAGTATAGTGACAAGTACCGGGGGATTGATCGTTCAGCTTAGGAATAGTGTCGCTAGGATTAAAAAGCCTAATTACTAGTTCTAAAGGTGATGGATGATTATTTTTGTGTTTTTATATTTTTATGAAAGCAAGTAAAATCTCGGGTTTTGAAGGATTAGGGCGGAATTAGTTGCTATTCAACTAACCCAAAACTAAGATGCAATCAAAATAAAATAATAAAGATGAAATTAAACTAATTTATACTAAGGTTGTGAGCAGTAATTGGAGAAAATGTGTTTACTTAGATTTCACTACTCCCTAGATATCTTTTACACGTTAATTACTTGTTATAATTGCATGGATGACGGATTGTATTCCTTAATACCATTCATGGGGTGGCATACATAACTCCCCAATTCTATGAGCTCTTATCTCCTCCTACACCATGACCCGGCACAACTATAGGGATTGTAAACAGTGGCTCATGCATTAAATACAACCAATAAAGACCTAGTACGCCTCGGTTCATGTTTCTTAAGACGTTCAAGCATGTTACCATTTGGAGATCTGCCAGTTTTCTTAAGCCTAACATATAAAATCATTCATCCAAGACAAAAATAAACAAGTAATCAACACATAATCAATATCTAGGTTTTATTAGATCTAAGCAAACACAAAAGAGATCTAGCCTAGCATAATGGAATTGAGACAAGAACAAGATATAGACAACCAACACATAGACATATTGATTGAATTAGAAGAACACTTATCTCAATTACAATGCAAGGTATCAAGGGTTTGGAACCCTTGAAAAACCTGTAAAAGTTGCACCAAATTCGTCTTTAGGGTTTCTCCAAAACTTCTCTTTTAATGTGAAAAACTAGAAAACTATATATAGGAAAACAAGGGTGACGGCGTCAAGAACAAGGGTGTGACGCCGTCATCTCGCCGCCAAATACTTCCTCGCACGGCCTTGATCTACTTATGACGGCCTATGTGATGCCGTCGTCAACCACGGTATTTTATTCTTGGGACTTTGACGCCGTCAAGAACAACTCTTGACGCCTTTAGGTACTGTTCCCAGCTTGAAATTTGAGACTTTGCCGTTTTCTTCACTTTTAGGCTCCAAAAACGTCCAAAACGGCTCCTTTTCCAGAATTCACTCTCCAAGTACCTAAAATCACAAAAGGAACGATTTAGGGCAATATTTGATCAAATAAAGTCGGATTCGGGCTTAAATGACCCCCTAAAAACGGATCATTTTTCGCCTCATCATATACCCTTACACTTGAGATTTGCTTGTCCTCAAGCAAATGCGCTTTTATTCTACTCAAAAGACAAGTTAGGGGTCATTTAACACTAATATAAAAGTAATTACAACAAATAATCGTTCCACTAAAGACCAATAGACAAGCACGGAGGTCATACACAAGCACCTCACAAATAGTGTTTAGATACTCACATCTCTCGGGTGTAATAAAGTAATATAACATTATGGAAATGGAAGATATCTCTCACTACCTGTCATAGCAAAATAGATTACCATAGGCTTGGGAAAGGATCAAACCTCCACCACATGGCGTAAGCACCTAGGATAAACTATCAAAGAGGTCTTTTAAAGGGTTGTAACGTTAGGTATAGGGATATGAATTACACGGTTTTGTTGGATAAAGGAAGTTTTACTGGTGGCGAGTTAACAATCTTGGTTAATTACATGTACAAGATGGCGTTGCTAAGCCAAGACTAGACTCGACTTAAGCTAATAAATGAAAAATAACAAAAACATAAAATGAACATAGAATGAAAACGGGATGGTAGTCCGTATGTTTTTTCTCTTTTTCTTTTTTCTATATATATATATATATATATATATATATATATATATATATATATATATATATATATATATATATATATATATATATATATATATATCTTTTTTTTTTTCGATTTTTTTTTTTTTTTTTTTTTTTTTTTTTTTTTTTTTTTTGCATACACTCTTACCCTACCATCCAAAATAATACATCATAGGGGATGAGAGTTCCCCTTACACTTGAATCTTTACATACTTTACATTAAACTAATCTAATGACTCGAATTAAGAAAATCAAAACACTTGGAGCACTTTTAAGATTAACGCACATATGGGGGTAATAAATGATGTTCTTCCCCATTACTCCATAAAATAAGTACTTACCCATGAGTCCCAATCGTCCCAAAACAATATGTACAAGGATATGACTCGACTTAGCAACCATGTAATCAATTAGAAAGTTAACTTAAGGTTTAACAAATAACAATAATGCACTAAAAATGAGCGCATACACGGAAGGTTAAGGCGATTTGGGTGTACATTTAAGTGGGGTGTAACAAATTCTTCCTTTAAGTAAGATACTTAAAGTTAGAAACGAAAAGATAGGCTCGGAGGGGTGTACTAGGGGTTTCGTGTACTAAAAATGAGTACAACGCTAAGGGTGTGGGAAAAATTAGTTGACTTAACTAGTCAAGTAATATGACTTAAATGGTCAAGTAATTATAATACGGGTTTAACACAAGGGTGATCCTAATGCCTCTTATCATGTAGTAAATCCCACCACACGAATGTAGTCTCACTAGCGGTCTCGGGATGCATCACTAACGCAAGTTCTAGAATCTAAATGCTACCTGTACACTGATAAGCACTAATAATGAATGCTTTTTCTATCAAATCTAAAGGCGAACCTCACATACTTGGGTGGAAAATTTTTCTGAATATACGGTTATGTGCTAGTCATACAATCTCCTATCCATGAGACGCTTGCTATGGCTAAAGTTTCACTCCTAAATGTTGTAAAAAATTTTAAATTTGGCGCTAAAATTGCACTAACAAGCATTTCTCATAGTTTTATTACACATCTACTATTAAACAAAACAAACTCAAGCGAAAGTGCATATGTAAGGTATCATCTTTTTACCCTCCCCTTACACTTAAGATGAACATTGTCCCCAATGTTCAAGTAAAGAATATAAAAGTGAAAAAGTAAAGAGAATGAAATCAAATACTCCCCTGATTTGCTCGGTATGGATTATAGGTTGGCCAGGTTAGATCTTCCTCCAAGAAAATGAACAATCAAAGCTTCCCTTCCAGAATATAAATCATCTCCTTGTCGAACATAACCTGTAAATCCTGACAACAATAGACAAGACAACCTCGCGTAAAATTGGCGGCATCCTATATAAGTTACTAAATCCTAGAAAACAAAGTAAGATATAATGCTTGTGGAATGAAGTTTGCAGATCTCCTGGAGATTATAAAACTTAATAATTCACAAAAACCATAAGACTCCGTTAGAAAAACAAAACCGGTAAAATTTCCAGATTTTAACTCCTGACGCCGTCAAGAGTAAAACTCTGACGCCGTCAGAATGGACCTGCAGAAATTCTTATGTTAAGTTTCCGGAAAATTTCTGGAAAAACTTGGTTCTACTTCCTGGAAAATCCTGCAAAACTTCATTATGACTCAATACAAGCATTTGACTCTAATAAATACGAATATACATGCTCATTTAATATTGTGGAGAATCATGATCGGTTTGTTTCTTAAAAACATATTTGGGGTTTCCCCTTACACTTATCTTTTGCAAAAATACTTTTAGGTTGGAGTTAAGACTAGGCCAAAACAACATAGTAAAGTATTTCCACATTTTAATTTAGAGACATGATCAACCAACAATAAAAATAAAGCATGCATACGGAAGCAAATAACAAACAAACAATTAAAATCACACAAAACATGGGTTGCCTCCCAAGAAGCGCTTTTCTTTATTTACGAGTCTTGTAGCTAGACTCAAGGCTATGGGTTACTACGTGATCTCATCATTGGTTCCACTCTCTAGGTCATCTTCTAAAACAGTTTTGTATTCCGGACCTAGTTGCAAACACTCTTTGTAGAAACCAAGCATCCTATTCTTTACATATTCGACTCCCCTACGTCTATCCTCCTCATTCCTATAATAAGCCGCTTGCTTATGTTCCTTTTTGAAATTAGAGAGAAGGCGGTATTGTTCGATCTTGCAGGGCATTTGATAAGCAACCTCATCATTCTCTTTCTTGAATCTAACTATCCCTAAAGTCGGATCATAACTCATCCTAGTGGCCTCAACAAATGGTTTTCCAAATATTATTTGGCTTAGGTTAGCATCAATCACCGGACGAGTGTCCTCAACTATCATAAAATCGATCTCATAAGTGAGATTCCCTATAATCACATGCAGTCCCTTCACTCTTCCTGCAAAATTACTTATCAGATTCTTACCGGGCATCATCCTAAAATTGAGTTGCTTTTTCATCACCCAATTGTAATAAGTCCTAGTCATGATGTTCACGGGGGATCTAAGGTCGATGTAAGCTTTCCATATATGCATGTGCCCGATATTGCATGGGATGTTAATGTTAGAGGGGTCTCCCATTTTGATAAGGGGTGTGCCAAAGATATATGTTTTCTCGGGACTATCGAATAAATCCTTATGGTATTCCTGTTCTTCCTTGGTTGGCAACTTATCAAAGTATTCTTCTATAGGTTCTACTTCCTCTAATTCCTCATCCTTATTAACCTCAACTTCCCTACTCTCATTCTTACTATCGGCTTCTATTCTAACTTCATCCTTGTCACTCTCCTCTATCTCCTTATCTATTGGCTTAATGGTGACAACATTGACAAAGTGGACATGTTTGGATGATGAGGGATCCTTAATTTGGCTTCCACTATTGGTGTCCCTAGTGTCCTTCCTAGGTGTGATTAACGATTGGTTGTTGAGGGCTTTCAACAAGTTGTCAATCTTGTTGGTCATCTCCGTTTGTTGTTGGTTGAATTCGGTTTCAAACCTAGCTATGCGGGCTTCTTGAGATGCCATGAACTTTGACATCAATCCTTCAAGATTGTTGGTACTACCATAGTTGTTAGAAGGATTGTTGTTGAAATTACGGTTGGATGGTGGACCGTTTGGTTGGTAACGATAAGGCGGATTGGAAGAATTGGGTTGATTTTGTTTCCACCTAAGGTTTGGGTGATTTTTCCATGAGGGGTTGTATGAATCACCGTAAGGGTTTGGCTCGGGCTTGAAAGTGTACCACTTATCTCCCGCTTCGTCGGTACGCGTGGATGCGTAGTCCGCAAAAGCTGTTCCGGGGAGTTCCACACAATCACGAGTGTCATGGGGACCACTACATAATTCGCATGAAGAAGTGATTTTGTTCACTTGGCTTGAAGGCTTAGGAGCATCGTAAGATTTCATGAGAAACTTGACTTGGTCCTCAAGTTCCATGATCCTACGGTCGGGAGTGCTAGAGTTGTTCGAAGGCAAAGATATTGCCTTGACCGTTTTGTTCAAATCACGGGGATCGTTCCAACTTTCGTTGTCATAGAGAGCAAGATCTTCTATGAGTTCCCATGATTGTTCCGCACTAAGATCACGTAGCTTACCACCGGCCGATTGGTCAATGGCTCGCCTCGTGGAGATGTCGATATGGTCATAAAAGATTTGGACTTTGAGCCAAAGATCTATGCCATGATGAGGGACTTTTTGGAGTAAGTCCTTGAAACGAGTCCATGCTTCATAAAGAGATTCATTTTGACGTTGTTGAAACATCAAGATGTCATTTCTAAGCTTAGTAGTTCTTCCCGGTGGGAAAAATTGAGCAAGGAAACGAGTGGTGAGATCATCCCATGTGGTGATGGATCCCGCGGGTAAACGCTCAAGCCATTGACTAGCTTGATCCCGTAGAGAGAATTGGAATAGGCGTAAACGGGTAGTCTCTCTAGTTTCAACACCTAGGTCTATAGAATCTACGATTTTGAGAAAGTCCTTAAGATGTTGGTTTGGATCTTCGGAACGAAGTCCATGGAATGCACATCCGCTTTGCACCAACCGGATGGTGTCGGATCGCAAGGGGGTCACATTGGCTCCGGTGAGCTCAATGGTGTTTCGGTAGCCTTGGTGGCTAGGTCGGGAATATTCTCCTAAGGTTCGGGGCCTAAGGGGTTCTAATGGTGGGTTTTGTTGTGGTGGGATGACGGGTTCAAAGATGTTACCACCTTCCATGATGTCGGATGGTAAAGAGTTACGAACAAAGGCACAAAGAAATAAGATAGACTAAAGAAGACCTAAAAATAAAAATAAAATCTTACTAGAAAGGAATCTAGCAAGTAGACCTAATAAAAAGAAATTCTAACCTAGACAATAACTATTCCCCGGCAACGGCGCCAAAAACTTGATGCGTGAGAATCGCAACAGGCTTTACCTCTCGAGGGATCTCGAGAAGCTTACAACCCCCACCAGGCAGTGCACCTGATCGTTGTAGTATAGGATAGTGACAAGTACCGGGGGATTGATCGTTCAGCTTAGGAATAGTGTCGCTAGGATTAGAAAGCCTAATTACTAGTTCTAAAGGTGATGGATGATTATTTTTGTGTTTTTATATTTTTATGAAAGCAAGTAAAATCTCGGGTTTTGAAGGATTAGGGCGGAATTAGTTGCTATTCAACTAACCCAAAACTAAGACGCAATCAAAATAAAATAATAAAGATGAAATTAAACTAATTTATACTAAGGTTGTGAGCAGTAATTGGAGAAAATGTGTTTACTTAGATTTCACTACTTCCTAGATATCTTTTACATGTTAATTACTTGTTATAATTGCATGGATGACGGATTGTATTCCTTAATACTATTCATGGGGTGGCATACATAACTCCCCAATTCTATGAGCTCTTATCTCCTCCTACACCATGACCCGACACAACTATAGGGATTGTAAACAGTGGCTCATGCATTAAATACAACCAATAAAGACCTAGTACGCCTCGGTTCATGTTTCTTAAGACGTTCAAGCATGTTACCATTTGGAGATCTGCCAGTTTTCTTAAGCCTAACATATATAATCATTCATCTAAGACAAGAATAAACAAGTAATCAACACATAATCAATATCTAGGTTTCATTAGATCTAAGCAAACACAAAAGAGATCTAGCCTAGCATAATGGAATTGAGACAAGAACAAGATATAGACAACCAACACATAGACATATTGATTGAATTAGAAGAACACTTATCTCAATTACAATGCAAGGTATCAAGGGTTTGGAACCCTTGAAAAACCTGTAAAAGTTGCACCAAATCCGTCTTTAGGGTTTTTCCAAAACTTCTCTTTTAACGTGAAAAACTAGAAAACTATATATAGGAAAACAAGGGTGACGGCGTCAAGAACAAGGGTGTGACGCCGTCATCTCGCCGCCAAATACTTCCTCGGACGGCCTTGATCTACTTATGACGGCCTATGTGACGCCGTCATCAACCACGGTATTTTATTCTTGGGACTTTGACACCGTCAAGAACAACTCTTGACGCCTTTAGGTACTGTTCCCAGCTTGAAATTTGAGACTTTGCCGTTTTCTTCACTTTTAGGCTCCAAAAATGTCCGAAACGGCTCCTTTTCCAGAATTCACTCTCCAAGTACCTAAAATCACAAAAGGAACGATTTAGGGCAATATTTGATCAAATAAAGTCGGATTCGGGCTTAAATGACCCCCTAAAAACGGATCATTTTTCGCCTCATCAGCCACCTTCGTGCCTGCATGGTCGGTTAAGAGGGGTACTCGTATGAACAATGCCAATGTCTGTAGGGGCATGATGATTAATTTGGCCACCCCGGGGGAAGAGAAGTATCTGGACAGTCAGGATGATGGTGACGCTATCCGAAGGTCGTGGTTGTTGTTGGGCAAGAGTGCTACGGCTCAGGCGGATGTTATCTTCCGTTTTTAATCTCTTATGCATGAGCATCAAAAGTTGTCCGACACCCACAAGGTTTGTGACAAGACCTTCGATGATAATTGGAAAAGGTTTGGGGAGATGGCTGAGGAGTTAAAGAACCTCAAAGATGAGCATGCAGAGTGCGCCAAGGTAAATCCGGAGGGGATACAAAAGCTGCGCTCAGAGAATGCTAGTTTGGAGGACAGGGTTTCTCAGCTTGAGGTGGAGAAGGAAGAGTGGAGGAAGGTTTCTGGTAAACAGGCTGAGAGGATTAAGTTGCTGGAGGGTCAGTTGTCCGATGCCAAGTTGAAGCTAAGTGATGAGGAGAAGGCATACAAAGAGCTTTATCAGGAGAAACAAGATATTGCTATAGCCGCTGGTAATGCCAAAGTGGACAGGAACCGTATAGTCAATGAGTTTATTCCAGAGGTTATCCACCGTTTTCTTGGTAGTCATGAGTTTCGGACAGCTTTGGCGGAGCCTTTCAATTTGTACTATCAATCTGGGTTAATAGATGGGGCTGGTATGTTCGATGAGCCGGAGAAGGTGGCCAAATTATTGGAAGAGGTTGAGGGGATGGATATGGATTCCAATGCAAAGTATCGATCGTTATATGATCAGGCACTTTCCCAAGATTATCCCTTCATCCAAAAGATCCGTCAGACCATCTATCGTAGATTTGATGAGTTGGTGGCCTTGGTTCCTGATCCTGCTCCAACTCCGGAGGTCGAAGGGGTTAACACCTCATGTACGACTTCTGGGCCGGTGGTTGAGCCTCATACTGAGAATCCCTCCGGTGACCAATCCTTGGATCATAATACATCGGCCTTTGTTTGAAGTTAGGTTTTAAGGCTTCGCATACCTCCATTTTGATTATGGATACAGGTATGGCGGATCCTTTGTGAAGCTGTTATTTAACACTCTTTTCGTTGGGAAACTGTATGTTGGGGTCTGGATACTTCCATTTTGACTATGGATCTAGGTATCCCGGATTCCTTGTGAAGCTGTTATTCATTCTCTTGACTACGATTGATGTAATAGTATAGGTTATTAATGTTCCGTCTTTTGGTAGAATAGATCCTTCGGAACAATCGATGTATTACTTAGCGATATTATGGACAGATGTTTTGTTGTTCCGTTATTTCGGAATAATCGATGTAACAGATTTTGATTTTTAAATATATATCATTTCCCTTCTTTATTGCTTGTATTATTTGTCTTTGTGTTGTTTTTAAGTTATGTATGTGTACATTCCGCATGGTGTAACTTAACTACCGTAGGGTGTTTGTTTTTCGTAAATTAGCATACACTTGTTATGCTTTTGGTTTTGTTTGTTAGCCGAGCGAGGTCCATGTGGTACGGACAACTTGTGCCTTTCGGCTTCTTGTCCGTTATGCATTACCCTCTTGGGGTTTTGTTTAACTGGGCAACTTGTGCTTTTCGGCTCTTGGCCTTAGATTATACCCACTTGGGATTTTGTTTTACTGGGCAACTTGTGCCTTTCGGCTCTTGGCCTTAGATTATACCCACTTGGGGCTTTGTTTTACCGGGCAACTTGTGCCTTTCGGCTCTTGGCCTTAGACTATACCCACTTGGGCTTTGTTTTACCGGACAACTTGTGCCTTTCGGCTCTTGGCCTTAGGCTATACCCACTTGGGGCTTTGTTTTACCGGACAACTTGTGCCTTTCGGCTCTTGGCCTTAGGCTATACCCACTTGGGGCTTTGTTTTAACAGACAACTTGTATCCTCCGGCTTTTGGCCTTAGGTTATACCCACTTGGGGTTTTGTTTTACTGTATAACTTAATGCTAGGTAAAAACAACTTTTCTCACAGCCCAACTGCATAGAATGCTTTATTGATGATAGGAAAATGGCTCATGCCTTACAATAAGTCTTCTGGAACAATAGATTACATAAAACACTTTTTCAAATTAATTGCATACCAGGTTCGAGGTACTTCTATGTCGTCCATGGTTTGGAGCTTGTACGTGCCATGTTGGTAGGCTTCCGTTATCCGGTAGGGGCCTTCCCAATTCGGCCCTAATTTTCCTTGATCTTCCACCTTGCTGGCTTCATTCTTCCGATACACGAAGTCTCCTACTTTGAAGGCTTCGGGTCTAACCCTTCGGTTGTAATATTGCTCCACCTTCTTTTTGTATTTGGCCTCTCTTATTGCCGCCATTTCTCGTCGTTCTTCCAACAAGTTTAGGTTTAAACTGATCTCATCGTCGTTATCTTCAGCGTTTGCCATCATGGTCCGAAAGGTGGGCATACCAATTTCCGCTGGGATGACCGCTTCGCTTCCGTAAGTCAGACTAAAGGGGGTTTCTCCATTGCTAGTTTTCAAGGTGGTACGGAATGCCCATAGTATGTTTGGTAATTCATCTACCCATCCGGGTCTTTCTCTTCCGAGTCGTGACTTGAATCCTTTCATTAAGCTTTTATTTGCTCTTTCCACCAATCCGTTGGCTTGGGGATGAGCTACGGCCGTGTTGATTTGTGTGATATTCAATCTTTCGCACCAACTTTTGAACGGGTCCCCCACAAAGTTACTTCCATTGTCCATGACGATTATCTTGGGCAATCCGAACCTACAGACAACGTTGTCCCACATGAATTTTTTCAACTCTTTTCCGGTTGTTTTGGCTGGGGGTTTTGCTTCCATCCACTTTGTAAAGTAGTCAATGGCCACGATTACATATTTGACCTTCCCTTCGGGCAAAGGTCCCAACACGTCTATTGCCCATTGGAAGAAAGGCCATGGTACCATGACGGAGGTTAGCACTGTTTTTGGCAACTTAGGAACCGGAGCATGTATTTGACATGAGTCACATTTTTGGATAACTTCCCTAGCGTCTCGATGCATGGTTGGCCAGTAATATCCCTGCCTCATAAGTTTGGCTACTACGGACCGTGGTCCGGAATGCATACCACACGCTCCTTCATGTACCCCTCGGATTACGTAGTTAGCTTGGAGGGGTCCTACGCACCACAGCATTGGTCCTAAATAGGATCTCTTGAATAGTACATCATCAATTAGTGTATAATGGTTTATTTTAATACGAAGGGTTCGAGCTTCATTTTGATTCTCCGGCCATATCCCTTCTTTTATGCATCGGAGTATGGGTGACATCCAGTTTTCTTCTTCTTCTTCTACTATTGCGTTGATTATCTCTTCTTCAGTGGATGGCTTCTCCAATACCTCCACCAGGATTTCCTTTGTTAAGTGGTTGAATGCTACGGATGCTAACTTGCTTAATACGTCTGCTTTTTGGTTTTGGGCTCTCGGGATGTTCTTTATTTTGAAGTGTTTGAAGCAAGCAATATATTCCTTGGCTTTGGCGAGGTATTTTGTCATGCTCTCCGTGTACGCAGTAAATTCTCCGTTGATTTGGCTTGCCACTAGGTTTGAGTCCACTCGTACGTCCAGTGCTTCTATATGCATTTCCCTTACGATTCTCAGTCCGGCCAGGAGTGCTTCGTATTCTGCCCCGTTGTTGGTAGCTTCGAAGTTTAATCTGAGAGCATAAGTATATTCTTCTTTTTCCGGACTGAGAGCATAAGTGTATTCTTCTTTTTCCGGACTGATCAGTACTAGTCCTGCTCCAGAACCTTTCCTGCTAGAGGCTCCATCGGTGTATAAAATCCATTCTCCGGTCTGAGAGATGTTGGATATCTCCTTGCCCCTCCTTTTTGGATCCGGATAAGCTGTGTCGATGGGCACTTCATTGATGAAATCGGCCAGTACTTGTCCCTTGACAGCATTTCTGGGTACATAGGTAATGTTGTAGGCTCCCAGTTCTACAGTGTATTTGGCTAACCATCCGGAAGATTCCGCTCGGTTTAGTACTTGCTTGATAGGATGGTCCGTTATGACTTTGATGGGGTGAGCTTCGAAATATCGCCTCAGTCTTCTGGATAGGTGCAGGAGGGCTAAAGCCAATTTTTCGACCGGAGCATATCTCTTTTCGGCCTCGTGCAATGTTCGGCTTACATAATGAACTGTGATCTGCCGACCTTCTCTTTCAACCAACATTACCCCACTTATTGCTTCCATTGCGGCATATAGATATAGGTACATGTCCTCTTTTGGTTTTGGCGTTGTTAGGCATGGGAGCTCCAGAATCATCTTCTTCATTTCTTGAAAAGCCTTTTCGGCTGCCTCCGTCCATTGGTATTTTTCTTTATTATCTTTGGTGATGTTCTTTAAAGTTTCAAAGAAAGGCAGGGATCTTTCGGCAGATTTTGACAAGAAACGGTTTAGTGCTGCGAGTTTACCACTTAAACTTTGCATTTCCTTCAATGATTTTGGTGATTGCATATCAGCGATTGCTATAGTTTTCTTGGGGTTTGCTCTGATCTCTTCGGAAGTCACCGTATATCCGAGGAATTTACCTTCTTCCACTCCAAAGGAACACTTAGGATTTAGTTTCATATTGATCCTTCGGAGATTGTCGAACGTTTCTGCTATATCGACTAACAGTTCTTTTTCCGTTTGGCATTTGATGACCATGTCACCTACATATACTTCCAGGTTTCGGCCAATTTGCGTCCGAAAGGCAGAATTTACTAGTTTCTGGTAGGTTGCTCTGGCATTTTTTAGTCCGAACGGCATTTTAACATAACAGTATGTTCCATGATCGATATAGAAGGCCGTTTTCTCCTCGTCTTCCTTTGCCATCTGTACTTGGTGATATCCTTTGTAAGCATCTAGGAAACATTTGTAGCGGAATCCCATTACTGACTCGATTTTCCAATCTATTTCGGGCAATGGATAGTAGTCTTTGCGACATGATGAGTTGAGGTTCTTGAAATCAATACACATCCTCCAAGTATCGTCCGGCTTTTTTACTAACACAGGGTTAGATATCCAGGATAGATATCGGACAGATCTGATTATTCCGGCCTTTAACCACTCTTCTACGTCCTTGTTTATAGCTTGGTTCTTTTCTTCCGAAAAGAATCTCTTCTTCTGTGCAACAGGTTTGTCTTGGACGTTTACATTAAGCTTGTGCTCGGTTGCCCATCGGGGGATGCCAGTCATATCCGCTGGTTCCCATGCGAAAACGTCCTGGCTGTTTTTGAGTAACGTTATCAGCTGCCTTCGTCCTTCTTTTGAGAAATTTCTTCCTATCGTTACCAACTGTTCCGGATATGCTGGATGAACCAGTATTTCTTCGGTTCCCGTTGTCCTTTCTTCGATTGTTGGTGTCGGGGGACTTTCGGTTTTAGCTTCTTTTTCCAGTAAGAATTTTTCCTCCAGCTTTCTGCATTCCGAAATGATGACCGACCGGGTGACCAAAGTGGCGATACCTCTTGGTGTTGGGAACTTCATCATGGCATGTATTGTCGAGGGGATAGCTCTTAACTTCTTAATTCCAGAACGTCCAAGTATTATGTTGTAAGGGGAAGGAGATCTTACTATTGAAAATTTCATGGTCGTTCGTCAATATAGTCCTTCGTTTCCGAAGCATACTTCAAGCTCAATTTTTCCCAACGGATTTATGGCTTCTCCGGCGAATCCAACTAGTGGCGTGTTCGTTTTTGTCAGTCGAGACTGGATGGAGGGATCAAGGTTTAAAAAGCAGTGTTCATACATTACTTCTATCGAAGCACCCTGGTCAACGTATACCCTATGTACATTATATCCCTCGATTTCCGCTTCTATTATGAGTGGTTCTTCGGAAGCATCTCCGGGAAGTATCGGAGGGAAGCTTATAGGGGTGTTCATCCATTCTTCCTCTTGGTCCATGATTTTACGTTTATGTTTTCTCTCCGGATACCGGATCATATTGATGATTCAACCCTGGTTGGTGTGATTATTATTTCTTGGAATTGCCCTCTCTCTTTGTCGGACATCCTTGATCAGATGGTCCAACTTACCCGTCTCCATAGCTTTCTTAAGTTGTTCCGTCAGATTGTGACAATCGTTGGTGAGGTGACCTTTCTTTCCGTGGTAGTCGCAATACTTATCCATATTTTCTCTTGCTGGTCTTCCTCTCAACGGGGGTGGTGCCGGAAGTCTAAGGTGGTGTTCAGTCGCAAGGATTTCTTTGGGGGCTTTGGTGAGTACGTTTAAATCTATGGGCCTGGTATCCCTCCGATTCCCATCATTACGGCGGTAATCCATTCTCTAGTCGGTTCTGTTGGTGTTTTCGTTTCTAGCTTGGCCGTAGGGTGCATAGTGATCATTGCGTCGGGGCCTGAATTCTTCTCGATGGGTATCTCTCCTGCGATTTCCCCTGAAGTAGGATCGTTGCACGTTTTGATCATTTCGGATATATGAGTTGGGATGCTAATCTCTTCGGTAATTATCTGCCCTTTCTCCTCTTGGTACTTCAGTCAGCCGATATGCTCTTTCGGAACGGATGAAGTCGTCAACCCTCACCATCATTTTGATCAAGTTTAGGTAAAACTATTATTCTGCAAGAAGTTATATATATATATATATATATATATATATATATATATATATATATATATATATATATATATATATATATATATATATATATATATATATATATAAACTACATATTTTTGGTTGGTGAATTACCATTTTGGGATGGATGGAGTACTTTTATTAGATCCCACGTACATCACTAAATACATAAACCTACATGTAACTTGTCATAATTTGCCAGATTCTAAAGTCCTAAGATACCTGTTGAAGTAAAACTTTGCTTCTACTTCAGACAAGCGGAGTGAATCCTTCGGACTATGATTGGTCCTTCGGATTCGGGGTGATCCTTACTTATAGCGGGTTGCTTCGGATATCTGCAAAACAGGTACGTCCGTTAGTCTCGCCCCAGGAATGTATCCCAGGACCAACCTCCGGCGTGAGAGTAAGTATATGTTCTTAGAGAAAGAAAGTATGAATGAAGTTAGAAAATGAGAGAATTAGTTAACCTTTTAGTGAAGATTTCTTTTCTATTTATAGACTTTCTATATGGAGTGCCAGGTTGGTTTGTACTTAGTTCCTTAATGTTTGCTAGTTTATGCTCCATTATCATATACTTGGTGTACTTACTTGTACTTTGGTTCATGTACTTACTGATTTATCCGAATGGTTATGATCTCCGGAGGGCTGGGGTCATGCGTATGTCTTCAACCCTTCGGCTATTGGTCCGTTCTGCTTGAACACATTTGGGCACACTTCGCTTGATGTAAACCCGGAGGGTATGTGTCATGCACGGTGTATATCCGGAGGGTACATACGCCAACAGTACCCATAGTGACTTTTCGGTTTTTATCAAAGACATTTAGGCTCACTTCAATGTATCTGTTTATATATTGTAGTTATTGAATCAGAAGTAACTTATTTCTTAAAATGCGAGTGATATTTGATTAAACAAGTAAACAACTTCTGATTGCAACCAACTAGACTAGCTCAGTTGGCCATCAAGGGTAATTTTAGGGAGGTATTCTTGGAGAGGTCTCAGGTTTGAGTCTCATCATGGACCTTTAGGGGCCCAAAAAAATAAAAGCAGGTGTGGGGTTTATCACCTAAGAAGAAAGGTTCGATGCTTGCATACTGCCCAATTAGATGTCACTGTGGGCTCGAAACACTAACTACTAACCTGTGATTGCATTTTGTGAACTTGTTAGGTTTTAATATAAAAAGTTATCCCATCGGAAAAAAAATCCATTCGAAAAATGAGAATGTGATGAGACTCGTCAAGCAGCACACATTAGGAAGTAGGGGTGTGCACAGTTCGGTTTGGATCGGTTTTTGGCTAAAACCGAAGCCGAACCGAAATGTTCGGTTTTTATATAACCCGAAACCAAAACCGTTCAGTTTTTGGCGGTTCGGTTTTTTCGGTTTTTCGTCGGTTTCGGTTCGGTTTTTCAGTTTTTTCGGTTTCTAACCATTTATATTTGGGCATGACAAATTTATACCAATAAACTTGTATTTATTTATTTATTTATTATTATTATTATTATTATTATTATTATTATTATTATTATTATTATTATTATTATTATTATTATTATTTTATCAATGTAAGCATAATAATGTTTATTCCATAATTCTATAACTACACACATATAGATGAGACACACACATGTAAATAATCATACAAATAGTATGATCATCGTTATATATTTATTGGTATATATTCTCAAGTAAATACACGACACGACAAACACGCATATAAATATAAAAGTTGAGATAAATATATTATATATCTACCCACAAAATGAATATAAACTTATAAATTTGATTTATTTAGTTATTTATTTATATTATATTAATTATATGTTTTTATATAATAAAATTGGTTCGGTTCGATTTTTACAGTTCAGTTTTTGGACGAAAACCGAAACCGAACTGTATATTTCGGTTTTTGAAAAATTAAAAACCGAACCATCGGTTTTTAGTTTCGGTCTGTTTTTTTTGTTCGGTTTTTTGATTTTCGGTTTTTTCGGTTTTGTTTGCTCACCCCTATTAGGAAGTAGGAACTTAGGATGACACCTTTGACCTGCGTTGACCAGAAACCCGTTATATTGTCCTGTACTAGTATCTTTCTATATTGGTGGGACCCAAACACACACAACCATACACGCTACCCACCACAAATCAAAACCAATCTTGACCCCCTTTCTTCCACCTCCCTATCCCAACCACCCAACTGTCACCACCGCTGCATATTTTCATTCTCTACTACCCATTCATCTTCTTTCACCCAATCCATCTTCCCCATTAAAACGCCCATTTCAAAAACCCACATAATTTATCATTAGGGTTGGGTCGGGTCGGGTCAAACCCATCTGCTATTCCCAATACTTCTTTTGTGTAAGGATCAACCGTCAAGCTATAAACCTTCTCCGCTCGTCGGTTCGGAGGGACGTTCATACAACAATCCCAATGTGTACATAGTTCCTTTTACCTTCATTTCTAATTTTTTATTTCCAGTTTATAAGAAAGCAACTTGGATACATTTAGAACCAATTATCCCTTAGTTTTGCTATCGGATAACATGTTGTATATAATAAATACACACATTTTCTTGATAAGAGGTGAATCGTTTTTGTCTTTGACAAAAAGAAATAGAACACTCAATAGGTCATGCTCAACTAATTTTTCGACAGCCTCGGTACTTTAAGAGAACCCATTTGTTATTGATAAAAGTCCTTCCCGATCTTCAACGGGAGTAACCTTAAGTTTGCTGCATATCGTGATGAGGAAATGTTTACTCACAGCCTCGACGAGAAACAAGTTACAGATGGTCTTAGTGACGGCCTCTTCGATAAACTTCATATGATAATACAAACTCCTAGTATTAACAAGTCCAATGGTGGTTTTATGGCGTCCCATCATTTAAATATCATGGTTGCGTTTTCTTAGTGTTTTAATAACAAGTATAATGTAGAAATGGCAAGTGTTATTGTTTCAATCCTCACGGATTTAAAAGCATTGGTTAGAGAAGAAATAACCATTAGAGTGCTTTTGATGATTGGTAGGGTGATGTTTTGAAATGTCAAACACTGTTGCTATAAGATCCTTCTCGAGGTTGGCATCGATTTTACGCCTCATGGCCAATAAAGGTGCTATGAGGTCTTCCATGGAGGTGTTATAAAAGAAAGACGTCGCGGATACTTTGAAATCTGTAATTAGCCTTAAAATCTTTACGGCATGCTTTTTCATATATAGGGAGCATGATGACAGGTGGGTTAAAAGTTTTGACAAAGTCTCACGGTTTGCTTCAGCTAACTTGTCATGTTCGTACTGTGGTGCAGGATACTCAACATTGTTCAGAATTGCGAGTATGTGATTAGCATTTTTCTTTACCCTTTTGTACCTCCCTTTGCAGCTTTTCGTTGGTAGGGGTTATTGTTTAGCTGGCTAATACTAATAGTTACTACTAAATACTAATTGAGGCAAATGACCAAATTGATCAAATTAGCAAACAACAACCCCTACCAACGAAAAGATGCAAAGGGAGGTACAAAAGGGTAAAGAAAAATGCTATTCACATACTCGCAATTCTGAACGATGTTGAGTATCGTACATCACAGTACGAACATGACAAGTTAGCTGAAACCAACCGTGAGACTTTGTCAAAACTTTTAACCCAGCTGTCATCATGCTCCCTATATATGAAAAAGCTGGCCGCAAAGATTATAAGGCTAATTACACATGTCAAAGTATCCGCCATGTCTTTCTTTTATAACACCTCCATGGAAGACCTCATAGCACCTTTACTGGGCATGAGGCGTAAAATCGATGCCAATCTCGAGGAGGATCTTATAGCAACAATATTTGACATTTCAAAACATCATCCCACCATCTTGAAAAGCACTCCAATTGTTATTTTTCTCTTACCAATGCCTTTAAATAAATGAGGATTGCCACAATAGCAATGCCATTTCTCACTTTACTTGTTATCAAAACATGAAGAAAACGCAACCATGATATTTAAATTAATGGACGCCATAAAACCGCTATTGGACTTGTTGGCAAACTCGTATTATCATAATTAGTATATCAAAGAGGCTGTGACAGATCTGGAACTTGTTTCTCGTCCATGACAGAGGCTGTAAGTAAACATTTCCTCATCACGATATGCAACAAGCTTAAGGTTACTCCGGTTGAAGATCGGGAGGGACTTTTATCAATAATAAATGTGTTCTCTCAAAGTACCAAGGTTGTCGAAAAATTGGTTGAGCTTGACCTATTGAGTGTGCTATTTATTTTTGTTAAGGACAAAACCGATTCACCTCTTATCAAGGAAAAGTGTGTATTGTATATGACATGTTATCCAGTAGTAAAACTAATACCAAACTACGCCTCAAGGAACGACTAAAGGAAGAAGATGTCATTAACCTTGACCGACCCGTTCATGACTCACATTCTTTCAGAAAATCCCGTCACTAGGGAACAACTTCTCAAATTCTCACTTTGATGCAAGACGTCTAGTAACCTTGACCGACCCGTTCATGACTCACATATGGTATTTATTGTTTTATCTATCTCTTCATGTTTAAGTAGTTTCCGAGTAAAAGTATGTTACTAGCTTGCCGGTGAGAACGGTTTTAGTTTGATCAGTTTCACTTAATTATGCAAGGAATTTTTATTAGTTGTATTTTGGAATTTTTAAAATATCTTTAGCACTGTATCTATCGAGGTAACATAAGCCTAATATTAGCTATGACTACTTTGATAATTAAGGCTTGGTTAGTAATTTGAATTATTAGCTATAGCTGCAAGTGTTCAGTGGGCGGTTCTCTTGTAAAAGACTGGTTTGTATTCCATTAATCAAACACAACTGTTAATTTATGTCCCTTGAACATATTTTGGCCTACAGAATAAGCACAATTTACAACTGATGACCTGCACTGCTTAGAATTTGTTGATGAATTATTATCGTTGATGCTGATGTTTAGTTCCTTATTTGTGTACAATAATTGTTTTGTTTAGATGAATGATAAATGCATCTCATGTTTCATTATTGAACATGTCATAATTAGAATATATATCTGCCTGTCTGTGGGTGGGTGGGACTATTGGTACATGATGGTTCTATTAACAAACCTGCCACTTTTTTGAAAGTGCTCGTAATTATTGAAGATAATAATAATATAATGCTTTTTTAAAACTCATCCCTGTTAAGTACTCACTGAAAAGGAATTTTAACCTTAGGTTTTTAGAGTTGAATTGAATTTTCTTCTTTAGACTCCTGTTTTGGCAAGTATACTTGATTTTCCAAATAGCATATCAATCCAAGTTATAGTTTTACTGCACCAATCTATTAACCAATAAATAGAGAGCTTGGAATAATAAAAGGTCAAATGGGGTAACCACTATAGGAAGACTTCAAACAGAGTCGATCTGTTTCTAAATCCCCAAAGAAGCTATGTATGGCAGCGGAAATAAGTAGCAGCCTGATCACATCGCAAGTTTGTGGCCAAATTCATCAGCATATATTGCACACCTGTAATTTCGGTAGTAGGTCTTTGAAATCCACCAGGTATCAGCTGTTACTTATCATCTTAATTTATGATGCAAATCTGCCTAAGAAGTTCACAGTATGTGTTTTAAGATCCATAGATTTTTAAGTTTCTAATTTTTTTGTCATTATGCTAAGAGGTCTTTGATGCATATGCACATTGTGATTGTCCAAAATCTATTCACCTCACTTAGAAACTGAATCCACTCTGTCTTTTTAATTTTAGCCGCTGCACTTAGAAAGAAGGTCGGATGCAATGTACACCGATCTGTGTTTGACTTAAAATCATTCACAAAGGTAGTCATGGTCATGATTCTTGATGTATTTTCTTTCTTTGGGTTTGTATCATCAATTTATATAATTATATTGCTCTCCTTAGAATGGCATACGTATTGGCATATATATAATGGCATCATGACGGAATTAGTGTGGTTTGCATACTGACTGGGGAACTAGACTACCTGTCTCTAGGATCCGAAAGCTACTCTGGCCAGTTACACTTGAACAACTACTGAAGCCTATCCACTTTCTTAATACTTTTCTGATGAGATGAAACCAGATGAGCCGAAGAACGGCTGCGTCTATGGTTTTTATAAGAGCTGAATTGGAGCTGATAAGAAATTATTAATGAGCTGAAAATGGTTTGAACTCAAAGAGCTAAAAGGAATCATAACCTTCGTGTTCCATCCTCCTTGACAAGTTACAAACTGAACACCTTAAAGATTCACTCAGTTCACAGCTAACACCTGTATAATCAAGTTTCAATCTTTTTAGAGGACTGTTGTGAAGAATTCTTCTAGATCACACTGAGATTGAACCAATATTAGTATAACATGACATGTAAAAAAGAAAAAAAGATACAAATATTTTGATGCTACAAAATAACCACTCACTATCGCAAATTCGCTATTGGGCCTAAATGTTATCTCTGATTCAACTAAGGTATAACACAATAATTGCAGTTGGAATAAATTCTTTAATCCAATACTAGAACGGTACCCGCGCAATGAGGCGGCGGGTACCTTTTGATTATATTTTGCGTTATTCGGTTACACGTCTAGTTGTCTTCATGCTTTATAAGTAGAGATATTAGAGATGGTTAAGTCAAATAATTTTAGTTTGAACAACCAACCGCTTCCTAACAAACTTCCTAACCTGCTTGCTAACAAATTAATTTTGAAGTCTTTCTATAATAAGCAAGGAAAAAGTCTGCATTTTAAGCATTTCTAATTATAGAATAGTCCCAAATGTATTACAATGTAGTATAAATACACTGTACTTTGAATTATTTCTCATTTTTCATTAACGAACATGCCATAATTAGAAGATATGTATGTGTGTAGGGCTATTAGTACATGATGGTTCTATTAACAAACCTGCCACTTTTTCGTAAGTGTTCATGATTATTGAAGATGATAATCTAACCTCTGTTTCCTTTAGAGTTGTAGAATTGAATTATCTTCTTCAATCTCTTCCATGACCCGATATATATAGTTTTATTGCACTATCTATTAACAGATTAACAGCGAACAACTCAGCTTGGAATAAAAAAGGTCAAATGGGGTAACCACTGAATCCAGTGTGTATTTTATGTTTAGCCAAGTGTGGATGCAATCTGTGTTTGCCTTAAATTCCTTTGCCATGGTAGTCATGGTCATGACTCTTGATGTTCATGCCTTATCTTCTTTGCGTAAGTTTATTATCATCAATTTATTAATGCTATCCTTATAATTATTGTCTGGCGATTGGGTGTTCATATATTTAAGGGCGTCATGATGGAATTTGTTCTCTTAAGAGTGTGGTTTGTACCAAAAGGGGTGTTAGACTACCCCTGTTTTTAGGATGTGAAAGCCACTTTGACTGGTTACATTTGAACATCTAATAAATATGACCAATCAATTGAAGAGCATAGCTAGCTAGGCACTCTATTTACCGGCTAGAACAACTACTGAAGCCTATCCACTTTGGAATACCTTATTGTTGTGATTAAACCAGTTGAGCCGAAGAACGACCACGTCAATGATTTTCACAAGAGCTGGATTGGAGCAAATAAGGCATAATTACTGAGCTGAAAATGGTTTGACCGAAAATGGTTTGAAATGAAAATGGTTATAACCGAACCTCTTCCCGTGCTAGACTCTTTGATGGGGCTCGTTTGTGTTCTATAAAGAAGACAACATGTTGATCTAGACATATGCTATTTCCACAAAACTGTCGTTATAAGTTGATGTTGCTAATGGTGACGTGATGTTGTCAATGATTGCCCTACAGTATGCTGATCCCACTTCATGTGATGGTATTTTTCAGATTTCATATTCTCTTATTCATGTGATATTATCGTATGTAGTCGATAAAGTATATGCTATATAAGTTATTTATCTCACTGTCTTTCTGTAATACAAGAACGTGTCGAGAAACATTATTGGACGAATACATAAATCAACAATAAATCTTATTGGGCCAATGCGTTATCTCTGATTCAAGAAATCTCCAATATAAAAAATTAATTGTGGTTGAAATAAATCTATTAACTTACGTTTTAGGTGGGCCTTAGACCATCCGTAATGACTTAGAGCTGGCAAATTAGTTACCTGTTAGGACCTGTTAAGGGAAAAAATGTACTATGCAATTTTTTTATTTTTTAAAATAACTGTTTTTAGTATTATAGGGTTCAATATTTAACTTTTTTGATACATAAAACGTATAACTGTCATACTCAAACCACCAAAACCAAGTGTTAAACGAGTCGTTTTCATGTTTGAAACTTATGTTATTCATACGCTCAGAACCTGTTAAGACCTGTTAAGATACGATTTGCCAGCTCTACGTAATGTAGGGTCAGACAACCATGTCACCTCGCGTCCTCCCTTATTACGCACCCCCAACCCATCGACGCTTAGCATAAGGAAAAATGGGATGACTTGGTCTTCCCATCGACACTTAGCATAAGGAAAATTGGGATGACTTGGTCTTCCCATCGACCGAGTCTTATGGTTTCTTTAATAAAATAAATAAATAAAAAGCATCTATAAAAACTTTATGTTGGGTAGTAATGTAGTATATTGAAAAAAATTATTTTTATTTTATCCTAATAAATAACCAAAAACTTTTATTTTCATTCAAATTTTAAAACACATTATTTGTTATACACTTTACACATCTCATCTAAAATAAATGAATTCTAAGTAAATTTTTTTACATCCTCTAAAGTTTTTGAAAGAGGTCGTTATGGTTTTTACAATTTCAAAAACCCTGACTTGTTATAGTGACCGCTCATGATCGTCTAGTGACCGCTTAATTCTCTGAAAACTCAATGTATGACGAAAAATTATTCCGTAAGCTGTTCCGAATGAGCCAATCATTATTCACACGTGTTGTCCAGGAATTAACTGATGACGCGTTATATTTTCAACAAAGTATTGATTGTACAAGAAAATTTGGCATGTCCCCATTGATGAAGTGTACTTTTGTAATTCGTCAATTGGCATATGACTCCTGATGCTCTAAACGAATATCTGCAAATGGGTGAAAACTTCCTATGATTCTCTCTTAAGTTTTCTGTAAGGCTATTATGGACTTATGTGAAGACGAGTTTTTGTGAAGGCCTACTTATACTGATGTTGAAAAACTCTATCCTTTTCACGAGGAGAAACATAGGTTTCATAGGACGTTAGGAAACATTGATTGTACAGGTTGGCTATGGGCTAATTGCCCAAATGCATATTGTGCTCAATAATGTAAGGGTGATCACGGGCCACATTTATTCATTTTATTAAAATCGGTTGCTTCACAAGACTTGTGGATTTGGCATGCGTTCTTAAAGACGAGAAAGCACCAGACATTTCGTTTGTGGCTAATGATGTGACTTATAAATGAGGATATTATCTTACCGACGAGATATATCCGGAATGGTTTGTTCCTATTAAGTCGATTCACATCCAGGCTCGAAAGATATAGAGCGAATAAGATATAAGCAAGTGCATGAAGCACCAAGAAAAGATGTGGAATGAGTGTTTGGTGTGCTAAAGAAAATTTGGCTATAATAGAAATTCCCGCACGGTCGATATCTTTTAAGAAAATAACAGATATGATGTATGCATGCATCATATTACATAATATGATTATAAAAGACAAATGGTGGACAATCTCTCCCGGCTTTTATTCAGAGTAGCAACATCGTAATAATGATGATCTCATACGAACACATGAAGAAACATTACAAGTTCTTAAGGATTTAGTTAACGAGGAAATTCACCTAAGCTTTAAAGCTGATTTATTGGAACGCATTTGGCGTCGAACAAATGAGCACTAATTTGTAGTTTCCTTTTATTTGAATTTTTATTGTAATGTTTTTTATTTTATTTGAATTATTAATGTATTTTTTTTAAGTATTAATAAATTATAATTCTAGTGATTAAAAAAAATGAAAAATGTAAGAAAATAAAACTAGTGACCGTAGTCGCCATATTAGACTAAGGTGATTGTAAAATTAGTTGTAGAGAGAAAATTGAGTTGACGCTAATGTGACAGTGAAGACTGTTGGCACTTCAAATGTAACTAGTAGGCGGCATCTAATGGAAGTTTCGATTGTTTTTTAGTTTTATGTTTTTTATTACAATACCTTTATAAATATAAAAAATATTAGGTTTGAGTAAATTTAAGCAAAGTGATAGGGCAATATCAAACTAACTCATATAAAATCTATAGATAATATTGGCGTGATGTTGCGGAAATATAAAGGCGTTAGTTGTAGTTGAATACTACTTTAAGAAAATTGTGAAATGTAATTTTACATGCAAAAACTCCGAACTTATTTATAACTTTGAACATCGATTTTTTATTCAAGGTGAATTGAATGTTACCTTCGCTTTCAAAATTACTTGTTTTCTTTTCATAAAACCTATATTAAACAAATTTAACATAATTGGTTCACTTGGATCTTATTCTTAACACAGAATACAAATTTGAAAACCAAACCAAAGCAAACTTACCATAATTGTTTCACTTTGGATTAACAAATGATTATTTTCCATTTTTCCTCCTTTATAGCAAGTAGTCAAAACTCAAAACTACTGTACTAGAGTACTATAGTTTTTCTAATCTATAGAAGCACATCATACTAGCTATATGCCATAAATTTAAGGAACTGATATGCACATCACAACCACATCACAAAATCGCACATGTAATGCATAAAGTATAACGTTACATATGCATGTTTGTGGTGTGCACATCACTTATTGTGGTGTGCTGTGTGCATATCACCTCCCATAAATATATCATAAACATATCTATCGAAAGTAGAAGCCGTAATAAAAAAAACAATGGTTCTAACATAAAAACATCTAATTGATACATTGTAAATAATAAAATTTTAATAATTTTATCGTTTGAGACATTCGTTAGATAGTTTAAAATATGTAACATATGTGTCCGAAAACTTGTCGTTACAAAATATTATCATGAGACCATGGTTCTAAAAGGCACGTCATGCCTTAAAAACGCAAAAAGTTTCGCCTTGACTGCTAAGACGTGAGACTTGGTCATGTTGTCACGTCACACCTCGCGCTATTTATAACCTTGCATGAGACATTTACAAATAGCAAAATAAAACTAAACTTTTAAGACTCGATGGTTAGTATATATTAGAGCACCTCGTACCCTTGATTGGTAAGTGTGGTGCCATCCGACAACGACAACGTGGGTGTCACCATGGGCTCTCGCGCCGTGGTGACCAGCCGACGTCGTGAGTATTTATTTTTCTTTTGGTGTTATATTTGTGTTTTATTGAGTTATGTGTCAGAGAATATTCTATAACACCAGAAATGAAGGAAATGTGTTTTGTGCTTAGTTGTTAATTATGATGTTATTAAAAAAAAAAAAAAAATGCTGAATTGGCAAGCAGTTTTAGGTATGGCACCGGAAGTACTAGTGCTCTTAGAGTACTATATATATATATCCAACATTTAATCACACACACACTCCCTCAACAACCAAACCTTAACCTCATCAATGGCTTCCATCTTCTTCATCCTGACACTCTCCACCCTCCTAACAACAATAACACAAGCACAACTCACTTGCACAACACAAAAATTCACAAACAACAAACTATACAACCACTGTAACGACTTACCTAGCCTCAACTCATACCTCCACTGGTCCTTAGACCCTTCCAAAAACACGCTCTCAATCGCATTCCTTGCTAAGCCCTCCAGTGCATCAGGATGGGTCTCATGGGCCATAAATCCTACTGGAGAAGGTATGGCTGGTGCTCAGGCTTTACTTGCTTATCAAGCAAGTAATGGATCAATGGTTGTGAAAACATTTAATATAAGTTCTTATAGTTCAATTGTTGAAGGGCCGCTGGCTTTTGATGTTAAGGATCGAAGAGGTGAGTATTCTGATGGGCTGATGAAGATTTTTGCAACGATTGTGTTGCCGAAAAATGGGATGACTAGTGTGAATCAAGTTTGGCAGGTAGGTTTTTGTTAAAACACAACAAAATAAATATTTGTATGTTTTTTAAACAGACAGTTTAAGAAAAGTATAATCATTATGCAGGTGGGCCCGTCTGTATCAGACGGGTTTCCGGCTAAACATGCTTTTCAGCCGGCGAATTTGGGTTCGAAAGGGAAGTTGGATTTGTTGAGTGGGCAGAGTAGCAGTGGTGGTGGAAGTGGTGGCAATTCCAGAACTAAAAAGAGAAATGTGAGTATTAAGTTTTTTTTTTTTTTTTTTTACTTATGAATTTGTGATTTAATTTTTTGATCTATTGCTATATATTAGAAATTAGTTGGTTAATTAGTTTTTATTTGTTTATTCGGCAAAGCTTGAACTACTGAATATGACATTGATTTCATATGTCAGAATTAGATCATGTTGAACAAATGGAGCACTTTGTTTTGTTTTTTAGTTCATGTGTCAACTAGATTGTTTCTGTTTTTTTCTTTGGTAAATGGGATGTTCTTATCTATGTTTTGAGTATTTTTTTGAAACTTTTTATGCTAGATTGTTTCTACTAATATGAGAAATTTTAATTGATGTTTTCTGTGTTTCTACTAGTGTCATAAAGGTATTTCAATTGCCCTTACCAATAAATATTTATTAGATCTTCATGAAGTACTTTAATATTTTAATTCAATGACCGAAATGTTGGTTGGTTAAACCCAAAAAGGTTACAGGAAATAATAAAACAATAAAACAATAGGTCCTGTTTCTATTTCCAAACAGATGAATACTAATCTCTAGCAAAGACCATGTTTAGCAAGACTTCACAGAAGCTCTTGATTCAGCTACAGAAGTTTCTAATTAGTCGTGCATAGTTTTGCTAAAAGACTATGTATATATTGAATTTTCATTTGTATTTCTTTTTCAGATTCATGGGATACTGAATGCAGTTAGCTGGGGAATTCTGTTTCCAATCGGAATAATTATTGCTAGATACCTTAGAACATTCCCATCTGCTGATCCAGCATGGTTTTACCTTCATGCTTTCTGCCAAGTTTCGGCTTATGCAATTGGGGTTGCTGGTTGGGGAACTGGACTTAAACTTGGATCCGAGTCAAAGGGTGTTACCTACAGTACTCACCGCAACATTGGCATTACTCTATTTTGTCTTGCAACAGTCCAGGTAAACTTCTCAAGTTTATATGAGTTTTGTCACACTTCAATCACCTAGCTAGCTTATTCGTTTTAGTTATCTAGTTTTTCTCAAATGATATAAACATTATATGAAGAATAAGTAATTTGATATCTTTAATCTGCATGATAGTCGGATCATGTTGACTTTCAAAGTCAAATTTCTTGATTTTCAAGGTCTTCATTTCTATCAAAATATTTGTAATCCTACCACCTAACAAGTTTTTACTTGAATAAGTGAATGATGTAGCACAGTAGTACTTAAAAGTTCATATGAAATTTTAGCAAGTTTATATTGTCTGATATCAAAAGTCCACCTTTAGGACTTTATGCTTTTCTATCATTCATGAAAATGGAAAGATTATAATTTGTGGATTACAATTTGAATTTGAAATCTCATAGTTTGAGTATGGAATGAGAGAGAACCAACATCATAAAGACAATTCATGTTCGACATAAAAACAAGACACGTCGCGTGGGGCTACTCCTACCTAGCAAAGTCTTAATCAATTATTCAAGTGAAACAAATTGTCAAACATATGTTTAAAGATAGCAATAGTTTGCTAAAATTTGACAATGACCAATTGACCATACACAAATCTTTCCCCTCAAATTAATTTTATTTTTGGTCATGTTTTCCTTAGGTTTTCGCGTTGTTCTTGAGGCCAAACAAAGATCACAAGTTTAGATTTTATTGGAACATATACCACCATGGAATCGGGTACGCCATCCTTGTCCTTGGCATCCTCAATGTTTTCAAGGGTCTTGATATATTATCACCAGAAAGCAAATGGAGATCAGCCTATATAATTGTGATATCTACATTGGGTGCAATTGCCGTGCTGTTAGAGGTTATTACATGGATTGTGACATTGAAGAGGAAATCTAGTAAGTCCACTAAACCATATGACAACAAGCAACAACCATTGGCACCATAATTTGAGCTTCCTTTTTATGTATGTTTTTAGTGGATGATGATCTTGTCGATTATCTTCTTGTACAATAGCTCACGTTAGATATTATCCGAGTTAATTTACATGCGGTTGTATTCTATTCTTATTATGATTGTATTATGCTATTTACGAAACGGATTTGACTATTTGAGAATGGCTACCGCGTCATCTACTTTTACGGGCACACGCATTCTATTTATATCATTCACTTCGTTCTTTGGCGCATCGTCATCATAACATAAAGTTTAGTGCATGATGGGTACAAACAGAAACGGGTCTAAGGTTTCAACTTGCATGTGTCATTAGTCATTACATTTGATACACACGCCTTTCATGTTAAATCATTCATTCCACCGTTCTTTAGCACAGGTCATGCATGATTCTTAGTGCACAATTTTCAACCTAGACACCATCATGAGATGCATGTTCGGTCCCAACTCTCTTTTGATTAGCTTCTTCATTATAGTGTTCTTTAACATCCTTGTAACATGTGGTAGAACATTTTGATTGATGTGGGGTATTTTGATGAGTGGTAAATCAAAAGAGTTACTGTAATTTGGAATTTGGAATCTTATGCAAATTAGTGTGATTGTATCATTGCATACCTTATGAAAGTGACTTTCACTTTAAATGTCTTTATTAGATCCAATCTTATTGAGCCATGCCATGGTTTTAGTCCCACTATAAGTTTTTCACTTTGCTTTTATTCCCACTTTAATTTATTCAAATAGATCTTTTAAACGAGATTCGTGTTAGAACGTGATGCTAAACGAAGGGAATATATATAGGCTAAAAGTCAGTTACTTTGGTGATTGATTATGTATGTTCCTTGCACAAATCATTTGCCCATGGCAATCAAACTTGTGCAAAATCAATATTTTTGTTTACCTCTATTTTTCTCACATCTATGAATTAAAAAGAGTGACAACAATAGTGTTATATTAGTTGGTTAAATAAGATGATCCTGTATTAATTCTCCTTCTGGAGCAAGGATTTCGAGTTGAAGAGTGCAGTAACTTTTCTTGAAGACGGGTCATATGCATTTTACTTTTGGTTTCCTAGCACCTGAGGTAGTGGAGTTCCCCAACAGAGTCCAACGAGTTATGCATAGCAATGTTATGACACCTAGATCCACAGACGTAGTTTTCAAAAAAAGAATTAGTTTTGCAATCTCCAAAGGGCTAGCTGCGCAGCTTGTTGCGCATTTAACTTCCACCTTTATGTAAATCCAAAAATTTAATATATAACCATTCAGATAAAAAAAAGCATGCGCAAAAAACAGCATTTAATAGTGTCTTCTCTATACGAATGCAAGAGGCTAACTAAAAATTTCCATTCAAAAACTGAACATAAACCAATTATTTTCTAGTAATTAGGTTGTCGTATTGGGTTGTTGGAAAGGACTGAGCACCCTTTAGGCCCCCTGTTATCTCCGACCCTGCCTATAAACAAAACAAATAAATAATCAAACCGCGTTACATTTTCTTGTTTATCGAAATTTCACTTAGTAATCACAAAAATCAACATCAACAATTTCTTTCAAATTTTCATCCCTTCTTGGAAAGCAATCATACCCTTTCGCATAGAAGTTTGTTGGCTTGTCTTGTAGATGTCACCTTTTTTTTTACAATTAAAGCATAACATGTTCAATCTACCAAAGATGGACCCAAAGGGCAAACAGTTAGATCTTTACTTATTTGTTGCGTTGGAAATTAGAGCTTTATCACTTTATTACATCTATTAAACAAAGTCATTTAACAATAGATAGTTAGATACGTTTAAGCTTTAAAATTCCAATACATGAAGGCATGAAGCATTCAAAAATAACTAGCAGGGTACCCGCGCGTTGCAGCGGCGGGTACCATAAAATAAAAATTTTCAATTGAATTAATAAAAATGTAACGAGATGTCATTCCAACACCTAAATTTGCTTGGTTACAGCTTTGTGTATCGAGTCGAGTTTTATTGAGTCGAGCCTTGGTCATAGGTTCATGTCTAGGTTAAGATGGAGGGTTGTACATTGTGTTTAAATGATTGTAATATTGGGTGTAAGGGTGTTTTTAATGCTATTAATGTAGAATGAAGGTTGTACATTGTTTTTAAATGATTTTAATATTGGGTATAGGAATGTTTTTAATGCTATTAATGTAGAATGAGTGTTGTACACTGTGTTTAAATAATTGTAATATTGGGTGTAGGGGTGTTTTAATGCTATTAATGTAGAATGGGGGTTGTAGATTGTGTTTAAATAATTGTAATATTGGGTGTATGGGTGTTTTTAATGATATTAATGTAGAATTCTAAGGAAAGTGGTCTGAATTTCGATTCATACTAGTTTTTGTTGTACACAATGCTTTGGTTGTTGTAATTATGAAAATTGCTTGCTTTAAAGTGTTGTAAAACATGCATCATTTTGTGTACATCTAAATTTTTTGGAGAGAAAGTCCTTACTCTATCATAAGTAGTATAGATATCGTGAATCAATTAAAAATCACTTGACCTAATAATATGTGTAGTTGGCCATCGATTTTCATCTTTAGGCTATGTTTGGCAAAACTAGCTGTGATCAGTAGCATTGAGCAGTAGCAGTGAGCAGTAGCTGTAAGCTGTGAGCAGTAGCCAAAAAAGCTCACAGCTTCATAAAGAAGCATTGGGAAAATGAGCTTTCCTAAAAAATAGCAAAGCCCACAGCTCTCATGTCAAACAAACGTCAAAAATAAAAAAAACTCATTCTCACCGCTCATTACCCCAAAAAGCTCCAAAAAAGCTTTGCGCCAAACATAGCCTTAAACTCTTAAATCTTTGTACTTGATATGTGATAGGCGACATTTGCTAGTTTGCATAGTAAAAAAAAATAAAATAAAATAAAAATAACAAAGAACTCAATTCTATTATGTACAAATAATCATAAAGTGGTCACGTTGACTTTTTAAAAAATAAATGCTTCAACATGTTTGAGTTTCTATGACTATAGGTTTAAACTTCGAATTTAGTTACTAAAAATTAAATATAGAAAAAAGGTAACAAAAATTAAGTCCATACTTCTCGAAAGAGTCATTGAGGCTATTCACGGTTCTGACAGAAGGCTGGGCAAGGATTTGAATGCAGGTGTTCGGACCTGTTGGACTTCTATTGTTCAGGAAGTGAAGGTGCTGCAGAATCAGGGGGTCAATATATTTGATTATATACGGCTTAAACTGGGGAATGGGGACACCACGCTGTTTTGGGAAGACAAATGGTGCGAAGGTGTTGTTCTTAAAGATATGTTTCCGCGTATATATGCGTTAGAGATGTTCAAAATTCCACAGTTAGCATGAAATTGAACGATTCCAGTATAGATAATTCTTTTCGTCGGAAAGCGCGAAGTGGGGTTGAAGAATCGCAACTTGGTGATCTTTCTGAGTTGATTAGTGCGGCTACTCTTAGCCTATTGTTGATAGACACATTTGGTCATTGGAAAATTCTGGGGAGTTCTCGGTGGCTTCTATCAGGAAGGTGATTGTTGATGCATAATCTGGCGCGGGCTGGATTCAACGACTCTCCCTGGGCCGTTCGTCGTCTTCTCGAGCCCTGAGTAGACCTGTCAACAAAGAGAACCCGTTAGGAGTGGACCCGAGGCCATAGCCCCGGGATCCACCTCCGACGGTCAAGTTAGTCTCCATGCGATATAGCATATAAGAGTTAGGTTTAGGGTAACCTGTTATGTTTTGTCAAGAAGAGAATCCCAGCCCTATATTTATAAGGCATGGATTAGGGTTTAGGCGTAGAGTGGGCCGCTGTCTGCCGGGCCTGGCCCATTCCTGGCCCAGTCCGGACTATACGTCCACAAGCCCCCCAAGTCTAGTGTGACATAGTGCATAGCTATGTTATGCTAGACTTAAGTTCTGTTCATGGCCACGTAGGCCCAATCAACCATGACAGCATGGCCCATGTGTGCGCAACTCAGGGGTGCACATAGGACGGACTATACTGCGCAGCCCAAATGCGATAGTGTGCACGCAGTCCTGTTTAGCCCATTAGACTATATCCGAATCCGCGACCTTGTAGGCGCGTACGTGGTGTCCATGTTCCATCCTGAGTAACACTCGTTCTTACATGACGGAGAGGGATGCACATATGCTAGGTTTCCCATCACAGTGTGACAGTAAAGACCCCATAAGAAGAACGCGTAGTTCTATAGTTGGGGTAACACTGACATTGTGATTGTGAGAGTCTCACAATGGTGAAGGTGGATCTCATATGCTGCATCCTGGGTAAGGGCGTACCTTTTGTACCAGTAGCGATGCAACATGGTGCGACAGAAGACGTGCTTCTGTGGCAGAGGTGCGCGCTGTGAGCGACAAGGTGCGAACATTACATCCGTCTTTACAACCGACAGAGGATGTCTCCCCTGCGGTAAGATGGTGAGAATATTTAAATCCGTCTTTGTACCGGGCTTGCAATATCTCTTACGTACGATCTGCTTCCAAATATACCTGCGTGACGCGTACGGAAACAGTGGTAGTATATACCCTGGTAGCCCCCCAAGTTTGATGGTGCTACTCTTGTAGGAGCATTAAACTTAGTTATTCAAATCCTGAAAAACACTTAATACAAATATTAAAAGTATATGCCGCGAATCGCAACATATAAAACGTAATGAAGTAAAAGATTAGCGTGAAGCAATATACAACACATAGCACGAAACTTGTCATAATCATGGTCCCACGGATGGCGCCACTTGTTGATGCATAATCTGGCGCGGGCTGGATTCAACGACTCTCCCTGGGTCGTTCGTCGTCTTCTCGAGACCTGAGTAGACCTGTCAACAAAGAGAACCCGTTAGGAGTGGACCCGAGGGCCGAGGCCGTAGCCCCGGGATCCACCTCCGACGGTCAAGTTAGTCTCCATGCGATATAGCATATAAGAGTTAGGTTTAGGGTAACCTGTTATGTTCAGTCAAGAAGAGAATCCCAGCCCTATATTTATAAGGCATGGATTAGGGTTTAGGCGTAGAGTGGGCCGCTGTCTGCCGGGCCTGGCCCATTTCTGGCCCAGTCCGGACTATACGTCCACAGTGATTGATGAGAAACGTTTCCTGAGTGTTAACTAGTTGACAAGATGGGTTAAATCCGTGCCAATTAAGGTGAATATTATTGCTTGGAAAATCAAAATTGACACTTTGCCTACGAGATTTAATATTTCTCGTCGTGGCATCGAGATTGATTCAATTGCTTGTCCTATTTGTAACAGTGGGGTGGAATCTACCAGTCATTTATTTTTCCAATGCAGCTTGGTTAGGCAGATTGCTCGGAAAATTTCTTCTTGGTGGAACGTGGATCATGCTGATGTTACTCCATACGAGGAATGGCGCACTTGGATGGTTTCTCTTCGGATTCAGGCCAACCTCAAAGCGGTGTTTAAATGTGTCTTTTATGGCTTGTGGTGGTCGATATGGATTTTCCGTAACAGGCTCTTGTTTGATAAGGAGGCTCCTACACAGGCGACGATCTTTGATAATATCGTTTCTATTTCTTTGTATTGCTGCAAGTTTAGATGTACGTAAAGCCTCGTTCAAGTGAAATGATTGGCTTAAAAACCTATATCTTGTAGTAGTGTAAATCTAGCTTTTAGAACACTAGACAAACACACAACGTGTTTAACAAGTTTGGTGGGACTTGTGAGGTTGTGACTTTGGATACATTTTGTGTACTTAAAAAGCATAACGCGGGTTTCAAAAAGATTCAGATATGATCCACATGATCCGATAATCAATACATTATTGGCAATGTGTCGGGAAAAAAGCTAAAGAAAACGATACCAACTTACCTAGTCTATTAGGCAACTCATGTCAGCATGCAATGTATTTATTTGGCATTCTTGAAATTTCTAATAAATTTGCTCATTTTTTTTTTTTTTTTTTTTTTTTTTCTCTCTCTCTAATATGAATATACTATAACCAAATTACTAAAAAAAAAAACACATAAATTCCCACAAAACGTAATATTGCGTTTTAAGATAGTGTTTATGATACTGTAAATATTTAATCATCTAGTCAAGAAATTATAGTCCATCTTGATACAGAATACCAAAAAGTTTGGAAAGAATCATGTTATAAAGTATAAACTAATACGGTAATTAAAATTTTTCGAGTTTAAAATACTATGAACTGGAATGAAAATAATCATCGGTAAGGCTGCATGCAGTAATGACCGAGACCGACTCGGTCGTCGAGGTTGTCATCGGTCGGCCCTTGTGTGGCTACTCGGTCGCGACCGAGTTGAAGCAAAAAGTGAGGCGATCTAGGTCGTGAAGCCGACCGAGTTTAACTCCCACATTTTTTTTTTTTTTTTTTTTTTTTTTTTTTTTTTAAATTGAACTTGGTCGCCCTTACTGTGGCACTGAATCGCATGCAGGTCGCTAGAAAGAGAAAGCTGACGTGACAGAGAAAATAAGGGGGATTGACCCTTATTATTAGTCATTATTGCATGCAGCCTAAGTATTAGAATAACGTTCTTGTACGTTACATTTTTCTTGAGCTGTGTTAGACAAAAGCGGTATTTATTTATTTATTTTTATTTTTATTTAATTTTTTTTTTAAGAAACATTTATTTCACTTTTGTCTATAAGCGGAAAGAGGAAATCAAAGAAGTGCATTTTTTTTCTTCTTATGTTTGTAAGCGGGAAGATGATATAAGAGAAGGTTTTTTTTTTTTTTTTTTTTTTTTTTTTTTTTTTTTTTTTTTTTTTCTGCAAGTGGAAAGAGAAAATAAAATAAATGTGTTTTTTATTTTTAGGAATAAGAAGCAAAAATTTTTTTTTCCTCATCAATTCTGTAGATTATTTTTTTGTCTGATTATCACTTCTTGTATCTTAAAGATCTTCAAATTCACTTCTTTTTCTCAGATATAGTTTTGCAGATAGATATAAAATATTTGAAAAGGAAACACAACCTAAGTGTCTAGAGCCTCACTACCACGTAACCCCCTTCTACAATCGCATTGTCCCTACTACACCAGCCCCTACCATTCGTTATACCTCATCTCTTCTTTTTTGAAACTCGGTGGTCCAAACTATAGAGTTGTGTAAAGAGAGAAAATTAATTGTGTATGTGTGTGTTAGTATATAGGGGTGGAAACGAGCCGAGCCGAGCCCGAGCCTGCCAGAGCTCGAGCTCGGCTCGTTTAAGTTTTAAAAGGCTCGAGCTCGAGCTCGGCTCGTTTCGAGCCTTAAATTTTAAGCTCGAGCTCGGCTCGTGGAATATTATATAGGCTCAGGCTCGGCTCGTTTATTCGATTTGGCCATAAAAAGTTAAAGCTTGGCTCGAGCTCGAGCTCGGCTCATAATATATCTTTATTGAGCTCGTTAATAAGCTTGAGCTTGGCTCGTATATAAGTTAAAATATCATATTTTTGTTTAGGCTCGCGAGCCCAAACGAACTTTTTATATAAATGCTCGAGCTCGAGCTCGAGCTCGATTAATAAACGAGCTGCAACTTAGGCTCGAGCTCGGGCTCGAGCTCGTTTAGGCTCGGCTCGTTCGAGCTTTTTACCGATCCGATCCCGAGCTTTTCACGAGCGGCTCGGCTCATTTCCACCCCTATTAGTATATTATGCAACATATTTGTGTTTAAGATCTTAGGTCGGGTGTAACAATGGTTACTTTACCACCACCTCCACATCAGCGTCATATCAACTTTTTAGCATACATCACTTAACAGTTGTAGTGGTGACCACCTAACCAAACATATAAAGTTATCGCACTTAATACAAACATACTCTATCAATATACCCTCCACACATTGAAATAAAAAAATAATAATAAATGGAAATAGGTGTGCTGATTAGGTGGTATGCACCACCGAACCAAGCTAAAAAAAAACCTCACCACGCGCGATGGTGGATTTGATAACAATTATACATATATTTACCGTACAATAAAACATTTATGCCTTTGTAACTACTCATGAAATTAGATGATATAACATGACATTAAGCGGTTAAGAAGTGTCTAGATAGAAAGAACCAGAAAGTAGTATTTGATCGTGACCACTTAACCATACAAGTCCTAGATTGTAATCTATCACATCGTTTCTTGTTGTAATTTAGATCTAACTTATTATTTACTCTTACCTACCTTAATTTTACCAAGCTAGTAATATCAATCATAGCAAACAACTACAACAACAACAATATACTCAATTCCATCGAAGCAGAGTATGAAAGAAATATAATGTAGACAGTCACATTCACTACTTAAAAAAAAACTTCTGAGCAAAAAAGTAAAGTTTTCTGGGTCACTTAATTTTTTTGTTCAATAGCTTTGGTGTTCTATTTTGCACTTGAGCAACATAAAGCCTTGCTCAAATAAATTTTGTTGCAACTCTTGCAAAGTACGATGACACAACAGCATAATGGTTAAAAACCCAAAAATTCAGCGTTCCTTTTCATATTCGTCCTAACAAAAGTGCAAAACCACGCTATTCTATACTTTTACGTAACTTGGGGATACAAGTTTCTTGTGGAGCCCAAAAAAATGTGTTGGAATCGTTGATAAATTTAACAAAAGTCATGTGAAATCATGATAATGGTAGCATGACGACACTCATAAGTCATAGTACAATTTTTTTTTGAAGGGCAGTATTTATTCCACAAGAACCACAAACAAAGGCATCCACTATATTAACAAGATGCTAACATATAGAGGACCCAAGGAAACAAACATACCAAAACAAACTTGACTAACGCAAAAATAAACAAAGACAAAAAAAATACCCACAAAATGGAACAACAATGTAGGTATCAAGTCCATGTTTATGCTCAGACGGTTGATAATTGTACCTACAATTGTTTAGAAGAGCATAATTATTTATTTATTTATTATTATTTTTATTTATTTATTTTTTAGTGTACCTCAGGAAAGCCCGACCAGAACCACACGTGCAAGTTTCTCTGCATGTGGCTCGTCCTTGATAACTTCTTCGGATTTGCGTGAATTAGCGGACCGATCACTAACGGCTCTATTCCCGACTTGAAATGCATAAAGGAATTGCGCTGAAACGTGCATCAAGAAATGTATAAATTATGACTATGATTCTTATGTATATATTTATAATTAGAAAAATGCTAGAATCACAAAAAAATGTCAACCAAATGACATAACATGTTTATTTGTGGATTTATTTTAAAGAGATAATTGAAAAGAAAAATGCAGAATGCCACTAGTTACATACCATATCATTATGTAAAAATTCTTTTGTAACATTTTTGTTATAATTATACCCATCACAAAGTTGCATCACTCATGACAATGCTCAACTAACTAAAAACTTGCCTCAACGTTTTTTTTTTTAAGTGGACAATTTACTACTTCTAGAGTTCTAGAGAGAACATTTTACATTAGCGTTTATGGACCCGACTGATGTACAAGTTGGCCCAAATCTGAAAATTCGGCCCAAATAATATAATCGGCCCATGAGGAAACCCTTGTGTTGAAAAGCAAGAGTATATGTAAACCCTAAACTCATCACTTGTAGGCAGAACTTTCTTCAGCCGCCTCATATCATCTCCATTTGCAGGTTTCAACACTTCTCCTTTTTTTCTCATTTCAAATTTTATATATTCTATTGCTTTTTAGATATATCACAAACATTGTTATTGTATTAGGGGTATAGTTTTTATTGATGCTGATGTTATTATAATGAATATGAATGTTTTATTTGTTGAATGATATGTTTTTAGGATTGTTTATGTGGTAGAATTAAGTGGTTTTTAATAAGTTGTTCATTTAAAACTATGATTTGTGAAAAGCGTTAAGCAGTTTGGATAAGCATTTTAAAAAACACCCATTAGCTTGTGTGCTTTTGTGAAACTGTTGTATTTTTGGATGTTGAGATTTTGATTGTTATTCATCTGTATAGACAATAAAGGGTTTAGTCTGAGGAATCTATATTTTTTTGAATATATGATGATTAGTGATTTAGTGTGCATCTGTTAAGGTCGAAACTTATTTTTGTTGTTAATGGGGTGTTTGTTTAAGATTATATGTTGGCTTATTAGCTTATTTGATTTCGGCTTATATTACAAAAGTCCCAATTTTATGGTTTATTTTTAGAACTACTCCTTATATAAGTAGAGCTGGCAAATTGGGTACCTGTTAGGACCTGTTAAGACCTGTTAAGGGAAAAAATGTACTATGCAATTTTTTTATTTTTTAAAATAGTTGTTTTTAGTATTCTAGGGTTTAATATTTAACTTTTTTTATACATAAAACGTATATCTGTCATACTTAAACCACCAAAACCAAATGTTAAACGAGTCGTTTTCATGTTTGAAACTTATGTTATTCGCGCGCTCAAAACCTGTTAAGACCTGTTAAGACACGATTTGCCAGCTCTATATATAAGCTTGTTATATCATACCAAGCTTATATAATAAGTCTCAAAATAAGCCAGAATGGGGCTTATGAAGTATAAGCTGAAATCAAATAAGCTCAGAAGCCCATGTATAAGCTCAAACAACCTACTAAATACATTTTATATTTTTATGGTGTAGTTAGTAGTTGATTAGTGTATTTTTTGATGTTTAAACCCCTATAAACTTTAAACAAAACAAAAGACATTTTTGCGCTGTTCACTTCATGTTCGCTTGTAATCACTTCTTAGCTAGTTCATTATCAGTATTCATTAGTCACTTTTTTTTCTTTGAACTAAGCTTCTTTGTTAGTTTTTGAGAGTATGCAGTGGTTAAAATGTTTGCAATATGTTTTCAGGTAAGCAATGGCAGTTCCTAAGCTTGATAAGAAGATCGTGAAGAAGCGCGTCAAGAAGTTCAAGAGGCCCCACAGTGACTGGAAGATATGCGTCAAGGTATATATTTTAATCCTGCTTCATGCTTACAAAACATATAATTGGTAGTTCAAATTGTTTTGCTTTCTTAGATGTTGTATGTAAACGCATATATTCTTAGTTATCTGTTAAGATGTTTCAACAGCATGTTTCTTTTGCTTTACTTTAGCATTGTTTGATTTGTTTTTAAATTTTGAATTTCATAGTTAATGATTTTGTTAATAAGGGGGTGTTTTTCAAAGCTTATTCTTGGGCTTATGAGCCTATTTGGTTTTTGCTTATGTTATTTAAGTCCATTTTCATTTTTCAGCTCTGTGTTTGAAACTTATTAACCTATCCACAACAAGCTCGTATCCAGTGTTGTAAATATCGGTCTTGGCGGCCGATATATCAGTGATATATCGCTTATCGGTGGTCGACCGATACGATATTTCACTTATCGGTCAAAAAAATCGGTTTGGTCAAAATCGGTCAAAATCGGACCTTGGCGGTCAAAATCGGTCAAAATCGGACCTTGGCGGTCAAAATCGGACCTTTGTCGGTCAAAATCGGACCTTTGTCGACTCCACCTCCGGCGGCTTTACCTCCGGCGACTTCAGATCTAAGCCAATTAAAGAGAAAATAAGTGGTCAACGCCGGCGAATTGAAGGTCAACGCCGGCGAATTGATGGTCAACGCCGGAGAAGTGAGGCTGCAACTTTGTTTTAGGTGGCTGTATAAATGAGGGTGAAGGCTGCAAAGTGAGGGTGAAGGGTGGCTGCAACTTTGTTTTAGGTTTAGGGTTTAAATAAGTTTAGAATTTTTAACATTTAACCCCTCTATCTTTTACTATTTTACATTTAGTCTCTAAACTTTATAAATTATACTCAAAAAGTTTAAAATAAGTTTATGTATTTAAACATTTGACCCCCTCCATCTTTAATAGTTTACATTTAAGTCTTAAACTTATATATAAAAAATTTAGTTTTAGTTAAATGTGTGGTTATTGACTTATTTTGTTAGGATATTACTAATATTTATTTTTTAAAAATAATTTCCTTTATAATTTATGGTCTCCGATATATCACTGATATATCGCCGCCATATCGGTCTTGGCGCTTGGCGGTGGTCGACCGCCGAGGTACCGCCGAGCGATATTTACAACCTTGCTCGTATCAGCCCATAATGTTAATATAAGCTGGTAAAATGGGCTTATGAAATAAAAGCTGAAACCACATAAGACCATAAATACAATTAAACAAGCACCATTTGAGTAGTATTAATTATGATATGAAATTTGAGGTCGACTGATTTTAGCTTATTCAAGTTAATTTCACTTGATTGTGGTGTTACTTATTACGTATCCTTATGATGCAGGAAAACTGGAGAAGACCCAAGGGTATTGACTCTCGTGTGAGGAGGAAGTTTAAGGGTGTGACTCTTATGCCCAACATTGGGTACGCCTCAGACAAGAAGACCCTACACTATCTGCCAAATGGGTTCAAGAAGTTCGTTGTTCACAACGCCAAGGAGTTGGAAGTTCTCATGATGCACAACAGGTATATTGCTTGGCCACTTCTTCAATCCTAAATCTTTGTTTGCAATCATGCACAACTCTGATTGCTAATTTATGGTTACTTGTTAGTAAGCTACATTTTAGTATAAAAATGAAATTGCAACAGTTGGTACAATATTTTTAAACTTGTAAAGGAGATTGTTTACATTCAGTTGGTGCCTATTCTTTAGTTAATGGTATTAATAACTGCTGTTTGTTTTCAGGACATACTGTGCAGAGATTGCACACAATGTGTCTACCCGCAAGAGGAAGGAGATTGTTGACCGTGCAGCACAGTTGGACATTGTTGTCACCAACAAGTTAGCCAGGTTGCGCAGCCAGGAAGACGAGTAAACTTATGGATTATCCCCCAGCTCTTTTTAATTTTGTTTTTCAAGACTTCGTATGGTTATCACCACAAATCTTATTTTTGTATGACTGTAGTTTTGGTATCAAGACTTTTAAGATTTATGCCGTCAATGAAATGAATTTTGTGATGCTGTTCGCATTTACTATTCTGCTTGTTAGTTTGTGATTTCTAATTTAGTATAGCTGGGCATCAAGTTGGACAAATTAAAGTCCTTGCAGTTACTGGCCTATTCCTCACCCTCCTAGACTTGATTAGTTGTGACAAAGGAATTCAGAATCTGCATTTGGTGCATATTAGGTCTTCTAGCTCGATCTCTCCCCCGGATGAACCATATAGCCAAGAAAAACGATGAACTTGCATTTGGTACATATGACGTCTTCTAGCTCGATCTCTCCCCCGGGTTAACCATATAGCCAAGAAAAACGATGAATTATAGAATAGAATTTCGAGTGTTACTCTAGTTAACTGATCAGCGACCTGATCAAATTAGTCTGCTATTACTGGTTCTAATTGTGGTTCTAAACTTGGAAAACCAGTATCATTTTGGTTGTGTTTTTTCTTTCTTTTGAAGTGGTTTATTTTTAGATGTTTTCTTCTTTTACAGAAGCAAAGCTGGTGGTTAAAACAATACTTAAAAGTGTTTAAAAATCTTTTGTTGTTATCTAAGCAACGTGAATACGTGATCTGTGAAAAAGGATAGAAATAGCTTGTTAGGCTAAAAATAGGTAACATTTTTTGTCATGCAAACAAATAATTTATCAGTGATGCAAATAATTTTTTTAAAGCAATAATGCAACAAAACATGTCAAAGCAATAATTTTAGCGGTGTTTAAAAATCACTGGTTGTTGTCGAAGCAAAGTGATATCATCTTTGAAAAAAGATAAAAATAGCTTGTTAGGCTAAAAACCATTTTTGTCATGCAAGTATGCAACCAAATAATTTTAGCAGTGATGCAAATTACTTTTTTCAAAGCAATGATGCAACAAAACATGTCATTTGTAACCAAATAATCTTAGCAATGATGTAACAAGATATGTCATGTATGTTGTGTGTACCAAATGATTTTTTATTTTTATTTCTTTTTCAAACAATCAATGCATTTTTTTTAAAGGCGATTAGATATATACAGATTGATAGATACACCGTCGCCGCTAGACCAAATTTAAAGCTAATTTACTTTCACTTAATTTGAAGTGATTCATCCACAAATTAATGCCTCGTGTAGTCACGTTCTAAGATTTCATGAATGATACGCCAGAATACAACATGACTTGGAAGTAAGTTGGACATAAAATTTGTGGTACTTTATTCATTTCAAAGTTGTAATTCTATTAGTGTTTTTTGTGTGTGAAGCTTATCATTTACAAATTGCTATAAAACCAAATTTCTTGCTGTATGCTGTGAGATCTAAGGCTGCACACAGTAATACATATTCAATCGATCAATCCATCACACACTCCATCAATTCTTAGTGTGGCACAAAATCACCACTCGATCAATCCTTCCTTTTTTTTGGATGTGGGTCGTCCAAGCGATCTAGGTGTCTTTGTGTTTTAATTAAATGAAAATATATTTTTGTCTGGTATGTTTTTTTGTAGTGCAGGTCGTCTTACTGTGGAGAGAGAAAGCTAACGTGGCAAATAAAATGAGCGGATTGACCCTCATTACTTTGTTTAGGCGTATCTTAATGGAATTTCCGATTCATCATTTATACTTAGGCCTCGTGTTTTCTTATTTCATTGAGGTGACAGATAAAATGTACCACCCAATCTATATTGTTCGTTGATGAAATTTGAAGTTTAAATTGTAATTCTCCTCCACAAAAACACATTTTTATGATAGCAAAAACAATATATAGAACTTTTTGTATAGGGTTACTCAATTATTTGCATAATCTAATAAGGGGTAAAGCTAAAGATACGCAACATATTTCTTCAAATAAACACAAGTACGCAACGTACTTAGTAAAGTGTCAAACGTACGCAACATATTTTCAAAAAATTGTCGATCTACGCAATATGACCTGCTGGCAGCAGGTTACCAGGTCACACAACTTTAAAAGTTACACCTTTGGTCCCTAAACTGTCTCATATCTCGCGTACATGATCCTATTTTAGTCCTATTTACCAGCGTTACACTGTTAGTCCCCAAACGTTACACCGTTAGTCCTATTTACCAGCGTTACACCGTTAGTCCCCAAACGTTACACCGTTAGTCCCCAAAAAAAAAATTCAAGATTTAAAAAACATATATATATAAAAAAAAATCCAGATTATAAAAAAAAAAAAAAAAAAAAAAAAAAAAAAAAAAAAAAAAAAAACTTTAAAATTAATTTTTTTTTAAAGTTTTTTAAAGTTAAAAAAAATAAAAAATAAATAATAAATAAATAATAATAAAAAACTTTAAAAAATTCCAGATTTTTTAAAGTTTTTTTTTTTTTGTTTTTTTGTTTTTTTTAAGCTTTAAAAAACTTAAAAAAAAAAAAAAAAAAAAACTTTAAAAAAACTGGAATTTTTTAAAGTTTAAAAAAAAAAAAAAAAAATCCAGATTTTTTAAAGTTTTTTTTTTTTCTTTTTTTTAACTTTTAAAAAATAACTTTAAAAAATCTGGAATTTTTTAAAGTTTAAAAAAAAAAAAAAAAAAAAACTTTAAAAAATCTTGAATTTTTTTTTAAAAAAACTTTAAAAATTTTCAGATTTTTTAAAGTTTTTTTTTTTTTTTTTTTTTTTTTTTTTTTTTTTAACTTTAAAAAACTTTAAAAAAAAAACTTTAAAAAATCTGGAATTTTTTAAAGTTAAAAAAAAAAAAAAAAAAAAAAAAAAAAAAAACTTTAAAAATCTGGAATTTTTTAAAGTTTTTTTTTTTTTTTAAACTTTAAAAAACTTTAAAAAAAAAACTTTAAAAAAAAATTCAATTTTAAAGTTTTTTTTTTTTTAATAATCTGGAATTTTTTTTTATATATATGTTTTTTAAATCTTGATTTTTTTTTTGGGACTAACGGTGTAACGTTTGGGGACTAACAGTGTAACGTTGGTAAATAGGACTAACGGTGTAACGTTTGGGGACTAACGGTGTAACGCTGGTAAATAGGACTAAAATAGGATCATGTACGCGAGATATGAGACAGTTTAGGGACCAAAGGTGTAACTTTTAAAGTTGTGTGACCTGGTAACCTGCTGACAGCAGGTCATATTGCGTAGATCGACGGTTTTTTGAAAATATGTTGCGTACGTTTGACATTTTACTAAGTACGTTGCGTACTTGTGTTTATTTAAAGAAATATGTTGCGTATCTTTAACTTTACCCCATCTAATAAAGAAAAATATTTTTGCCAATATTGGTCGACATCAATATGTAAGGTGATAACTCTTTCATAATGCCAATTTAATGTTTCGTGCTCTATTTATTTAAACGAGTGAGAAGAACCCGCCGCGTTGCGGCGGGGGTGTTTGCAGTTTTTTTGAACCGTCGTCGGAAGTAGACAATCACATTATGCCACGAAAGTAGACATTGTAGCTTTTTTTTGTTTACACGTTTCCATGTTTCAAGCCCAGTGGCATAAATATTTGTATATTCCTTACAAAGAAGTTGCTATATACCTATTATATGTAGTCAGGCTACTTATCTTGCATGAGTGTGATTCCTATGCATCAAACTCAAACTAAGTTCCATATCATTATCTGCAAAAAAAAAGATGATCCACTGTAAAACAAAAACCATAACCGGAAAAACAATAATCTGCAAAAAGGGATGATCCATTGATAAACTAAAACAGTAATCGGGAAATGTTGCGTGAACCTGTTCGTGCAGCCACTGGTGCAGAGGCAATACTGTGCGCGTTTGTCGGAGTTTCAATCCATGACGCCTAAATGCCTATAATGACAATAACATACGTAGTTTAATAAGGGTTCAATTGATAATGGATTGTCATTTTACAGTGCGGGTTAAGTTCACAGTAATCTAAAATTAACCGGAAATCTAGTGGCTTAGAAACTTAAGATATACACAGCCAACAATTGTTATTTAAAAATGTTTATGGAGCACCGGAAAGCATATGAAAAAGTTTGAGACATCTGGAACACATTTGCAATTTACACATGCTAACAACCATGGAGGAAATCTTTGTCTATTGCTGATTTCAATTAGCATGCTGTTGACTAAGGTGAGGAAACTTAAGCTACCAGTATGGAAATTATTAAAAGAGAAAGGGCCATCACTAACATTGGCGTAACTGTGCTGGTACACTGATGGTATACGATCTGTTGTTGGAAACCGGTCTTGTGAACCATGTGAGCTTGTAATGATGGTAACCTGAAATGATTAACAAACTGTCATCCAAAGTTGCAATGAAATTTTAGAAATCTTGTATGTTAGCATTTGAAACAACTACTGGTCTTTGTTATCTGTAACAACTACTGGTTCTGGAAAGCATTTGTGGTTACCTGTAATTAGACTCGTTGTCAGAACTTGATGCCTGACATTGCGTGTGCGGAAACCGTTTAAATATCTTTTGTCCGCGTTCTTTGCACCGCTTCTCTTTTAGCTGCTTTATACCTCTCTACTGCGGCTGTGATGTCAGCTTGGTGGCCCTCTCTGCACAATAAAAGCTCTCTGAAACTATATTGTAAGCTGATAATTCAGGTTGAATCCTAGCTCGTGTACCTTGTCCAGCAGATTTACTATGTTCCAGCTTTAAAGAACAATTGGTTCACTCGAGCAAACAACTAAGTATAAAGTCTTCTAAGAACCATTCACTTGTAAAACCATGTATCGTAAATAACGAAACAAAATTACTGTGCTTTAACTATCGAATCCAAGGAAAAGAGCATCCTTCGAAAGGGACATATCCTCCATCGAAACTAATAAAAACTACTCGTAACTGTTAATACAAATGTTTCCAATACTGAATTAGAACATGAAGAAGTCAAACATAAGTAGATAATCTATAATCGATAATTTAAACACATAATAGATTCAACCATTGAATAATAAAAATAGTTGATTAGTTGACTTCTGTATCATAATCAACTTACGTTAATTAAAGATTCCCCTGTTCTTACTCTGCATCGTCGAAACCAATTTTTAGCATAAATGAATCTGCGAATTTTCTCCGGTCTTCTATGTGGGTTTGTGGATCAAAACAAAGCGAGAGAGAGAGCGAGGCGGTGACTGGGATTTCTGAATCATTGGACACGTGTTTCGTTACTAACCGAAAGGTTGGGTAACGTATATCCGGTGAAAGAGGAAAGAACCTGTGTGTAGAAGTGTTTAGAAAGTCGGCTTGTCGACAAATGTATATAACAAAACTGTATTTAGTAGCGGCATACCTTTGGACCATCTACTCGGGCCACATCCAGCCCAACGTTGGGCTCCTTTTATATTAGTATTTTAATAACTTTGGAAACCCCGTCCTCCACAAATGTACTATATAGAGAATGGATAACTTAAATCTGAAAATGCGGTTGGTATTGTCATAGCAATCGCTTGTTTTTTAGTTTTGTGATTTAGCATACTTTATGGTTAACAATATAGTTCTTGGAGATTTATGGACCTTAATTTACACATTCATAGAAATGCCTAAACTATTATGTACATGCTTTTATCATTATGATTATTTCATTATCACTCTTGTAAGCTTACTGATTAAATGATTTATTGTAAACGTCTATTTGGTACTCAACCTATACTTTATATTTACCTCTCTCGACAACCCAAACTAGTGTTCTAGACATACGTGATCGACAAAAAAAGCTGTAACTTTGAGTGTCTTTGTCTCTTTGACACATAATAATATGATCATATATAATTATATATGTTTCTTCAAACATGAGTTTAGCATGTGTCGTTTGTCTGATAAACTCAATATTTACCTACTGAAACATGAAATCATTACTATATATATTATTTCCCGTTTAATACGACGTCGCCTAATAAAACAGGTTTCTTTGCCTTTTTTTTCGGCCTGCTAGACGGCCCAGTCCATGATACTTATACGTTAGTAGGCCCAATGGTAAATGATAATTACTGGTGATTACACCTAATATACGTACGAAATATAATAGCAGAAATTCCAGAAACATCGACAGTCATCTTCATTCATCTTCTCTATATGTCTTCTAGGTCACACCAGTTACTCAACCAAGGGGAGTTGACAATCTTATACTTCCCGTACAATCCACAGAAACTCACCACAAATCCACAATCGGAGGAATTTCTGCAGAGGTTACAAAACCCTAATTTGTGTTGATTATTGATATGATTTGTGTATTTTTGATGAATTGTGGAAAAAAAAAAAAGATGAAACCTTTGTGTAGTTAGTTTGATTATTGGATAACGAAAATTGTAATATTTAATTGGTGACACCTTAGGAAGTTTTAAAGCTTATTTTTTATTTGCAATCTTCACCAAAATTTTAATTCGGTTATGATGTATTTTTTGTTTTTGTTTCTGTAAAATTGCAGGAAAATATTCATTGAAGGCTTGCCTAAAGAAACTAAATACAGGTAAAGTTTTCATTTTTATGAGTTTCAGTTTCATAATGTTTCGGCTTATTGCGTTACGAGACTATTAAAAGGTAGATTAGCTTTTCTGCTTAACCTGAAAAAAATAGCTGATAAACAGAAATATACCAAAAGATGCCCCTACACTTCTGTGTAAAATTCTACTTTTTATACGGACAATTAATAAAGTTTATTAATTTGGTTCGTTTGTGTAGGTTTAGAGCCGTTGACGAATATATTATAGACGAAGTATGGGTTGTTACGCGACTTGGATAAAAGTTTGCACGCTACGACTTCTGAACTTATTTTTGTATATAATGTCTATGAGGATATATTGTTTAGGTGCATCTCTTCTTATCCTGAACATAAAGCAACAAGACCAGAATTCATTCGCTGTCAGCACGGCTGAGGGAACAACCACACCAGCGTGTCCTTCTTTCAGAAGCATGGGTGGCCTACACAATGTGGGCAAATGTGTACATTTAAGTATTATGGATATTAGCATTTCGAAACAGTTTTATTGACAAAATACACGGACAATCACTTGAGTTGTACTAACTGTCGGCAACCTTATGTTATTGCAGTCAATTATCATCAAAGAGCAAAAAATGATTTTCACAATTTATGGGCTAGCGGCAGTCGAAGATCTTCTATGACTGAAGGCAAGTAAATTCGTTGAATGTTGAATGTTTTAAGCTTATTATTTTACCTTTTAAGTACCTGACTATATTATATACGTGTTCCTATTGCATATTTACTTTGGTTTCAAATTGGTCAATAATTAAAATCTTACGATGTTGTGTGTTATATGGTATAGGTGGTTACAAACCAAGGCTAAAGATCTTGAGTTAAACTGGCATACTGACAACCTATCGTGTGGTTTGACAACATACTCACTCTCCTGGATTTTGTATTACTCAAGGTACTATCATATCATGCAATATAGTTCCATAACAGATTTACTGGCACAATGATTGTATCGGTTTCGTAATGTTCTATTTTGTAGATACTTGATAGATAATAAATTTTCAATCGCCTGCTAATGTTTACACAGTTACTGATGAAAGAAAAGCAAAGTGGTTAAGTGGTACACTTGCAAATACCAGTCAAACACGTTCGTTGCCTCATAGCAAGCCAGTTTCATATTTCTTATACAATTGGTTCATTGCTTTTAAGCTATAATTTTACCAAAATTTTGAAGCATACGTTAGATTTTCTTTACTTATTTTTTAATGTGCAGAACCGCCTCTTGATTATGTGTATTTGGCCGTTTGTGATCAGGTTTGTTGACATTATGGCACGCTATTCCACTGTATCATCGCTGCTGTTTAGGGAGCCGAGTAGTTTTACAGGTAACAGTGATCAGGTTTGTCGCCATTTTGGCACACTACAAACCGTAGTTTTGAAGAATCCAGGGTTGTTTTACAGGTAACAGTGATCAGGTTTATCGTCACCACGAAATGGAAAGTATTAATTTCCAAGGTTGTTTTATTCTTCTAAATTATGGCTAATCATTTGCTCATTTATTTTGCTGAAGGTTTTGCCTGACCTTTTGAATTGCCATTGCAGCGTTACCCAACAGGCCATATGTATGTAGGTTTCAATATTTTGAAACCGAGTCTACATCACATCTGCTTTGTTGTTGCTTTTAAAGCCTGATAAAGAAGACAAACTACTGAGAAAGTGAGAATTTGAGAATAGTATGGTAAAGTCATATATTGGAACATAGCAAGAGTATTAGGAATCCTTCAGAGGAAGGTGGAAACTGCGGTGTCTAGGGTACATACTTTTTTCAGGTTATGTTATATTTGCTATATGTGACATTATGCATTCTCATTGTGTTATGTTGCGTCCTTGCAGTTCAACAAAGGGAACCCAGCTACACAATCCAAACACGTATCTACTTACAAAAAAATTCCAAGATTGATGACGGGAAAATTACAGACATGAAATCTGAATTATTGGTGACACGTAACCAACATAGTTTAATGCGAGCTTTAAACTGGATCACTTTTAGTTCGGTTAATGTTCAGATGGTGGAGACACGCCAAGGTCAGAACTGATCGGTACGCCTGCTCAAGGTAACCATCATTGTCTGCGTATTTTCTTATGTTTACCTGCATTTTTGTTCCATACAACTTTCAACTCTTTTTTGTTGTGTCAACGACTCTAGGTTGCATAATATTTTGCAGCCCTGCGTTTGTGTTGCAAGCCGGAAGGGAATAAAAGCCAATCTAAAAATGATGTGACGCATGATCGATGTTGGGTTGCAAAACGAACTGCCAATACGTGTAAGTACATATTCAATTATTTTTTAATTTCTTGCTGTCCAATGCCTCAAGAAGCTGCTAACACATGTGCATACAGGTACCATCAGATATCCAGCCTGATTCTATGGAAACAATGACCCACCACTGCTGGAAATTACTCGGGTCAGAAATGATGCATGTACAAGTGAATTACACCAGTTTCGAGTATTGGTTTCTTCTTGCAGAGGGTAGCAGTCAAGCAAAAGGTAACAAATAACTTTTTAGCAACTCATTCTGATAGATTAAGAGGTAATGTATTATAGCTTCAGAATATTCTACAAATTTGTTAAATAATAGTGTTGTTTCATGATATTGTTGTTCTATAATGTGTATTAAAAACTTACGCCGAGTTTCTACCTGAAGCAAAATACAAGCTAAATTGGTCATAGACTAGCCAAAGAAAACAAAATGGTGATTTTATAGCATAGATGTCGGCATGTTGATGGACCAAGTATGTTATGTTAACCTCAGTATGTTAATCGTGATATATAATAGTAGAACATTTATGCAAAAAAAAAGGAGCTGTAATCATATTATGTAATAACAGTTGTTGATTTTGACATATGAGGATAACACTAACGGCCTTGAAATACCGTATAATAATCAACGGTATGAAACAACGCCCCGCCGCAACGCGGCGGGCCGACGCCCAACTCGTTCTGAATATTTAGCATGTCTCGTTTGACTGATAAACTCAATACTTCTATGATTTTATGGTTTTTAATAGGTGGGATATGCTAAAATTCAATTTACGTGGTCTATTCAACTCGCCTTTTCAGTAACTTTAATTTGTTCTACCAATTTTTTTATTTGATCTACATTAAAGTATTCTAAACATCATTTATAAGCATAAGGAACAAACGGAATTTTTTATATGTGAGAATGTTTCTAATCAAACGATTTTGTGTTTAAGTCATACTTAAAAAATTGTAATATTAATTTTTGTATAAACATTATACGATGGTTAAGTTTTTTAGAAAAAAACACAAAGGGATTTATTAAGACTACCCTTAGACTCCTCCCAACGCTAAGGAGTGAGTGATTAGCAAGGTGATAGTGACGCGGTAAAGCTGTTGGGTCACGGAGTGAGAGCAGAAACAAAGAAACGAATGGTGAAAGCTTCACCTATGAGTTACCATGCATAGCGGGCCCTCTTTAATGTTTATCTTACTAATTTTTTTTTTTTTTTTGAACTAATTTATCTTACTAATTATTTGGTTTGCAAGTATGTAAATTATTTAATGGTGTATGAGAAAAGTCCTTACATTTTAGTATCTGATTTTCACTAACCGGAATACCTTTCATATGTTTTAGCCTGCAAGTATGTAAATTATTTAACGGTGTATGTAACTTTTTTTAAAAATGGGTAATTTTAATAAATAAAAAAATGTGTTGAATGTTAAAGTGGTATGAGAAGAGTGTGAGTAAAAAGTGAGATGGTGGTGAAGGAGAGGAATAACTAATGTAGCGTTGAGGTGAAAGATAAGTGTTGTGAGGGTTGTGAGTAGCTTTATCAGTCACCAGAAAGCAGTATCACTCACTTTTCACTTCAGCGTCACTTAAGCTTTCTCTTTCCACCTTTTTATCCTCATTCCCTCTCACTTTTTACGCATATTGGTCACAACACCCTCACCGGTTAACCCATCTTTTTTTATTATTAAAAAATATAACTTTTATTCATAAAATAAATACATTACACAGATAATTAAAAATGTACACGAACGAAATTAAAAACGTAAACTTTTCATAAATAAGAAAAAACGTATGTTCCTTCGGGTTCCGGGAGAGTGTCTCAGGTAGTGTTTCGTTGTTGACATTTTGTGTTGCATGGAGTGTTTTGTTGAAAATTTTTGTTAGTTAAAATGGTATTGAAAGTAGAAAGTATATAAAGTGAAGTTGTATTTAAAAATGTTAAAATTATTTAAAATTAAATAAAATGGCACTGGGAAAGTTTTCTCCTGTTAAATATACAAAGTAGCCATAGGGCCTCACATTCACATAAATCGAAAAGTGAAAGCCTCACCATTGCGAAACGTTTTTTTGTTGTTCTTGTATATGACCACCCATTCCTGCAGTGGGGTGGCGTGTGAATGATGTACCTCACGGAGTCTCACGATGTACTACGAGTAGCATAAGAGCACTACGTGAGTGCTACGTCATTTCAATATCAAATAACGTAACACAAAAAAATCACCCTTTATTATAACACCATCTTTTGAGACCCACCATTTAAAAAAAAATATACAATTTACAAATTAACCCCTTAACTAGTATTTCAATTATTAAACAAACTCTTCACTAATATTTCATTCATTAAATAGTAATACAAATTACAACTACTTAAAAAAAAACACACTTAAATATAATAACATGCGCAAATTTAAAAAACTAATACATAAACTAAAGAAACATGACTAATCTTTATCAACTTCAATAAAATCAGCACGTGCACGCCAAATATGCTCCACAAGCTGTCGTTGAAGATTAAGATGAACAGTTTTTTCACGTATTTCTTTTGCCTTTCGATGATGCATATCAAATCTGTAAATCCATCTTTGTTGCCTATGTCGTACCGAATTCACCCACAGTTCTTTGTACTCACTTAGTGCAAACTTTTGATCTTTTAAAATCATGTAGTTCTTTGGCTTTTCTTCTTTGCACTGCGCAACGGTCAATCCATGTCTGTTGTAAATTTGGTTGCGGATAAATATACATTTCGCTAGCTTCGGATATCATAAATTTTGTATCTTTTAAAATCATGTTATGCATTATGATGCACGAGTACATGATTCTCCGTAACTTGCCCACAGTAAATGCACGCGCCGGTTGGACAATAATATGCCAACGTCCTTGGAGGACACTGATGTGTGTTGCGTCACGTGTAATATAGAGTGATTTTGCCTATTCAAGTTTTAGATTTATATTTAGCTGACTTATCCTATAACACACACACACTAACGAGTAATGTACCCGATCAATATGTATATAGTGGTAAGCAGAGTGTCGATCACTAAGAGTGGAACGTAATATCTAGTTAATCTAATCAGTATTTTAAATATACTAAGTTAGTTTTACAATCTAATCTAACGCAAAGGGGTTTTAGTCTGAGAGACTAGATTTTTGGTTGATTAATTAAACTAATAAAACTAATAAGAACAGATACAGCGGAAGACTAACACGTACACAGATAGATAATAGATACAGATAGAAGTCTTGTTCTGTTGTTAAGTAGCTTGTCACTTGTTTTATATGATGAGTATCGTAAACTCTTCTCTCTCGTTGGATCTTAAATATAGGCGAGTAAACCTTGATCACTTATGCCTATCTTACTTTCTAGACGCTAGACAAGTAAGCGTGGAGGGGGTATGGCATCTCAAGCAAAACACAGCTAGACACATAGGTTATCAAAGCACATATACAAATCACCAAAAAAATATCATATAAACCAGTTATCGATTGGAAAACAATTTTAAGGGGAGCAGTATGGTGGCCACAAGCCCATCAATCCTGATGGATTATAGTATACTAATACAATAAAATAAAACTACTTAATGAATTAAATACATGCAGGACTTTCTTACTGCTCTAAGATCTTCGTTTATGGTGTGTCATGTGTTGTCTTTCGTCTGAATTCGTCTCCTTAGGGTTTGGATGCACACAAAATTTGTCGATGTCTTGGGGTATTTATAGTTTTTGTCATAGGGTTAGATGTGGCGCATTAACTAAGTAGATGCGGCGCATCTACTTAACTTCGCGTGTGGTGTAAGATTAATATATTCTGGAATATTCGTACACCGTTTTCAGATGCGGCGTATCTTGAATCTTTATGCGGTGCATGTCCTTCAGCGTCTTAGATTGTATTTGGTGAAGTCTTGATAAAGATACGGTGCATGTTGATAATGAGATGCGGCGTATCTGGTGTAGAACATGTTGGTTCTTCTTTGTTGACCAAGGTTCATATGCGGCGCATGATATAATCAGATGCGGCGCATGCTTCAAAGTCAGGAAATGGTCTTCGAATTCATCTATTCTGTAGACTTTTTCCATCTTGATCATTTATCTCCATATTTCGTCCAAAATCGTCAAGTTTCACCAATTGCTTGTTTTTACCTGAGAATTACTAAAGTAAACGATTAAGCACCAATTCTCATATATAATATAATAAAACAATTCAATTAAATAGGACAAATGACGACAATAAAATATACTTATTTGATGTCAGCAAATATCCCCCACTTGAACTTTATTTGTCCCCAAGTAAACTTTTGATTATAATTATAAAAATGTATCCGAAAAGAGATTAGGATGTATTTTTATATTTAAGCATTTATTCGTTTAATCATAATCACACAACCAAACACTTAACGAACTAGATATAAAATATATCTCTCAATCTCTCAACTTATCTAATTCGCTCAATTGTTCGGTCGTGACGAATATTCTATCATATGCTTGGCAAGGATACACATCTCCACCACTAAAGCTAACGAGTGACAATTCTAAAGCAGTAAAAAGGGTTTTGAGGCTTAAGGGTTTAACCTAGCTTTGTTCAAATATTTCCTGTACAAACTTAGTAGATCGCTGGCGCGAGTTGGTGTGTGCTTATTCACACACCTTTTCCTTGCCAAATTAAAACCTAAACAACCAAAAACTAATCATAAATTCCAAAGATATTGTGTTTTTGTGTTTGTGATCGTGCAGGTATGGATATTTCATAAACAGGCATAAATCAGGCCAAAAAGGACAAAAACGAGCACGAGATTGGAAAACGTGTCAAAAGCCAAAGCCGGGGAAGCAAATTACCATTTTGGGAGCTCAGATTGTCAAAATATACCTTGCTGAATCACAGAATGTCAGAAATAGTCCTTCGAGCAAAGTTTGCAGAAATGACAAAATCAGTCCCTCAACTTTCAGAAATTGTCAGAATTGGTCCATGGTAGATTTATTTTAAAGAAAAGTCAACGACAGTCCCCCTGAAATCAATAAATGATATTTATGGTCCTTGGATTATAACTTTGAGGATTTGGCAGAAATGGTCCCTCAAGTTTGAAAGTTGGCAAAAGTAATCCCTGGGTATTTATTTGTGGAGAAATGATATCATGGGTCCTTGGGAAATCAAAGGTTGGAAAATTTGGCCCTTGGATTAAAATTGGAAATTTGGTAGAAGCAGTCCCTGATTTTCAGATTTTACACATTTGGTCCTTGTGGTATTTCAAGTTACAAACCAAACGGATCCTTAGTTTTATTAATAAACCCAAAACCTTAAAATCCAAATCCAACCCAAAACACAAACACAAACACAACCCACAAGCCCACTCCCCTGGCCCAACAAACAAACCCAACCCACCCTGAGTAATAACTCAGGGTCAACGCGGGACAAACAACCCCTTCCCTCCTTCACCCTCATCCCCACTTGACTTGCAAATCCATCATTTCCCACCTCCACCAACTTGCCCACCTCTTCTGTCTCCCATCACCTCTAAACACCACAATCCAACAGCATTTAATGCTCCTTCATCCCTCTCACGCAACACAGAAAAATTGCAACTTCCCATTTTTGGCGCCAAAACTCAATCAAGGGCTAGGATCTACCATAGACCATCCAATGGTCCCAAATGAAGTGGGAAAGACACAAGTGGCATCCAAGAACCCTAATTGTCCTCTATAAATAGAAAATGTAGCCAATGTATAAGGCATGCAGATTTTTAGTTAACTTTAATGTCGTATTAGTTAAATTAAGCTTTTTCCATGTTCAATCAGTTTCAAACTTGTACTATCAGCTTTATTGGTGTAATTCAAAGTTCAATTAATCAAAGAATCAGTTCCTCTTTGTTAAATTCAGATTTTGTTCAAAATTGCTTAAAATTCCATTTTAGCTTAAACAATGTTAGAAGTTGTTACTTACTGTCCCATCAAGCTTATTTACCTCATTCATAAGCTTTTATAAGCTCAGTGAAGTTTAAATAGGTGTTAGTTCAGAAAATGCAAGAAAATCAGAAAATATATTGAAAAAAATTAAAAATATGATTTTCATAGCAATCCCTAGTTTCAATAAGCTAGATTTCTGTTAGTTTAAGCTCATATTAGCTTCTTATAGCTTCTGTGAGTCTTATATAGGTAGCATTAGTTCAAAAGCTCCATTGTGCCAAAAAGTCAACAAAAGTCAACTGTGCTTATTAATAAGCATAGTTGAGCTTATCAGAAGGTGTTGAAGGATCCTTGTACCTGATTTAGAAGCCTATTTAAAGATAGGCTTGGATCAAAAGCACCCTTGTTCAGCTAGGGTTGATTAGTAAGTTCCTTAAATTTTTAGCATACTTTCCTTAATTCTGCTTATTAGCTTAATCTAGTTAATTTGTGTTTCTATTTGCTTATTCTGTGTTCATTTAGTATATTGTAGTTGATTTATTGCTTAAGTAAGCTTAATTGTTCATTTGAAATCAATCTTACATCATTTAACTCAAGTAAACTGCATAACCTTTTTTAAAGTTTGTTTGTGCTTCATTTTAGCATTAAATCATTTAAAATAGCTTATTAGATCGTTCTGCATAAGTATCATAGTTTAGATAATCCATTTGCATTGAAAAACATAAAAACAGTCACATATAGGAGTGTTTGGATTTGCTGAGTCCTTTGACTCACAGGTTGTTTTTGTTGTTGTTTTTGGTTGAGACATATTGCTTTAGGTTCTAATACGTCGGTTATGTCATAAAAACCAGGCCTCATTCATATAAAAGTCAAAATCCACTTTTAATCTCTCATTTCCATTCACTGTCAAAGATTTAGTTTGCACAACCACTCATATAGGTTCATATCTAGTTTCACTAGCTTAATTTAGTCTCATTTTAGCTTATTATATCATATTCCGTCATTAGATTAGGATTCAAGTTCACAAAAGTCAAAGTGTTGCTTAATCTCGAAAGGTCAAAAGTTGCATAAGTTTTTAAAAATCTGTTTTGTTGCACATTTTTAGTTTCTTCATTTCTCAACTTATTTTTGTAAAACTCAGGATTTTTAATTTTTGTCAACTTGTGTTTTCAATTATAATTTTTGCTTAATTTTTATATTTTTCTTTAGTTGCTTATTGGTGGCTTAAAGTGGCTTAAAGTTGCCTGTTTGAGGCAAAAGTGCCCTGCAGCAGGGGTGTTTGTACCATAAGCCCAATTTCACAAGCCCTTAGCCACCTCACTATTCAAGCTCACTCTGAGCTTTTGGACTTTTTGGAAAGCCCTACTTACTGGCTTTAAGAACCTGTGCTTATTTGGTCCCTTAGTGCTTATTTGAGTGCTTAAAGTTAAGGCCAAAGATTGCCCCACTTGACTCGGTACACTGAATCAGTGTCCTATAAGCCATTTTTCAATAGCTTGCATAATGCTTATTAGTGAAGCTTAATCTGAGCTTTTTTGGCTTTTTGGAAAGCCAAATAAGCCAGCTTTCCATATCTGAGCTTATCTTGGATTTTGGAATTCATTTAGACCTTTTAAATTAGGTCTGCATATTGCCATTTCAGGCCTGTTTAAGTTGTGGATTTGGATTTTGCTTATTTGCCTATCTTAGAGTGCTTATTTGTTTGTTTTAGCTTATTTTAGATCACCTCAGTGTAGTTTTAGCTTATTTTCACTTAGGGCTCAACTTATTGCTTATTTGGTTTGCTTATTATTCTTAAAAACCAATTTTCAAACCATTTTGGCCAACTGATAAGAAAATAAGCTCACACAGAGCTTATTTGAGCTTTTTGCAAAATTTTGTTTTATAAAAATTTGTTATTTTTAGATATTAAGCGGTTGTGTAAAGAGGAAAAAAATAATTTAGAAAAAAATTGCAAAAAGTGGGGTTCGAACCTGGGAACTCAAGCACACACAGACACAACATCACACACCAATACCAACTGCCCTAGGGTCTTTTATCAGTTACCCTTCGCACCCCTTTTTATTTAACCCACTTTTTCCATTTTTAGTTTGTTTAACCTTTTAGCTTAAGTTTTTGCTTATTAATAAGTTGTTAGACCTTTTTACATTTTTCCTAGCATTCTGTCAGCATATAGTATTTGTAGAATTTTTTTTAATAATTTTCACTTTTCATTTAGTATTTTTAATAATTAAATATAACTTAATTAGATATTAATTAATAATACATAAATAAAAATTTAACTGCTTATTTATAAGCTTGTAGGACTTTTTGTAATTTTTCTAGGTTTCTGTAATTGTAAAGTAATTTTTAAAAAATTTCATAATTTTTACTATTCATTTAGTATTTTTCATAATTAAATTTAGTTTAATTAGTTTTTAATTAATAATAAATAAACAAACATTTTATAGCTTGTTTATAAGTTGTTGGAGCTTTTTATAATTTTCTAGGATTCCTGTAATGGTTAATTAGTTCCATAAAAATTTTCATAATTTTCCAACTTCATTTAGTATTTTTAATAATTTAAATTAGTTTAATTAGTAAATAAATAGTTTTTAATTAATAATAAATAATTAACAAGTCAAAAAAAACAATTTTCTTTTTTATTAAATTTTCTTTTATTATTAGGTTTATAGAAAAGTAATTTTTACACCTGTAGGATTAATACTGCTTAGATTTCACTTTTTACTGTACACGTTTACGTTATTTTTAATTTAAACGTACGTTTTTAAATTTAAATACGTTTTAGGATTATTTGATTTTACGTAATTGTTAATATTGCTTGTTTAAGTTGTTTTCATTCGTATTTGCTTAGTTTAATCACCCAATCCATTATAACATTTATCCATTCAAATTCACTCGATCATAAATTTCACACCTCGCAATGACATAACAACCCGGGAAAACACTATTCTTACACCAGATCACTTGTACTACACCTTAATGGTCTGACCTCATTGACCAACATCCTTGGTTGATTAGTAAGTGACTGTAAGGGCGTGGTCACGAGTCCTCGATGCTTCAACTAACGATGTGCTTCTTAGATCGTTGGCGCGTTATTTGCATAACGGATGGTCACCAAGTCACACACCAGATCACTGGCGCGTTAGTTAATTAATCTATTACTCTGATGGTCACTACCTTATTCATACATTTAACATTCTTACTTAGCCATCACTATATCTGGATGCTCGAAAGCTAACAACAAATATAATAATACGTTTGGGTATGGATAACATTTCGGATATAAATAGGTATAAAATAAAAAATATAAACAAACAAATAGATTAAGTCCTAATGTGTGGTTAATCACCTTCCCAACCCTCCTATGAATAAGACTCATATCATTGAATAACTCGCGCTTTAACACTTGTAACTCACGCTTTATGTAGACACGAATTATACTCAATAAAATCTTAAACAAAGAATAATTCATAGTTGGCGTTCCCAAAACGGCCAACTCCCATTCAATCCATAAATATAATAAAACAATAATAGTGGCGATATCATCCACTTAATACAAAACTTTACTTTATTGGTTTATAACAAACTTACCAACTCATTTATTTCTTTTTCTTTTCTCTTTTTTCGATTTTTTTTTTAATATTGCTAATGGTGTAAAATTTCACCACATCACTTATAACGATAACTATAGATAATTTTTTCATACTTTTCATGACTTCAAAAATAACGATAATAGTGTAAGTAGTAAACACACAAAAATCAAAACTAAAGGTATACAATATTTACTTTCACATCCAATTGCATTGTGCAATTTGCCGACCTAACCAAATATAATGAATTTACGCACACGAACACAGGTAATACAATAAAACAAAACTACTTAATGAATTAAATACATGCAGGACCTTCTTAATGCTCTAAGATCTTCGTTTATGGTGTGTCTTGTGTTGTCTTGTCGCCTGAATTCATCTCCTTAGGGGTTGGTTGCACACAAAATTCTTCTATGTCTTGGGTATTTATAGTTTCTGTCAGAGGGGTAGATGCGGCGCATTAACTAAGTAGATGCGGAGCATCTACTTAACTTCGCGTGGGGCCCAAGACTAATATATTATAGAATATTCTTACCCCGTCTTCAGATGCGGTATATCTTGAATCTTTATGCGGCGCATGTCCTTCAGCGTCTTGTATTGTATTTGGTGAAGTCTTGATAAAGATACGACGCATGTTGATAATGAGATGCGGTGTATATGAAGTAGAATAAGTTGGTTCTTATTCGTTGACCAAGGTTTCATATGCGGCGCATGATGTAATCAGATGCGGCGCATGCTTCAAAGTCAGACAATGGTCTTCGAATTCATCTATTCAGTAGACTTTTTTCATCTTGATCATTTATCTTCATATTTCGTCAAAAATCACCAATTTTCACCAATTGCTTGTTTTTAAATGAGAATTACAAAAGTAAACGATTAAGCACAAATTCTCATATATAGTATAATAAAACAAGTAAATTAAATAGGACAAATAACGACAATAAAATGTAATTATTTGATGTCATCAGACACCAAAAGCTCTTTCGATATCGTTCTTGTTTCGCTTTAAATACAGTATTTTTTGGGGTATTTGCAACCGTAAATGATTTGACAAAAGATGCCCACTCTGGGTAAATTCCGTCAGCTAGACAATACCCATGGTTAAATGTACGCCCGTATACTTTAAACGGAACCTTAAGGGCGATGTCATCAAGCAGGTCGTCGAATAATAGAGAATTATTCAAAACGGTAAGATCGTTATTCGCACCCGCTACATCAAAAAAATGCATGCCAAATCCACAAATCGTATGACGCAACGGTTTCAAGCATTATAGTTAGATACTTTTTATCACCTATGTGAAATTGGCCTTGCCATTCTTTCGGACACTTTTTCCATTCCAGTGCATACAATCGATGCTTCCCAAAATTTCCGATATCTTATGAACCAAGTTATGTGCGTGGTATAAGTTGCGAATGTCATTCTCGTCTAGTTTTCTTAAAAACTTATTCACATACAACAGGATTATACACATAGTAAAAAAAACTCTAGACAATCGTGTGCACATCCTTCACCTATTTGTAAATACTCATCTAATGCATTAGTTGTTATCCCGTACGCCAATTGGCGTAGGGCACATGTGCATTTATTAATCACACTAAAACTCATTACACCCGCACCATCGGGTCGGACTCTAAAGAAATAATAATGCTTGGGAAGAGGAAGATGATTTTGAATATATGTTTCAATACCTTGTACTATTTCTAACAATGGTTTACGGCTCATACGAAGCGTCGCCTAAAATTCTCGTCTGTATACTTTGGGTTATCACCAAAATAGTCAGCCATTAAACGTTCTTCAGCAATTTGACGTTCACGGGGATGTAACTACAGTGGCATGAAGGTCCGTGATGAGTGTCTAAATACTCATCATTTTATACCAATCTGAACTGCCAAAACATACAAAAACACTCAAATATGCATCAAAATACTTAAAATATCTTAGAAGTGTGTTTTATATGTTTCAAATACCAAATATGCAAAAACAGATAAAAAACGTACAAAGTTTGCATAATTGGCAGTTTCAGTCCCTCAAGTTTCAAAAATTGTCAAATCTAGTCCCTGGTAAATCAAAACATGAAAAATATCATCAAAGGTCCTTAGGGATTCATAAGTTGTCAAGTTTAGTCTTTTAAAGATAAAAATTACAAAATGACAACTTTAGTCCCTCAAGTTTCAAAAATGTCAAAATTAGTCCTTAAGGTTTAAAAATGGGAAATTAATAAAATAAACCTTGTACTATTCTAAAATGACAAAATTGGTCCTTCTGATAACATTTTGAGAAATTACAACCACAGTCCCTTAAAAATCCAAATTTACGTAAATGGTCCCTGGAGTTTGAGAAATTACAGAAAAGGTCCCTGGATATTTTTAAATGGAAAAATCACAAATTTGGTCCTTGGTTTATCATTTTTGGCAAGTTAAGTCCTTGAAAACACTTTGGGAAGATCACAATTACAACCCCTTAACTTTGCTAAAATTACATTTTTGGTCCTTGTTTACTACACTTAACCAACCGGACCCTTATTTATTAAATTACCCAAAACCAAAACCAATCCAAATCCCCTTACCCAGCCCATACCCTTCCAAGCCCAAAAACAAGCCCATCCACCCTTTTGTTATTTAAAACGGGCGTTGACCCCGTTTGACCATCCAATACCGCCCAAACCACCACTACTGTAGCTCCGTCTCTTTCACCCCTGCTTCACCAAAACCAGGTGGTATTTCCACCACCACCTCACCTCTCCACCTCACCCCCTACTCCCCTAACCCCTCCTTTCCACTTCACAGCAAACCCACACCCCATTTAATGCAATTCTCACTCCAAACCACTCCACAACCTCTGTTTTCTTCCATAAAGTCCCAACTTGCATAAAAAACATTCCCCTTTGCCTCCTAACACCTCCACAATACTCCAATAATCCTTAATTGTTCTCCTTTGGCCCCAGGTTAACGTGGAAGACTTTGGCGCCAAAATTGGTTTAAACGGATGAGATTGATTCAGAGAATTTAAGGGTCAAGATTGAAGTGGGAAAAGCTCCAAGTCACACCTGGAACCCTAATTGGAGCTTATAAAAGGAAAGAGAAGCAGAGGAGTCATCTATCTAGTTTTAATTTAAAAAGTGTATGTCGTATTAGTTGTTTTAAAAGTTCAAGTGTAATTTAAGCTTTCAAGTTTCAGTTTAAGCATTCTCAGTGTACTAGTAATCTTTTTAGTTAATAAAAATCAAGTTTGTGTTGTTACCTCAGGTTGTGCAATTTTTAATTTTATATCAAAAAATTCTCAATAAGCTGTGTACTTGTTATTGTTATGTTATAGAGACTATTAAGCTCACATAAGCTCCTAAGAAGCTCATTAAAGCTTTTAGATACCCTAAAAGCAGTTTAGTAATTAAAAAGCTCAAAAAATACAAAAAGTCAAAGAAAGTCAAACTGATAAGCTATTGGTGATAAGCAATGGAGCAGGGTTGATTTTGGAAGGCCTTGGGTTAGTTAATCTGTGGAGATTATTTAGGATTGGAGTTGAGATCTTTGGTTCATGGTTTGAGCAGGAAAGCAATCTTGTAAGTCCTCAAAATCTCATATTTGTCTTGTTACTGTAGTCTTGCTTATTGCTTGCTTTTTCAGCTTCTTTATGCTTATTCAGTCCTAGATAGTGATAATATAACATAAAATTGGTACTTTGTTTGTTGGAAATTCTAGTTGTTAAAATATCAAAGCTTCACAGTCAACTTAGCATAATTAGTATTATGGTGTATCTGTGGTAATTTTTTGTTTCTAAGTACTTGTTAAGATCTAATATAACATAATAAGTTATTGTAGTTCAGCTACATAAGTTCTTTAAGCAATTTACTTCACAAATCACAAAACAGTCTAGGTAAAGGTGTGTTTGGATCAGGTTGTTCATCTGAGTTCAAAGTAGTTTGAGTTGCTCTTTTTGCTTGCTTTAAGTCATATAGTGTAATATTAGCTAAGAAAAACAAAAATATCCAAGTCTCAATTGGTTAAAAGTCAAAATCACACTTAATTCTTCACCACAGTTAACTGTGGTGGAATTAACAACCTAGCTTAATTTAACTTAATACTAGCTTATAACATCTTATTAAACAAGTAGGATCAATCAGAAGTTCATCAAAGTCAATTGTTCATCAAAATCAAAAAGTCAAAAATTCCAAGTCTGTCAAATTGGCAAGTTTTTCTTTATGATCTGTAGGACTCATTAGTAATTGGAAATCCAAACCAGTTGTTGAATTGTGTTGTGTGGTAGCTTAACTTAATCTGTCACAAAGAAAATCCAAGTTTGAAACTCATTTGCTTATTAAAAAGCTCAATCAAAGTTGCCTAGTTGAACAAAAACCTCCCCTGTGCACAGGTTTTAAGCAAAATACCAAGATCCATAGTGTGCTTACCAGTGGGCCCCACACCCTAGGTTTCAGCTTAATTGTAGCTTAATACCTCATCTTTTCACATCTAGGTTTAGTCTGGCCATTAGCTTATTGTAGCATAGCTTTTAGGATCCCATTTGTGACCTGTGCAAAACAATCCACACTGATCACTCAGTGTATGACCACCTTTTCAAAGGCTCACACAGAGCTTATTAGTGAACCATAAGGGTAGCTTATTGGCTCAACTTGTAGCTTATCACCTCAACTTTGAACCCTTAGGTTTAGTTTGAACCCCCTTTTACTCTTGTGGACCCCACAAACCTTGGAACACAACTGCAGGGAAGAAGTACTCCCCTGCACCAGCTTACCACCACCACACCACCAACTTTAGTGGTGGCTGCAGCCCTCATCAGTGGACCCCAGTGGTTCAAATTTAGTTTAGACATCCCCCCTCCTACCAGGGTACAATAGTTGACCTTTAGTTTGACCTCTAGATCAGTGGACCCCACCTAGAATCACATCAAAACTCTGTCCCATTTCTGAGTCAGAAACCAAATAAGCAATTGCTTATTTTAGCTTTCCAGCTTATCCTAGAAGCTTATCTCACCAAATCTAGTTTAAATAAGTTCAAGTAACTTAGGTGAACCTGGCTTAACCAGTGTGGACCCCACAATAGTTCATTAGTGCTTAAATCCCTCCACAGTCAACAAAAGTCAACTGTATAAGCAAATAAGCACTCACAGTGCTTATTCTGAGGTTCCATAGTAGTTGTCTTTGTAAAAGTTTCTTATTTTAAGTATTTTAGTAGTTTTATAAAAGAAAAACCAGAAAAAGCAAACTTTAATTATAGTGATAGCTTCTATTTAATAGAAATTATCTATTTAATTTTCATTTCAGCTTATTATTAAGCACTTTTCCAATTTTATAATTTTATAAATTACCTAGTATCTTTAAGTAGCTAAATTAAATTTCTTAGATTTTTCCTAATCTGTTTACTATTTATTAGATTTAAAATTAGTTTAATTAATTAAATAGGTAATATTAGTAATTAAATAGATTTCTTTAATTTTAATTAACAAAAGTAGAATTTTATATTTTTCCTAAGTTTTATAAAGTAGTTAAGACTTTTAAAAAATAGTTTTATAATTTCTACTATCCGTTTTCTAATTTTCCTATTTAAATTAATTAACAAGTAATTAATTAGTCAATTAGCTTAAATATAATTTTTGGCAATTTTTTATAATTTTGTAGTATTCCTGTAGTGGTTAATTAGGTTTATAAATTTCATCATAATTTTCTAAAGGTAATTTAGTATTAATAGTAATTTAAAATAGTTAAAATAGTTTAATTAAGTTAAATAGTTTTTAATTAATAAAATACTCATAAAAAGACAAAAATATTTATTTTCATTTTTTATACTTTCTTCAAGTTCTTATTAAGGTTTAGAAATTATTTTTGTAAGTTTTTAGGTTAATTTGTAATACTTGTCATTTTTAGTTAATTTAATTTAAGTTTTAATTAGATTTTAATTAGTTTTATTAATTAAATAATATTTTAATTGTAAAATAATCATTTTCATAATTTCAATTTCATTTTCCATTTTCTTTAATTTTAAGTTTTCAAAAGTTTCAATTTTACCCCCTGTAGTTTGTAACCTGTTAAAACCCACTTTTCTTTATCCATTATCTGATTTTTCAATTTGTGCTTTTGTGCTTATATCTGTATTTCTGTTATAGTTTATATCATTTCATATTTTCCAAATATCAAGCAATCAGTAGTATAATCAACCCTCAAATCATTTTTGTTACTGTCCTCAGTACCACTCACTCTCCTAATCGTTTACAAATACAATTTCAATCTCGTTGGGATTTAACGACCCGGGGATTTCCCTATATTTCCATGGTCAATATTAACTTGCACTTTCTCCCAGGTGGGCCTATCAGCTGCACACGGTTGACTGGTTGGTTTGGGAGGAGTCAGTCCGGCTTCTTGTTTTTGCATCGATTGCTCGAACTCAAACTCTTGAAAAATCATATCTAGCTCCGCTATTTCTTCAAGCTCACTTTCACCGGAATAAGATGATTCGCTCATGTTTTTGCTTATATGTATAAGTGTTTTGAAATAAAAGATGTGTAGAATTTGATTGTAATGTGTAATATTTATAGTGTTATTTTATTTTATTTTTAAGAAAAAAAAAGAAGTAAAGTTTTATTTTTTATCCGTTCCACAACGTCTCCATCTGACTAAAGTACAACTTTTACCCTCGCCGTGCAGACAACGAGAGTTGAAATGGAGAGAAATAACAAGGGCGGGGGGGGGGGGGGGGGGGGGGGCGTCACGACGAGGCACAACAAGGGTGCTAAGATGGCACAGCGAGCCACGACAAAACATTACAACGGGTGCTCTAAGAGCACTGGGAGTGGGTGAGTGAGGATGCGGGGCGGGAGCCCTCACTCACGGGAAAACCGCCGCCGGCCTATCTCTCACGCACGGGGAGCCCATTTTGAGTGAGCAGCTCACGCACGGGGAGGAAAGAAAAAACGAACGTTGGACAAAGAAATCTAACTGTTGGAGGGAGTAACGGTTTTTTTATTATTATTATTTTTTTTTAATTTTTTTTTAATTGAATATAATGAGTGTTTGTTGAGGGTGGAAAGCACAAAACCAAAAAAAAAAATAATAATAATAAAAAAAAGAGAGCAAAAAAAAAAAAAAAAAAAAAAAAAAAAAACATCCGATCCAAACCAAAAAAAAAAAAAAAAAAAATCAACTATATGGAGCATAAAAGAATAGGTTCGACTATATTGTTAGACGAGCCGTTTGAGTGGTCTAACGATAGTAGTTTCAAGTTTTTTGCTAACGCGATTGACGCAGATGAGGAGGAAGATACGGCAAGTCGACACGAACATCAGTAAAACGCGATCGGATCACAGCTGAAAAAAGATTGCATCGTGATTATTTTGTGAAGAACCAAGATACAACGATCAAGTGTTTGAAGATAGGTATCGTATGCCTAAACATTTATTTTTAAAAATCGCACGTGCTATTGAGTCTAGATTCGAGTATTTTCAAGAAGGTTATGATGCTAGAGCCAAAAAAAGTTTCACAGCCATACAAAAATGTGCGTCTGCCATTAAACAACTCGCAACCGGTAATCCACCGGATGAGTTTGACGAATATTTACAAATGGCTCAAAGAACGTCACGTGAAAGCCTTCAATTTTTTTGTGAGGCTATTATTCAGATATACGGTCTAAATTACCTACGTAGGCCAACAAGCCATGATATTGCATGTTTGTACGAAGCACACGAAGCTCGACATCACATTCCGGGTATGATCGGTAGCCTAGATTGCACACATTTCAATTGGAGGAATTGTCCAATCGAATTGAGGGGTCAATATAAAAGGGGTGATCATCGATACCCCTCGATTATGATGGAGGCAGTGGCGTCTCAAAATTTGTGGATATGGCACGCGTTCTTTGGACCGCCGAGTTCAAACAATGATGTGAATGTTGTGATGCAATCTCTGCTATTCCTCACCGAGCATAATGGTACGACACCTAAGTGCCCATTTGTTGTGAACGGCCATACGTACAAGCGTGGTTACGATGGCATAATATTATGTAATGTTTATTTAATTTTAATGAAATTTTAGTTTTTAATAAATTTTAATAGAATTTAAAAAAGAAAAAAAAAAAGTAAGTGAAAGGCGAGTGAAGTGGGACCTCTAAAAATATGAGTGAGTGAGAAAAAAAGTAAGAAATGATGTGCCGCATTTCAATTTGTTGAGAGTGAGTAAAAGGACTAGATTAAACTATCATAAACAGTGACACATGAAAAATTAAAGTGGACCCCCTACACGGGAGTTGGCATGAAAGCAAAAGAGGTTGTGCGGGTCACATTTTTAATAGAATATTAAATATGTGGAATGCTTTTTTCATGAAATTTAAAAACAATATTTAATTGTCTGCATGTTAAAATGTCTTTATTGAATTTGGTAACATTCCGTTCATTAAAAAAAGTACTCCCTCCGTCTCATAATAATAGTCCATATTTCCTTTTTGGGATGTCTCAAATTAATTGTCCACTTTCATTTTATAGTAAAAACTAGAGAATCTATTGTGGAAATATTCTATTTTAGTGGATTAAAATAAAAGTGACCCCACTTTTATTAAACTTGGTGTTTTTTTGTCTCCTGACAATAATTTTGAGACGGAGGGAGTAATAATAATAAGTAAAATAGAGGTGAGTTATTTTACATACTAAGTTTTTTTATAAACTGAGAGACAAATCTCCACCATCCATCTAGTTTGATCTAATGGTGAGGATTAACCTAAGATTTAATAGACAACCTAAGTCCATATTTTTTTATTGTCCTTTTGTCTTTCTTTTTATTCACTTTTATTTATTTTTTCTTTTTTTGTCTTTTTTTCCCTTCCTATTTACGTTTTCTTTTTCTTGCATTTTTTTGCATTTTTTCCTTCTTTTTGTCTTTTTTTTCTATTGTTTAAAAAAAAATTCACGTTTTTTTTTCATGCCTTTTTATTGTCTTTTTTTATTTATTTATTTTATTTTTTTTTAAATTTAACTTTTTTTTCTTTCTTTTAAAAGAAAATACACCATTTTATTTTAAATTTACGAGTATTTTTTTTAATTCACATATTTTTTTAATTTAATTCACGTTTTTTCACTTTTTAACCTTTTCATCCGTTTTTAGACATATTCGTCCGTTTTCATAAATATTCATCTATTTTCATACGTTTTCTTACGTTTTCGTCCGTTTTCATACATATTCGTCCGTTTTCTTACGTTTTCGCACGTTTTCATACGTTTTCGTCCGTCTTCATACATATTCGTCCATTTTCTTACTTTTTCGTCTATTTTCATCCGTTTCTATACGTTTTACGACCGATACATTTTCATCTGTTTTCGTCCGTTTTCATCCATTTTCATACGTTTCGTCCGTTTGTATACGTTTTCGTCCGTTTTCATATGTTTTCGTATGTTTTCATACGTTTTCGACCGTTTTTAAATGTTTTCAAACGTTTTCATACCTTTCTGAATATCACAAGTGATATACTGTGATTATCAGAATATCACTTGTGATATTCAGAATATCGTGAGTGATATTGAATATCACTCGCGATATTCTGAATATCACAAGTGATTTTTAACATTCTATAACATGACAATCACAAGTGATATTCAGAATATCGCAAGTGATATTCAAAATATTGCAAGTGATATCTGAATATCGCAAGTGATATTCTGAATTTCACAAGTGACTTTCAACAAATGTTCTGTGACATGAAAATCGCAAGTGATATTCAGAATATCGCAAGTGATATTCTGAATATCAAAATTGATATTCTGAATATAAAACACAAGTGATATTCAGAATATTACAAGTGATTTCACGCTTTTTTTTAATTTACTTTTTTTCAAAAGTGATATTTTGAATATCACTCTGAATATCACAAGTGATATTCTGAATATCACAAATGATTTTCAACAATTGTTCTGTAACATGAAATTCACAAGTGATATTCAGAAAATTACAAGTGATATTCTAAATATTACAAGTGATATTCCGAATATCACAAGTGATTTTCAACTAATATTTTGTAACATGAAAATCACAAGTGATATTCTAAATATCACACGTGATTTTCAGCTAACGTTTTGTAACATGAATATCACTTGTAATTTTCTGAATATCACTTGTGATATTCAGATTATCACTTGTGATTTTTATGTTACAAAACATTAGTTGAAAATCACTTGTGATATTCAGAAAAACACAAGTGATATTCAGAAAATCACAAGTGATATTCTGAATATCGCAAATGATATTCCGAATATCACAAGTGATGTTCAACTAATGTTTTGTAACATGAAAATCACAAGTGATATTCTGAATATCAAAAGTGAGATTCAGAAAATTACAAGTGTTATTCAGAATATTATAAGTGATTTTCACATTTTTTTAATTCACATTTTTTTCACATTCTTACGTTTTCTTCTGTTTTTGTTCGTTTTTATACGTTTTCTTTCGTTTTTATATAAAAATGTACAAAAATGGACGAAAAAAAGTTGATTTGATATTTAGGTGTTTGTTAAGATGTGATAGCGTCGTGTAATGTAGCGGCGATAAAATGTATTATTGATCTTATATAAAAGAAAACTGCTACTTGGATGAAATATAAAACTATAAAAGTTATGAGGTAAATCAACTCTCATCCGGTTTTAAAGTTATTTCACAATACAAATAATCCCACATCAGTTAAAGTTAACGATCTCATTACATTTGATGACGCTATCACATCTTATCAAACACCTAAACAACAAATCAGGCCACTAACTAACTCAAACTAAACAAACCACGATACTAAAACTATTATGAACAAGTAATACTAAAACACCATTGTGTGTTTGAATATCACAAGTGATTTTCAACAAATGTTTTGTAGCATGAAAATCACAAGTGATGTATTCTGAATATCACAAGTGATATTCTGAATATCACAAGTGATTTTCAACAAATGTTTTGTAACATGAAAATCGCAAGTGATATTCTGAATATCACAAGTGATATTCAGAATATCACAAGTGATTTTACATTTTTTTTAATTCACGTTTTTTTCACTTTCTAACGTTTTTGTCCGTATTCATACATTTTCGTCCGTTTTCACACGTTTCTGAATACCACAATTGATATTCTTAATATCACAAGTGATATTATGTCATATTCTAAATATCACTTGTGATATTAAGAATGTCAATTGTGATATTTAGAAACGCATGAAAACATACGAAAACAAACGAACACGTATGAAAGTGTAAAAACACGTTTGAAAACGGATAAAAACGTATAAAAAATGGATGAAAACGAAAGCAAACACACGAAAATGGAGAAAAACGTATGAAAACGAACGAAACCAGTGAAAACGTGTAAAAACTGCCGAAAATGTATTAAAACAGATGAAAACATCTAAAAACAGACAACAATGTATAAAAACGAAAGAAAACGGACAAAAGCATTAACATATGAAAACAAACAAAAACAGACGAAAACGTATAAAAACAGACGAAAACATAAAAAAAACTGACGAAAACAGACAAAAACGTCTGAAAACAGACGAAAACATAAAAAAATGGATGAATACTTATAAAAACAGATGGAGAAGTATGAAAACGAACAAAAACGTCTAAAAACGTATGAAAATGAATGAAAACGTATGAAAACGCACGAAAATGGACAAAAACGTAAGAAAACAGATGAAAGAAGACGAAAACGTCTGAAAATAGACGAAAACGGACAAAAATGTCTGAAAACGTATAAAAACTACCGAAAACCGACAAAAACGTCTGAAAAGGGACAAGAATGTATAAAACGGACAAAAATGTTTGAAAACGGACGAAAACTTGTAAAAACGGACGAAAACGTATAAAATTGGATGAACATCTGAAAGCAGATGAAAACGTCTAAAAATTAACGAAAACTTAAAAAAATAGACGAAAACATATAAAAATGGATGAAAACGAATGAAAACGGACAAAAACGTAAGAAAGTGAAAAAAAAATATGAATTTTAAAAAAATACACATGAATTTAAAAAAAACGTGATTTTTTTTAAAAGTAAAAAAAATAAATAAATAAACGTTTATTAAAAAAAGCAAAATAAGTTGTGAAAAAAAAAAGAGAAAAAAAAAAAAAAAAAAAAGGCGCTTGAAAAAAAAGAAAAAAAAAGCTTGGAAAAAAAGTGAACAAAAAAGGAAGAAAAAAAGAGAAAATAGAAAAAGCGTAGATAAGGAGAAAAGAAAGGGAAAATAGAAAAAAGAAAAAAAGAAAAATACAATGAATAAATAAGAAAGATAAAAGGACAAGAAAAAAATATGGACTTAGGTTCTATTTTTAAATCTTAGGTTAATCCCAACCATTAGATCAAATTAAATGAATGGTGGGGATTTGTTCCTCAGTTTGTATAAAAAAACTTGTTCCAAAAAAAACTTTTTCAAATAAAATAATAATAATAATTTGGCAACATGGCTCTGCCAAAATTTAGGATGGCCCATCTCACATATGCCATATTTTGGAGGTAGTAGTAAAACTTTTGTGGTGCATTGTAAACCGCTTTATTTTTCCTTTAGGCCCTAATATTAGACTAAGATTTTAGCTTTAAAATACGTTGGTATACTTTACTTTAGAGCTTATTTTGTTATGAATGTGCATCTGTATTTACAGAAGAATGATATCGTTAGATATAGCCACGTTAAGAAACTTGGATATGTTCGAACAGGTTGAGTTATTATCACCGCTTCATGGCTTCTATTTTCAACGAGCTTAATAAATGACTTCTGATTTCTTCTTGTAAAAACGTTTTTTTTTTCCTTTTCTTTTCTGATATTGCTAGTTTTTTGAATTTTTCCTGAATAATTCACGAGATTTGATTTTGAAAACTCAAATGGAGTAAAATATTTTCTCTTTTTTTATAAAGATCTTTTAGAGTTATTTGCACCTAAAATCAACTTAAGACTTTTCAATAAAGGTGAGCAACAATTCCGAACTAAAACCAAAAAAACCAAAATGACCACGCCAGAAAAACCGAACAAATTTCAAAACCGATAGTGCGGTTTTTGTTTTTAAAAAATCATAAATTTTTTGTTCAGTTTTTGGTTTTATATGATAAGCCAAACTGAACCATCCCATACTAACATCATTAAACTAATAAATAAATACATATATTTTTTTTTTACTTAGCTAGAACTATAATAAATTTTTAAAGTTACTTTAATTTATTACATATATAAATCTCATCTTTATTTACATATTTATCTAATCTTATTGCTTAAATATTCAACTCATATACATATAATTTTGATTTGCATTAGAAGTTTTTGCGAAAGTATTTCAAACATGTAGAAAGATGGTTCTTCAATTTAACAAAAAAAAAAAATAATAATAAAAAAAAAAAATAATAAAAAAATTAACGCAGGGTTTGGTTTTGAAAACTTAAAAACCGAAATTTTGGTTCGAAGTTTGGTTAGCCAAAACCCGTCCTAAATCTCCTCATGTTCACCCAGTTGCTCTTTATCATTTGAGCACTCTTAAATGGTTTGAAAAAAAAAAAAAAAAAAAAAAAAAAAAAGGTGTTTCTTTGGTTGGCTAGTGTTTTCGTTGAAATAGTTCCGTTCAATAGTTTTCATGTTAACTACTAGTAATTAATTTGTTTGATTTCGTAAAACATAACAGCAACTTTAATCAAACTTAAAATGACTTAGCAAGATATATTAAAATAACTAAGACCTAGTAATAATGTTTTTCCAATATTAATTCAAGACTAAACTTATGCGATTTTTCAAACTTTTGGTCGATCATCTGGATTCTTCTGTTTGATACGGGTTTGTTTGACTTTAGAGTTTTAGTACAATTAATCATGTACTCATGAAGAACGAAAATTTTATAACGGCATATAATTATAGTTGAGATATTTTAATTAAGTGTTTCGTAAACGTTTAATGATTGACATTGACAAGTCTTCATTATCATCCGAGATGACAACAACATTATCCAATTTCAGTTTAACAAATTTGGATTAGAATATGAATCGAGATTGGGATGAATTTTTCAAAAAAGAAAAATGAATGATAAGATAGGGTAATTTTGGGAATAACATTAATTTTAGAAAATAAAAAACTATTTTTAAGGCAACTATCACAAAAACTATTTTTAAAAACGTTTTATTTAGGAAAGTAACAAAATATTTAAATTTCAGTTTTAAAATGATATTGTAAAGATTAAACATGACTCATTTTTTAGCTTTTTAAGAATTAAAGAAAAATGTTTTTGCTTTATATGTAGTAAAGATATGAACAACAAAATAGTACCAAGCATGCTATGTAAACAACAAAATAACGAGCGTTTAACTCATATGTACACACCTTAATCTAACGATGTGCGTGACCGGTTCCCTGAGCATAAAATATCTAGCTACATGCTATCTGCTATCTTATCATATATACTGTATGGGCTATATTATACAAACCCTTCCTATATTGTCACATCAAGAGGGTTTGATCATAGCGTACAACACGCGATACACATCGTAAAATCCGGTGCTGCATCCAATGATTGGATACCCACCGTATGAGAGGGTGTGAATAACTCATACTGTATTGCACAAAAGATAAAACAAGTATAACAAAATACTAAGAGCATTTATAATGCAAAAATTCTTTAATGACTTTTTACCATTTAAAGTTTAAACATTAATATCTCATTACTTTTAATAAACAAACATTCATTTATAAAAACATGATACAATGCTTAAAAGTTTTTCCAAAAACTTTCTATGTGTTTTTATGTTAAGTTATAGATAAACGTATACCTTACAAATGTGAAAAGTGAAAAGTCTTTTGTCAAACGCTTAGGGGGTGTTTGGTAGAGGGAAATAAGGGGAGAGAAATAGAAATGCTTCCATTTCCATTGTTTGGTAGATTATGGAAAACAAAAAGCGGAGAATTCAAATATCTCATGGAGAATTGGCCTTTGCTTTTTTAATTCTTTGGTTTCCTTTGGGATTGGTGTGGAAATGGTGAGGTACATGTGAGAATTGGTTGGTCTACACAAATAAGTGGACACGTGCTATCTCAAGCAAGAATAGGGGTTGTAGAGACTAATTTTTGTTACTCGCTTTTTTTTTTTTTTTTTTTTTTTTTTTTTTTTTTTTTTACTCGTATAAAATAATTTTTGTAGTTACTCATATACAGTACAAAATTTTTGTAGTGATTTTTTTTTAATTTATTTACTCATCTAACAAAATAATGTCAAACAAATAATTTATCAAATAAAAAAATTATTGCTTATTTCTTGGGTCAAGTCTCTTTTGTTACCAAATACTGGAATCTAACAAAATTTTCTACTGATTTCTATTCTCTGAATTTCTAATCTCTACTCCATTTCTATTCTCTGAATTTCTCTCTACCAAACGTGCCCTTAAAGTTTTCACAAGCTATTGCTACAAATTTTCACAAGCTAGTATGCATAAAAGTTTTCACAAGCTGGTATGCATTAAAGTCTTATAAATGTCATTCTTAAAGTTTTCACAAGCTAGTATGCATAAAAGTCTTATAAATGACTTATTCCAATAGCAAAAAGTCATTGAGAAAGCTAGTGTATGGTCTGAAAAGAGCATTATCATGACTCATGACATTTACAATACGAGAATCGTAAAATACGAACACCTCACATCCACAATCTCATTTCCAAAGGACCACAAAGCCAAGATAGTGAGATATACCTTATTACTTCCAACCGAACAACTACCTCAAAACATTTACTCCACATTGTTCTAAAAGGCGCGCCAAGGCGCCGCCAAGGCGTCGCCAAGGCGCGAGGCGTGGCCTCGCCGCCACGAAATAGACCATGGCGGCTGCTCTAGGCGTGGCGTGGGAAAAGGCGCGCCTTTTGGTAAGGCGTGGCGCGCCTTTTTGAAACAGTGTTGGTTTTTTTTGTTTTTTTTTAATTATTATTATTATTTTAATAACTATTTGAACGATCATTTGAAATTTGGGCTATTTGTTATTTGGGTATGATAATTATATAATAAGTAGTAGTTAAATGTCTAATATAGTAGTCCAAATGTATATGAAATATGATATTATAACATAAATGATAAATATATAAATATTTTTTCGCCGCCTTAGTCACGCCGCAAAAAACGCCATGGCTTCGCCATGGCGCGTAAGGCTTGAGGCGTGACCTTGCCGCCACGCCACGCCTCACGCCATTTATAACATTGACTCCATTAAACACTTTCTACCTAAATACTCCGACAATTTCCCAAAAACTACTCCTTTTGTCAATATATACCACCTCTCCATTCAATTCCCTTTAAGTAATAAAAAAATAAATAAAATCACATTCTCGAAACTTAAATTAAAAAACCAAAAAATCTTTAACCTCATTTGTCTCTTTAATATTTTCCTTCTCAACGTCACCAATGACGTCATCCTCGGTTTTAAACACCCCTTTAACAAAATCTTCTATATCTATTACTTTACTCTCATCGGTTTCATCCAACGGTCCAGGAATAAAAGGTGGTCTAGAGATCATCACGACTTTTTCCCAGTCAACGCCTTTAAAGAAATCATGACCCTTGATTTCATTAACCGATATCCTCTGTGTCGGATCCTTTTCGAGTAATCTACGGATCAAATCTCGTAACGACGTCGGTTCGCCAACTAGCTCGGGTGTTTTCGATAAAACACGATAAAATGTTTCTTTCCTGTTTATTCCACGAAACGGTGTCGTACCGTATAACATTTCGTGTAATACGACTCCTAAACACCACCAGTCGACCGCGTAATCGTGACCGTTTCCTTGTATCATTTCTGGTGCCACGTATTCTTCTGTTCCTACGAACGAATTCGATTTCGTTATCGAATTCGTGTCGTATGACGAGTCACTCGGCTCCGAGTTGACCGACTCGGCCGGGTGGACCGAGTCGGTCCCGGAGACTGCAGGGTAGCAACACTTGTATAAGTTGGAAAACACGTTTTTATTTTTTGGTGACTGGTTTAAAGTTTTTGGCGCCGCTGTCGGAGACTGTTTTGCCGAGGGCGTGAAGACTTTTGGTGCAAGTTTTGTAGATAGATCAAAATCGACAAGCATTAGATGTCCGTTTTCCTGAATCATTACATTTTCGGGCTTTAAGTCGCGGTAAACAATGCCTAATCCGTGTAGATACTCTAGCGCGAGTACTAATTCCGCTGCATAGAACCTAAAAAGTAATTATAATTAGTAAACAGTTTCGAGATATCCGAAATTTCAGATAACAGTTTTATGTATTTTATATATATTTACCTGATGAAATCATCGGAGAACATTTTCTCCGTTTGTTTCTTCCTTAAATAATTAAGATCACGCCCTGGACAATAATCAATAGCGTAACCAACGATATTATCAGTCGATAAAACACCTCGAAGTTTAGGCAACAAAGGATGTTGGCATTGTCGTAACACTTCTTGCTCAAATAATATTCTTTTGTATTCGTTACCATCATGACTATCTTTCTTTAGTTTTTTCGTGATCGAAGCTCTCGATATCGCTTTTAAAGCGAGTAATTCGCCATTGTTGGCTTCGTTTTGGACCAAAAACACGACCCCTTTAGCACCACGACCTAAAGGTGATATAACTTTTAGTTTTTTAATATCTAACGATGGTATTTGAACGATTTGATCTTCGTTCATGGCAGTGATGATTTGTTATGTTGTGTTGTATCTAGGTGTTTTTCTTTTTTATGGTTTTAAATTGTGTGTGAATGTTGTGATGTTTGGTTTTTATACATGGGTTGGTGAACTGGTGAAGGGTGTATAGAGCGTGGGGAAGGGGTAATTTACTTGAGAAAGAAAATTAATAGTCAAAATGGGGTGTGTTTCTAGAATTTATTCAATCTTGAGGGCTGTCAAGTGTCTTCAATACTCTTCATGACTTATTTTTTTTTTTTTTTGCATTAAACAGTTTTCAAGGCAATTTCCTATTTATAATTATTATTCGCATCATTACGTGCATATGCTGTATATGGGTTATATAGTAATATATTCGGATTTTATTCTGAGAATATTTACTAAAATATGTAATAACTATACGTGATTGAATGCGTCACATTCAGAAATAATATATGGTGTTGAATTAATGTTCTAATGAATTCGGTTACAAAAAAGATAACATGTACATTAGAGCATCTGGTATATAGCATATGACTAGCGCCATTCTCAAGCGGAGTCCCAAATGAGACCGCCATTCTAGCGCCACCACATCATCTCATGTCCAGCGTGAGTTAATTGTCGTCACGCTAGTTTGTTTGTTTTCATTTTTGATTAAAAAAAAAAAAAAAAAAAAAAACTAGCCGAAGCTAGAAAACAAACATTACAAAAGGACTATAGAATCTATAAGTTTACGCAGTCAATCTGCCCAATTAATACTATCTTCGGATTTCTATAAGAAATCAACAAATACGATTGAGAAACTATAGATTCCCAAAACACCACCTTCTTAGGGGGAGTGTTAGAGAAAATCAAACGATTTATACAGCTTCATATAGACCACATAAGAGTACCCTCAACGCCTTCAAGAACATACTTCGCCTTATTCGAAACATGTAAAGATCGAAGCCACTCGAACCACTCCATAATATTAGCACAAACCGGAATGTCAAGCTCCCACCACCAAGCTAGCATAGCCCACAGATCCAAAGCCATATCACAAGAAAAGAATACATATTGGCCGTTTCAACGTCTGCCTGACAAATGGAGCATAAGGTCGATCCAACATCGATACCTTTTCTATCCAAGTTAACCCTAGAAGGGAGTTAATTGAGCATCAATCTTCAAATAAAAATATTAACTTTAATAGGGATGCTACGAACCTATCGAGTAGCATTAGGAGTCGTATCTAAGGTTTTGGAATCGATCAAATACCGAGTAGACGCGACAGAAAAGCCTGAAGAATCTAACGCCCAATGCCAAGTATCACCCTGATCAGAAAGCACTATATTCGCAATCATTGATTGTAAATCAGAAAATTGAGCTATCTCCACTCCTCCACGCAGTTGTCGCCTGAAGGCGGAGCTCAAATCCTGAAGAGATAACCGATTCACAATGGAACTATTCATATCCATGTCAAGCAGATAGATGCGAGGGATTGAGAAGTGTTCTCCCAAAACTTGTTCGAAGCACCATCCCTAATTTTGCGAACACAATAAGAGAACAAGTCTATACCTTTTTGTGGTCCACTGGGTGAAGCTTATTAAGTTAAGCGAGCCTATGTGAGAGTAGTACCGGGTTGGGTGACTAACCGGGAAGTCCTCACTTGGGGACCACAAGCTCTAATGATATCAACCAACTGCCTAGCGCAGTTGGCCACCAGCTACCTTAGAAGGCTTAGCCTAACCATTTGATGTCTTGATCCAACAAAGGACGCGTGTTCGATTCTGTTCCGCAACATGGTTGGGTATTGGGTGGAGGTATTTCACAGGCATCAAACCTTTGTTGGGTAGGGTTGATGGGTACCATTATGGTACACAAGGTTGAGGTGTCCCTGCCAATCTACACTTTTTTATCCAAATTTATACCTTTTTGTTTAATGCGTTGAACGGAGGATAACATACCACCCCAAGTACTATGGCTGAGACGGTTAACAGAAGTGTCATTAATACCTCTAACAGAACCATATATGCTTTTGATAACCCTCACCCAAAGGTCAGAAGAACAACGAAGAAACCTCTATATCCATTTAAACAGAAGACCGATGTTAAGCCCGAAGACACTCCCAATTCCAAGACCACCAAAATCCTTGCTAGCTAAAGATTTTTTCCATCGCACCCATGTCATTTTAAGATTGGTTTTGACAATGTGTTTGGGTGTGTTTTGATAGTGTGTGTTGAGTAAGAAGTTAAAAAAATCGTGTAATATAAAGTTTGTTTTGTTTGTTTGTTTGTTTTTTTTTTTTTTTTTTTGTTTTTTTTTGTTATTTGTTTTTTTTTAATATAAAGTTATTATTATTATTAGGGTTTTGCTAATCTAAGCGCAATTAATAAAGACAAAATTTCATTTTAAATCAAAAAATGCATTCAATGAACATTTATTTATCTCTAAAATTACCGTAATTGATAATCATTTTGATATTAATTAACTCAAACATTCCTTATATATAGCTAATCTTTGCCCAGTGGGCAGAGATTAGCAAAACCATTATTATTATTATTATTATTATTATTATTATTATTATTATTATTATTATTTTGCTTTTTTATTTAATTTGTCAAAATGGCTTGAGTGATTACTCATAGAGTATTTTTTATTTTTAGTTTTTTGGTGCAAACTAATAGAGTATTTTGATGTATGAATGTGAAAAAGTAAAATTTGTCAAAATGTCAAAACGGCTTGAGCCATAGCAGTCATGTTCTTACCACTCAAAAAGACAACGACCAATTTAGATGAACACCATTTAACATTTTAACCATTTCGATATATCAATGGTTTCACACTTAACATAAGTGAGTTAAATGACAACGTCCCATAACAAAGAAAATTACGAGGCTTATATTCACACATTTACGAGTCGTACGTCTATTATGTAAGGGTTGCCTACTCGGCTACTCTTTTTGGTCTGAACTGGATTTGGTAGCTCTACGAGTCTTCCTCATTCGATTATAATGCCATTACTTTTGTAGGGGGATTCGAACCTGATAGAATTCACGCCTGACGAAAATGATAATGACTCGATGAACTTTTCATGTATTGTCAATCCTAGCACGACTACAAATTATTATACCAACAATATTTTTTATGGTATAACATTTTAGCAGGCCAGTCGGGGATGGCAACTTTTTAGATGGTTGTAATTTATCTAAAACTAAGCTATACACTTGTAATAAAAAGAAAGTCAAAAGAGGTTGCGAAAATTAGAGGCTACAAATTGTTGAGTTTTAAATTTTTTAGTACACGCGATTGGAAAAATATTAGGATTTCTGCCACATCATTTGCTACGTAACCTTATATATGTTATTGTCAACTAAGGTCACGTACGCGCAGAACAATAAGTCGACACGATTTAGGCCATTTGGCAAAGTTGACGTAGTGTATATTTTTAGAACAACCAACAAATGTGGTTTTTAACGTAGTGTTTTATTATCTTGTTCAAAAAAAGAAAAAAAAAGAAAAAGAGAAAAAAAAAAAAAAAAAAAAAAAAAAAAAAAAAAAAAAAAAAAGACGTAATGTTATATTAGATACAGTTAATAATATTTGAAGTTTTAACACATTCCAAGTTATACAAAAGGTAGAAAGTAACAATGGAAAGTCACGTTCGTGTAAACTACAACAATATCTCATCCCGAATGTAAAGAGACCGGAGAGATCTCCGGAAAGTGTTTTTGTTTTTATAAAGTGGCTTAGAGCACTTGGTATGCAACTAAGCAACCCCTATGGCTTGACACCACACCAGAGCTCGCGTTATAAGGCTTCGTGCCAAATTTACTACCCGAGTTACATGAATATTAAACGGCCCTATGGCTTGGCACTGCAGTTACATGAATATTTAACACTAACCTACCAAAAACTATGATATTTGCCGGTTCCGACAAAATTTTTCATGGTCAAAGATAAAGAAGTTAAGCAATCAGGATCATAGAAACTTAGATATAAAAATGTCGTCTTTATTTCATTCCCACAGATATGTAGCTCAAATCCATACGCAAGCTTTTGTTATAAAAGACCAAATTCCAACAATTTCATTAATGGATGTATTAGCTTTTGTTATAACGATTTTTCTTGAGCAACTTAATACCCTCAAGTCAAGAACATACCTAATTTTATCAATATGGTTGGCCATTTACATAATTCCTGCAGCCTCACCAAATCATATTGACACAGGGCTGGATACAAGTCACACGAAGTCATGATTATACTATTTACAACATCTGCTGCAAAAAAAAAAAACTCAAAATACTAACAAAATCCTCTTGTGTATCAACGTCGATTTTAGTTGAAGCAAAAATTCATCAAGGTTACCTGAAAAGGCCCAAAGTGACACATTTTTGTCCTTACAAGAGGTGTTTTAGAAATGAAGAACATAATCCTAGCTTATCGTACAATAACTCTCCATAATCAAAGAATTCAACTTGAAACTGCCCAAGTTTTCGCATTTCATCATATAGCCTCTTTTGATTGCTTGAGACCAAGGCACGAGTGCCTATTAGCATTTACAAGAACCTATTCACAATTTTGTTCAATAAAATAATTGGGCACTGTCCACAAAACTCTAGCTAAGTAGCTATAGGACAGTACGCAAGTTAAAGATTGTAACACTGACTTTCATTGCTAAATTATGCCCCTCCCTCCAAGTATAGTTGATTTTGAGTTCTTTCATATGCGCTGTCAGAGTCACATAAACCTTGCCAATCTGCAATCCTGCAGGCATACAACGAAAACAAATAATTCCATCATTAGATAAAAAACGGGAGGATAAACAGATTACAGAGAATTGAACTATTGTTGGTCAAATGGAGAGGGTACTTCTCCTGACAGTCAACTTTACTATGCACGTATTATCAAATGAAAAATATGTGAGAAATTGAGCATCGATGAAGTGACTAAGAACATGTGAAAGTTGCATTATACAGATTAAGGTTTAGAGATGTAAGCATCTCAACATGGAAATCACAATCCAACAAAAAAATTCTGCACTTGGTGTACAAACAAACTAGCAAACTCATTATGAACATTGATCGATAAATTCTGGTAGATAATGCTAAGTAGCTTTTTCCAATTAACGAAAATGCTAAGGCTTAGTACGTATACGTTAGAGATGCACACAACCTAGTGGTTACAAAAAACAGCCAAATTAAGAAGATTCACACATGACAATGCATTCGAAGATGCAAGCTAGTGTAATACAAACCTAAGGACCACGGATTAATGTTTCAATTATATATGCAAATTAAAAAACTGAACTACTTTGGGATCAAAATAGACATCAAACAGCCGGATCAATAAAAGAAAGCAAAATCACATATAAATAATTGTAAAAAGGTGAAAAATAAGTTAATCACTAAAAGCTGAACAAAGTAAATATGTCATTCAGAAGTTGAGGACAGAACATTTCCGGAGTATAAAAAACTGGTCACCAAGCAACAGAACAAAAACAAATCTTATCTATCAAGTGATAATTCTAAACTGATACAACCACGAACAAGCAAGCATTCCTAGTGAGAAACAAGAGTTTTTCATTCACGGATTCACCAACCATATTTCCATATACCAGGATCATACTATCAGGGAGCAGACTACATTTCTTTGACTGCAGTGAACAAACCAAAGTACACCATCCTGCAGCAGACATCCAAACACCCTTTCCAAAAACCAGAAAGCTTTTTTGACACAACATAATAGATGCTGGTTGAGGGTAAGTAGTCCCATCTTTCATGACTGATCACTATCCTCAAGACCTCAACTCAATGATTCCAAACACAGTGCATTTATTTGCCATACCATTACTCCATTATAACATGTTTGAATGCTTTTTGCAGTGACCACTACTAAGAAATCATAGAACCATCACATACAATAAAAAATTAAACAATAACAGGTTCCTACGGCAATGTGTGAACCAAAGTGACATTGACAACAACAGCAACCACAACCAATGAAGTTGCGACTCCAAGAAATCAGTTGAAAGTGAGTCAAGAGGTCACCAAAAAATAAAAGTGATTCGGACAGCACGTGTTGGTGAATGCTAATTTAAAAATAACAGAGATAGAATACAACTCAAAGTTGTGTGATCGTGTTACAACACACAGCATATCAGTTAACTTAAAAAAGAAATCTGCAGTGAAAGTTTCACATGAACATACGGCATAGTGAGAATTTGTAAATCACTTAAGGTGAACGAACTTCATTACACAACATGTCATTTAAAGTAAGATACCCCAGTCAATTGAAAAACAGATTGACATGTAAAAACACACTAAATTTTGAAAATACACGGCTTTATATTTACACAAACCTTTACTCATTTAGGAGAGAATAAATTACGAATCAATGTAATTCCGCTCAGTCTCCTTTTTATGGACCAACTTCTTTTAACACCTATAGATATAAGTTAACGCAACAGTCAAAATAGTTTGTTTAAAAAATGTCACCACTACAAATGTTAGTGGATACCAGACGACAGTCTCTTTGTACTAATACAGACATCTTAGATTTAAGCGAAAATTACTTGAAGCCCCCAACAAACGATTTATTAGCAAACAGAGGTACAACATTTATCGATTTACCAAAATGGACGTGAACATCGCGTAACCCTTTACACGACATACACGAGTTACACGGGTCGGCCAAGGAATCAACCACAGAAAAACTTATTAAAACCCAAACTGCCACGTCATACCTCGCGTAACATTCTACTACCTAAGCTTTAAAAAACCTCTCCTCTTTTTCTCCCCTAACAGAATTTCCCTCCAAAATAACCCTCCATTAACAATCCACTAAAAGCTTTATTTCCCTTACAAATAATACAATATTTTTCAAAATAATCCGATCATTAGATTCGTCTAATCATTGCGAACACAATGAATCAATGATTAGATCGAAGAGAAACATTAAAATTCCTATCAAGTATGGTGATTCAATATGTGCTTTGGGGAAAAGTAGAGTGTGTCATGATAGAGAGGATAATAAGGCGCAAGCAGGTAATAAGAAAATTGTGAATGCTAAGCTTAGTTTTGCTGGTACAGTGAAGAATAATACAGAGTATAACAATACATTAGAATTTATTCCTACTGTGATTGAACAAGGAAGAGAAGTTGTCATTTTTGAGGAAGAATTTGTGACAGAAGATTAGAAGGTAATAAAAAGTGGGAACTTGCTCTCTGTGGCTACTTTGTTGGTTTTAAAATGCAATATGTTGAGATAAAATACAACGGGAAAGTTTGGTTTAAGTGAGATTATTGTTCATAATGGCTTGTATCCGTTCAAATTTCGAAAATGAGAATGGGATGAATAAAGCTTTACACTAAGGGCATACACCATGATAAACCTATAAAAAGGTTTCTACATTTAAAACTTCATTAATCTATAAACCTTTTAAATTATAAACCTATTTCTACTATGGATAAACCTATTCATAAACTTTTTCATATCATAAAGCAAACTTAACATTTACTACTATCTCCGTTCCATAATTATAGTCCAGTGTTGACTTTTTAATTTTGACTTTAAATATTTTTATTTGTGTTATATATTACTTGATGCAAAATATATGAACGGATTGAGTTTTAAATGTATTTTTCATTAGTATAATTTTTATCAAGTATTATATAACACAAATAAAAATATATAAGGTCAAAGTTGCAAAACGAAGACTTAAAAAGTCAACAGTGGACTATAATTATGGGACGGAAAGAGTAAATATTTAAATTTTGGACCTCTTCAAAATTTTGGACCTATTCATGCCACATAGGATTGAAATTTACATCCACTATGGTTTATAATTTTTTAAACTTCTTCATCTATTTATTGACCTAATCACAAACTAGCATAGTGGATGCTCTCAGTTCTCGAGTTAAAATTTAAGAAGAAAAGAAAGGAAACGTTTTTTTTTTTTTTTTTTTTTTTTTTTTTTTTTTTTTTCCTTTGAGTTTTATTTTTTAAGAAAGGAAAGGGAAGCAGAGAGGAATATGGGAGGAAGTTTTCTTAATAAAATCTTCCTCCCGTTTTTGGGCGGAAAGAGAAAGGAAAGGGAAATGACTGTTGTGTAAAGACTAATATACTATTTTTAAAACATTTGACATTAACTAAAGGGCATAAATGTAATTTGAACAAGTTATTTTTCTTTTCCTCCAACTCTAGAACATAATTTATTATTACTTTCATTTTCATTTCCTTTATCTCAAGAACATATCAACTCACACTTCCTTTTATTTTCCTTTTCTTTTCCCATTCCTATTCTTTCCATTTCCCTTCACTAAAACTCCGAAAACTGAGCGTTAGAAAATGGCATATGAATGGTTAGGAACAAACCTCTACTGGTGCAAAAATGGAACACTAATATGTGCATTGAGAAAAAAGAGCCTGAAGTGTTGCCTATGTGGGTGAAGATGTTTAACTTGCCATTAGAGGCATGGAATAATAAGGGCATTAGTGTTGTGGCAAGTGGTCTGGGTAAGCCTGTGATTATGGACCAAACTACTACCAGAATGTGTAATGAAGGCTGGGGAAGACTAGGGGTATGCTAGAGTCCTGGTTGAGGTTAATGCTATGGATGAGTTTAAAAATAAGATTGAGATATTTTATAAGAATGCTCAGAATGTGACAAGTTGCACTAAACATGTCAGTGTTGAGTATGACTGGATGCCTCCAAAGTGCAATCATTGTAAGATTTTTGGACATACACATGTTAATTGTAGTATCAGGCCTAGAAGTGATTAAGAAGGAAGAGTGAGTGTTGAGAAAGGTAAAACTAGTGGGGCTGTCAGGAATGATTTGAGGAAGGTGGATGAAGCTCATGTTGTAGGTGTGAATAGGAGAGGTGGAAATATCAATCAAAGGCAATAGATAAATAGGTTTGAGAATAATAGAACCAAGAATGTTAATGTGGAGTTTAGACCAAAAGCAAATGGAAATAAGAAGTAGTGAATGATACTAATGTGGTTAAGAATAAGTGAGATAAAAGTGGTGATGCAGGAGGTGCTAGTAAAACAAATTATGGGGGTAACGATAACAGCAAAAAAAATTAACAAGAAACTATAAAGGAAGCTCCTAAAGGCCCAAATGCTATGAGGAATTTGGACAAGGAAAGCATGAAGGATATTAGAATAAGTGCTAACAAATTTTCCATTTTGGATGAAATTTTAAATTCTGACATACATAGAAAGAATGAGTGCCTAGATGAGGAGGAGGAAGATGCATATGATGAAATTAATGGAATTGCTCAATGTATAACTCATAATGAACTTGGAGAATCAGGAGACAAATTGTGGAATTTGAATAGTTCAAAATGGAAGGACTTGCAAGGATATTGAGGAATTTGGACATTACAAAATGATAGTGCTGAACTCAACACTAAGGGTGGTTGATTGGACAGTTCAAATGCCTATTGCTTGTGTCATTTTCCAGACTAGATGAATATTTGAATGCATATTGTACTTGCAGCTGTTTGTATGACCTTCTGATTAGCTACTTTAAAGTTGTTTGGGCATGTCCATGCAACTCATAGTATGTTGTATACGGTATTGTGCACGATTTGCAGTTTTAATATATATTTTCTCCTGGTTTTTACCCAAAAAAAGAATATTTTACACGACTGAATAAAATAATCATAGTGGCCTAGAAAACCATGCCGGATTTAATTCTTCGATACTTCTAGGTTTTTGTTCGACAAAAGTTGTTAAGAAAATGATCATTTGCAAACTTTGGACGCAATTTACTATATGTATATGTTATAAATATTTTTGTTGGTTAGGTGATTTGCATTCTCCTTGACGAGGGCTTCGCAACAAACTAAAGAGTGTCCAAAATAGAGTTAATATGATTGTGATATTGTGTCTTAAAGTGTGTTAAATGAATCAAAAAAGAAGTTATAAAGATCATTATGTGCAAGTTTTGAACACAATTTAATATAGGTATATGTTGTAAATATTTGGGTTGGTTACTCAGATTGTGTTCTACTTGAAGAGAGCTTCACAATGTATCAAAGAGTATCCAAAATAGAGTTAATATGAATAAGATATCATTTCTCAAAGTGTGTCACTCGAAACACAAAATTGGACGCCCTTAGAACCTATTATGTTGTTTATGCATTTGATTTAGAAAACACTACATGTACTAGAGTACGTGGCCAACCTTACCATTATCTGCAAAGTCTTAATTGAAATTCTAAACTAATGATAAGGCGAAAAGTGTACCACTTTTGGGGGGTCATTTAAGCCCGAATTCGTGATTATTTGATCAATTATTACCCTAAATCGTTCCTTTTGTCATTTTAGGTACTTTTGAGGAGAAATCTGGAAAAGGAAGCATTTTGGACGTTTTTGGAGCAATTAAGTGAAGAAAATGACAAAGTCTCAAAATCCTTGCTGGGAACAGTACTTGACGGCGTCAAGGCCATACAAGTGACGGCGTCAAGCTTGGCAAAAGAGGTGGATATGGAAAATACACATGACGGACCAGAACTATTTCAAGGCAAAAACGCCCTGACAACGTCACCAAGGCCGTCAGGATTGATTTACAAGTGACGACCCAGAGCTTATTCTCAACATGACGGCGTCAAGATTGGATCTAGGCAATACGACCTTTAATTTAGCGGTCAGTTGACGGCGTCGCAAGCTATAACGTGATGCCGTCAAGGTGTAAAATCTATATATAATTTTCTAATTTTCATTCATTAAGCGTGGAACTTTTGGAGAACTTTTGTGTGCAAACCCTTGACGAATTTTCTGTAACAACAAGGGTTTCAACCCTTGTTCCATCCATGTTCAATTGAAGATAAGTTTTCCAATAATCATTCAATATGTCTATGTGTTGTTTGATTTTATCTTATGCTTGTCTTCTTTTTAACAAGCTAGGCTAGGTTTTTCTTGTGTTTGCTTAGATGTAATGAAACCTAGATGTTGATTATTGGTTGATGGTTTGTTTATAATTGTTGTGGATGATTGAATGTGATGTTAGGCTTAAGAAAACTGGCAGACTTCCAATTGGTAACTTGCTTGAACGTCTTAAGAAACATGATCGGAGGTGTAGTACGATTTATTGGTTGTATTTAATGCGTAGGCAGCTGCTAGTGATACTACGTTAGGAGCTAGTAGTCGGCTCGACCTAAAATGAAGTAGAAGCCTATAGAGTTAGGGAATATCGTACACGGCCCTACGACTAGTATTAAGGAATATAACCCGTCATCCATGCAATTGTAACAAGCTAATCAACCGGTAAAATATATCTAGGGAGTAATGAAATCTAAGTAAACACATTTTCTCTTATTATTGTTTCCACCACACATTTAGTTTAAGTTTATTTTATTTTATTTTATTTGCATCTTTAGTTAATTGGGTTAGTTGACTAGCAACTAATTCCGCCTACTCCTTCAAAACCCGAGATTTTATTTGCTTTCTTTAAAATATCAAAATATAAAAAGAATCATCCCTCACCTTTAGTCCTAGTTTAGTAGACTTTTTAATCCTAGCGAACACTATTCCTGAGTTAAACGATCAATCCCCCGGTACTTGTCACTATACTATACTACAACGAACAGGTACACTGCCTGGTGGGATTGCAAGCATCTCAAGATCCCTTGAGAGGTAAAACCTTTTGTGAGGGCGCAATTCCACGCATCAAGTTTTTGGCGCCGTTGCCGGGGAAATAGTTATTGTCTAGGTTAGAATTTATTTTTATTAGGTCTACATGCTATATTCCTTTCTAGTAAGATTTTTTTTATTTTTTTATATAGGTTTCTTTAGTCTATCTTATTTCTTCGTTCCTTTGTTCGTAACCTTTGCCACCCGCCATTATGGCAAATGAAGATCTCTCTAATCTTAGAGTCACCAGAAGTCGTAGTTCCTTAAGAAATCTTGTCTCTCCTTATGCAGAACCTGAAAGGGAAATGCATAGGCTAAGGCAATCTCTTCCAACAACCGAACCATCCGGCACAACCATCAACTTTGATGAAGCCCTTTATGAAGAAAATTCAGATCATCACCTTACATCCCCTAGCTCCCAATCCAGCCGCGATATGGACACTCCTGAAACTGCCACACCTAAGCGCCTTAAGGATTATTCCTCCCCGAACCCTCGCGGCTTCTCTAATGCCATTGATTTTCTAAACGAACGTGCCAATGAGGTCTTGCATGCAAATGATGTTTGGCTTGTCTAAAGTGTATGCAGATTTCGCGGATTGCAAACCGATGATCCAATACAACATATTAGGGATTTCTTAAAGATAGTGGACACTCTCCATGCGGATGGGGCCACTAGAGACACATCCCGACTACGGTTCTTTCTCTTTACCCTTCAAGAAAAAGCCAAAGATTGGTACGATAAACTTCCCTCTGAGTCCATTTTTTACATGGGAGCAGCTTATCTCTAAGTTTTTTGAGAAATTCTTCCCTGCAGGAAAAACCTCAGCGTTTAGGGATAGGATCCTCCATTTCCGTAAGGGAAAAGACGAACCCATATATAGATCATGGATTAGATTCAAGGACCTAATAAGGCAAGTTCCCCATCATGGCGTCGAACTTTGGCTTCTTGTCCAAATCTTCTATGAGAACGTTTCCCAAAATGATCAACATGGAATCAATAAATCGATAAAAGTGAAAATAGCCAATCTAAGCGCTGAGGAAGGGTGGAATAGGATTGAGGAATATGCTCAATATCAAGACGATACCTGGGATGAACCCGATTCGACTATGAGTATATCCGAAATCATGCAAACACTCTCATCTGAGGATCGGCTAAGGAAGCTTCACGAAAGGGTATCATACCTAGCAGGGTCGCGAACAGCTAAACAACTATGAAATCCATACTTGATTTGAGACCAATGTGGGGGCCCGCATGAAATAGAGGAATGTGGAGGAGAGCCCACTACCGAGCGCGCATACCTGTCAAGCCATGACATTTTCGATGATCCTTCCCTGTTAACTTTCTACCAAAATGGTGATTTTACCCATTGGGGAAATCTTGTAATAAAAGAGGAGGGAGAGAAAGGTCATGACTTCAAAATCAGGAGCACTTTTAAGGATGGTCTTGGACATTTCACCAATGAAAAAAGCTTACAATTGAAAGGGCTTGACGAGCTCATTACTGAAGAACAAAATGACATGGGAAAATGGTTCCAAGAGCTCAATGCCGCCCTCGATGGTCGTAACAAGCCTCAAGTAAACCAAACAGATCCCCTACTCGCGATTAGTACTCGGGCTGGAACAACAACCAAGGACCCCCTTATCCAAATCAACACCCCATTGTTGTTGAGCCAGACAATTCTCACAGGGAAGGAGGTGATGTAAGCGATGAGACTCCCGAACAACCCCCTCAGATGACCTCCCCTCCACTTGCTCCACCCAACCAAGCTGTGAAAGTCCCCTTTCCGTCCTGCCTCAAGAATCAAAAGATTGAGATTGATAATAAAAGATTCTTGTCATATCTGAAGGATTTGGTAGTCACCATACCCCTCCTTGATGCTTGCTACCATATGCCCAAGTATAGCACATACTTCAAGAGATTACTTGCTAACCGAAAGAGACTCGAGGGTCTTGTAACCCTAGGAGAGGAATGCTCGATGGTGACCCAATGAGGTCTACCAAAAAAGGTAGACGACCCGGGTAGCTTCACCTTGCCCTGTTCCATAGGATCGTTATCGGTAAAGAATGCTCTAGCTGATTTAGGGGCAAGCATCAACCTCATGCCTTATTCCATGTTCCTCCAATTAGGGTATTGCGGATTGAGGAAAACTCGTATGAACATCCAGCTAGCTGATAGATCAGTCAAATACCCCTTGGGGATATGCGAGAAGGTGCTGGTTAAAGTTGGGAGGTTCAAATTTCCGATTGACTTTGTAATCTTGGAAATGGAGGAGGATGACCTTGTACCCATCATCTTAGGAAGACCATTTCTTGCCACTACTCGTGCTGTCATTGATGGTCATGATGGCAAATTAACTCTGCGAGTGGGAACCAACAGCGTAACCTTTGATATTAAGGATACAATGAACCTTTCTCTCGAAGCTGCTAACCGGCTATACTTCATCGGAGAGGTCGATGAATTAACCGATGTCATTGAAAACTGTGTTGATGAACAGATGGAAGAAGGCTGGTTGCGAGATGAAGCCTTCCTTCCCATAATTGAGAAGGAGAGGGAAGAAAGAGTTAGCGCAGTATCCTTCTATCCTGGATAAGGAGCCACTGAACCGCTCGAGCTTCGTAAACCCGAAAACAAACTGAGGCCCTCCATTGTTGAACCACCTAAGCTAGAACTTAAGGAACTCCCAAACCACTTAGAATATGCTTTCCTACAAGGAGAAGATCAACTGCCAATAATCATAAATTCTTCCTTGGAAGATGAGCAAAAAGATAAACTCTTAGGAGTTTTGAAGAAATATAAGGGAGTCATTGCATGGAGTGTAGCCGACATTAAAGGAATTGACTCGACCTTTTGCACACACAAGATTCTTATGGAGGAAGATTATAAACCAGCTGTGCAACACCATAGGCGAGTAAATCCCAATATTAAGGAAGTGGTAAAAAAGGAAGTCATCAAACTCTTGGATGCAGGGCTGATCTACCCCATTTCAGATAGTTCGTGGGTTAGTCCTGTGCAGGTCGTACCAAAGAAAGGAGGGATGACTATGGTGAAAAATGAAAAGGATGAATTGGTGCTGAGGCGAAAAATGATCCGTTTTTAGGGGGTCATTTAAGCCCGGAATTGAATTTATTTGATCAAATATTGCCCTAAATCGTTCCTTTTGTGATTTTAGGTACTTTTGAAGTGAATTTTGGAAAATGAAGCATTTTGGACGTTTTTGGAGTATAAAAGTGAAGAAAATGGCAAAGTCTTAATTTTCCTTGCTGGGAACAGTACCTGACGGCGTCACAAGCTTCTTCATGACGGCTTCAAGAGTAATACAAAAGGTGAAAGTGGATAAAGTCCGTGACGGTCCAGAAAGTTTTGTGCATTGGAGATGACGGCGTCACCCAAGGCCGTCACGTGTAAAATTAAAGAGTGATGGCCTAGAAAATTTCCTGAAGGCGTCACGTAGGCCGTCATGTGTTAACTTGTCAAAACTTGCGCACGAAGTAGCTGATATTGTTTTGGTCATAACTTTTGCATACGGACTCGGATTTAGGTGATTCAAAAGCCCACGCGAAGAGGACGAAGAAATCTACAATTTGGTGAAGAAAAATTGGTCATGACGCCGTCACTCTTTATGGGGTGACGCCGTCAAGCCTGGCCGACAGAAAATCAGCCTATAAATATAACATCCTAACTTCACTTTTTGTAAGCCCTAAACCCTAAGGTCGATTCCTTGGTTTAGGTGGGTGTTTTTCTAGAAACTTAGAGGGTTTCAATCACTCCATAAATATCATGTATTGGTTTGTTGATTCTATCTTAATTATGTTTTCCATTATCATTGTTGCTTGCTCTTCTTTGATGATGTTTTGCTAATTCACCTTGTGTCTACTTATGATTGTGTGAAACTTGTATATAATTGAGTAGATCTTATTGATTCCTTGTTGATATTTGTGTCTATCTTCATCAATTAGGGTGTGACACTTCGATAGATCTAATTGGTTTAGCTTATAATTCTTGTTTCCTATTGTCTCTTGTTTAATTGATTGTATTCGATGTTAGGCTTAAGAAAACTGGCAGACTTCCATAGGGTAACGTGCCTGAACGTCTTAAGAAACATGAACCAATGCGTACTAGGTTATTATGGTTGTATTTAATGCATGAGCGAATTCTAATGATCCTATGTTAGGAGCTTCTTGCAGGCTCGACATAGGAGTGAAGTAGGAGCTTATAGAGTTGGGGAAGTACGTGCGCCACCCCACGAATGGTATTAAGGAATACAACCCGTCAATTAATACAAGGTGTAACAATTCAATAGGTAGAATTGGATAGCTAGCAAGGAGTAACATATCATGGGTAGACATGCTTCACTTATCTTGTAGAACCTTAGTTTAGTTTTCTTGCACATTAGTTTAATTAGCAGCTTTTGGGTTAGTTGATTAGCAACTAATTCCGCCCCTCCTTCCAATACCCGAGATTTTTACCTGCTTTTCATAAAATATAAAAACATAAAAAAGAATCATCCTTCACCTTTAGACCTAGTTAGATTAATTTCAATCCTAACGACACTATTCCTGAGTTGAACGATCAATCCCCCGGTACTTGTCACTATACTATACTACAACGATCAGGTACACTGCCTGGTGGGGGTTGTAAGCTTCTCGAGATCCCTCGAGAGGTAAAACCTGGTGCAATTCCCACGCATCAGGTGCCCCAAAGGACAGTCACTGGCTGGCGTGTGTATATTGATTATAGAAAACTGAATGATGCCACCCGAAAGGACCACTTCCCTCTCCCATTCATAGATCAAATGTTGGAAAGATTAGCAGGACATGAGTACTACTGTTTCTTGGATAGATTCTCAGGGTACTTCCAAATCCCCATAGCCCCTGAGGAACATAGATCAAATGCCCTTTGTTTGTAAGACCATTTTCACTTGTCACTATGGCAGATGAAATTCCATTTAGATCTCTGACAATAGAGGAACAACTATATTTCACTAATAGAGTTGCTTTCTATCATTCCAATGATTTTTTGTGTGATCTTTATGACATCCAAGAGGAGTTGGGGGTAAAGTTAGATGGGTTTGATGAATTATATGCATGTGTGATTTCTATTAGACGATCATTATCAGGATCAATTCCTTTTAGTCAGACCCGTTGGATGAATTTTGAGAAAAGCTTGCTAACCATGACCCATAAGCTCGACGCATTAGTGGATTCGTATGAGTAAGATGACCTAGTTTCTAAGAACATGAACTTAGAATCAAACCAAGATTATGAGATGGTTAATGTTGAACTACCTAGTTGCATGAGCGGAATAGATTTCACCAAAACATACGACACACATGAGGTTAGAGTTGAGCCACCTAGTTGCATGTCATGGTTAGGCACTACCATAATACAAGATGAACACATAGGTGATATTGATGTGATGAAAGAGATAGTAGAAAACCCAAGCCCACTAAGTACCCCACAAGTCCTACCATCATTTGAGGCATACACACCACCCGTGACTTAACCGGAAGAAGTAGAAGAGACTATAGGAACCCCAATAGAAGTAGAACCCTTGGACCAGGCTCCACTTGAGGATATAGGTTTGGATACTTGTAGAGATAACATTACTCCTAGTTCTAGGGAATTTCCTAGTGTTGATGAACCGGAACCTCAATCTTTACACACCTTTCCATCCTTAGATATATTTCTAGGAGACAAAAGAGGAACCGACCCACCCATCAACCAGTATTATCCAAGTAGTTTTAGGATGAAGGAAGCCATTCACTCACCCCCTTCACCTCACGTGGCATATTTCCACCCTAAGGGTGTGTATCGCTACTTCCACCTGCACTTAATCCTAAGTGTAGGGAAAACCTCCCCTATTTCCGTTAAATAAGGGTAGAGTCAGGCTCGTGACTCGAACAAAAACAAGCGCTTATTAGGAGGCAACCCAAGCTTTATTTGTTTGTTTGTTTGTTTGTTTGTTTATTTGATTTTATTTGTTTTCGTATGCATGTTTTATTTTTGTTGTTTGTGGCTCATGTTTCAAAGTAAAATTGTGAAAATGCTTTATTTTGTTTTTAACTTCGTCTTAATTGCATATAAAGGTATTTTGCAAAAGATAAGTGTAAGGGAGATCCAAATTTGTTTATAAGAACAAAATTGAGCATGAACCACAACAATATTAAATGAACATGTGTATTAGTAATTGTTGGAGTCAAATGCTTGTATCGAGTCATAATGATGTTTTGCAGGATTTTCCAGGAAGTAGGACATAAGTTTTTCCAGAAATTTTCCGGAAACTTAACGTAAAGATTTCTGTAGGTCACTTCTGACGGCGTCAGGAATTAATTCCTGACGGCGTCATGTGTAAAATTCTGGAAATTTTGCTAGTTTTGTTTATACCGGAGTCTTAAAGTTTTTGTTGATTCTTTAGTTTTATAAACTCCAGGAAATCTGCAAACATTCATTCCACAAGCATTATATCTTTAATTGTTTTGTTTTTATTCCTAAGTCTGGAATTACATCTAGTTGTGAGTTTTCTTTATTCGGATTGATGCTTTGGGTTTTTGTGTCTGTTTTCTCAGGTTTAATAGGTTACATATGACAAGAAGATGATTTATTTTTCTAGAAGGGAAGCTTTGATTGTTCATTTTCTTGGAGGAAGATCTAACCTTGTTACCACACTATCCACACCGAATGAATCAGGGGAGTATTTGATTTCATTCTTTTACCTGTTTTACTTTTACATTCTTTAATTGAACATTGGGGACAATGTTCATCCTAAGTGTAAGGGGAGGGTAAATGATGATATGATGAGGCGAAAAATGATCTGTTTTTAGGGGGTCATTTAAGCCCGAATCCGACTTTATTTTATCAAATATTGCCCTAAATCGTTCCTTTTGTGATTTTAGGTACTTGGAGAGTGAATTCTGGAAAAGAAGCTATTTTGGACGTTTTTGGAGCATAAAAGTGAAGAAAACGGCAAAGTCTCTATTTTCCATGCTGAGAACAGTGCATGACGGCGTCAAGAGTAATTCCTTGACGGCGTCAAACATCAAGAATAAAAATCCGTAGTTCATGAAGGCGTCAAAAGTTTGCATGACGGCGTCAAGTCCCAAGAATAAAATACCGTGGTTGCTAACGGCGTCACATAGGCCGTCATAAGTAGATCAAGGCCGTCCGAGGAAGTATTTAGCGGCGAGATGACGGCGTCACACCATTTCTCTTGACGCCGTCATCCCAGTTTTCCTATATATAGTTTTCTAGTTTTTTCATTAGAAGGGAGAAGTTTTGGTGAAACCCTAAAGACGAATTTGGTGCATCTTTTACAGGTTTTTCAAGGGTTCCAAACCCTTGAGACCTTGCATTGTAATTGAGATAAGTGTTCTTTTAATTCAATCAATATGTCTATGTGTTGGTTGTCTATATCTTGTTCTTGTCTCAATTCAATTATGCTAGGCTAGATCTCCTTTGTGTTTGCTTAGATCTAATGAAACCTAGATATTGATTATGTGTTGATTACTTGTTTATTCTTGTTCTTGGATGAATGATTTTATATGTTAGGCTTAAGAAAACTGGCAGATCTCCAAATGGTAACATGCTTGAACGTCTTAAGAAACATGAACCGAGGCGTACTAGGTCTTTATTGGTTGTATTTAATGCATGAGCCACTGTTTACAATCCCTATAGTTGTGTTGGGTCATGGTGTAGGAGGAGATAAGAGCTCATAGAATTGGGGAGTTATGTATGCCACCCCATGAATGGTATTAAGGAATACGATCCGTCATCCATACAATTATAACAAGTAATTAACGTGTAAAAGATATCTAGGGAGTAGTGAAGTCTAAGTAAACACAATTTCTCCAAATACTGCTCACAACTTTGTAATAATTAGTTTATTTTCATTTTCAGTATTTTATTTTGATTATATATTAGTTTTGGGTTAGTTGAATAGCAACTAATTCCGCCCACTCTTCCAAAACCCGAGATTTTACTTACTTTTATAAAAATATAAAAATACAAAAATAATCATCCCTCACCTCTAGAACTAGTAATTAGGCTTTCTAATCCTAGCGACACTATTCCTAAGCTGAACGATCAATCCCCCGATACTTGTCACTATACTATACTACAACGATCAGGTACACTGCCTGGTGGGGGTTGTAAGCTTCTCGAGATCCCTCGAGAGGTAAAGCCTGTTGCGATTCCCACGCATCAAGTTTTTGGCGCCGCAGCCCGGGGAATAGTTATTGTCTAGGTTAGAATCTCTCTTTATTAGGTCTACTTGCTAGATTCCTTTCTAGTAAGATTTTATTTTTATTTTTAGGTCTTCTTTAGTCTATCTTATTTCTTCGTGCCTTTGTTCGTAAATCTTTACCATCCGAAATCATGGAAGGTGGTAACATCTTTGAACCCGTCATCCCACCACAACAAAACCCACCACTAGAACCCCTTAGGCCCCGAACCTTAGGAGAGTACTCCCGACCTAGCCACCAAGGCTACCGAAACACCATTGAGCTCACCGGAGCCAATGTGACCCCCTTGCGATCCGACACCATCCGGTTGGTGCAAAGTGGATGTGCATTCCATGGACTTCGTTCCGAAGATCCAAACCAACACCTTAAGGACTTCCTCAAAATCATAGATTCCATAGACCTAGGTGTTGAAACTAGAGAGACTACCCGTTTACGCCTATTCCAATTCTCTCTACGGGATCAAGCTAGTCAATGGCTTGAGCATTTACCCGCGGGATCCATCACCACATGGGATGATCTCACCACTCGTTTCCTTGCTCAATTTTTCCCACCGGGGAGAACTACTAAGCTTAGGAATGACATCTTGATGTTTCAACAACGTCAAAATGAATCTCTTTATGAAGCATGGACTCGTTTCAAGGACTTACTCCAAAAAGTCCCTCATCATGGCATAGATCTTTGGCTCCAAGTCCAAATCTTCTATGACCATATCGACATCTCCACGAGGCGAACCATTGACCAATCGGCCGGTGGTAAGCTACGTGATCTTAGTGCGGAACAATCATGGGAACTCATAGAAGATCTTGCTCTCTATGACAACGAAAGTTGGAATGATCCCCGTGATTTGAACAAAACGGTCAAGGTAATATCTTTGCCTTCAAACAATTCTAGCACTCCCGACCGTAGGATCATGGAACTTGAGGACCAAGTCAAGTTTCTCATGAAATCTTACGAAGCTCCGAAGCATTCAAGCCAAGTGAACAAAATCACTTCTTCATGCGAATTATGTAGTGGTCCCCATGACACTCGTGATTGTGTGGAACTCCCCGGAACAGCTTTTGCGGACTACGCATCCACGCGTACCGACGAAGCGGGAGATAAGTGGTACACTTTCAAGCCCGAGCCAAACACATACGGTGATTCATACAACCCCTCATGGAAAAATCACCCAAACCTTAGGTGGAAACAAAATCAACCCAATTCTTCCAATCCGCCTAATCGTTATCAACCAAACGGTCCACCATCCAACCGTACTTTCAACAACAATCCTTCTAACAACTATGGTAGTACCAACAATCTTGAAGGATTGATGTCAAAATTCATGGCATCTCAAGAAGCCCGCATAGCTAGGTTCGAAACCGAATTCAACCAACAACAAACGGAGATGACCAACAAGATTGACAACTTGTTGAAAGCCCTCAACAACCAAACATTAATCACACCTAGGAAGGACACTAGGGACACCAATAGTATAATCCAAATTAAGGACCCCTCATCATCCAAACATGTCCACTTTGTCAATGTTGTCACTATTAAGCCGATAGATAAGGAGATAGAGGAGAGTGACAAGGATGAAGTTGGAATAGAAGTCGATAGTAAGGATGAGAATAGGGAAGTTGAGGTTAATAAGGATGAGGAATTAGAGGAGGTAGAACCTATAGAGGAATACTTTGATAAGTTGCCAACCAAGGAAGAGCGGGAATACCATAAGGATTTATTCGATAGTCCCGAGAAAACATATATCTTTGGCGACCCCCTGATCAAAATGGGAGACCCCTCTAACATTAACATCCCATGCAATATCGGGCACATGCATGTATGGAAAGCTTACATAGACCCTAGATCCCCCGTGAACATCATGACTAGGACTTTTTACAATTGGGTGATGAAGAAGCAACTCAATTTTAGGATGATGCCCGGTAAAAATTGGATAAGTAATTTTGTAGGAAGAGTGAAAGGATTGCATGTGATTATAGGGAATCTTACCTATGAGATTGATTTTATGATAGTGGAAGACACTCGTCCGGTGATAGATGCTTGCCTAAGCCAAATAATATTCGGAAAACCATTTGGTGAGGCCACTAGGATGAGTTATGATCCGACTTTAGGGATAGTTAGATTCAAGGAAGAGAATGATGAGGTTGCTTATCAAATGCCCTACAAGATTGAGCAATACCGCCTTCTCTCTAATTTCGAAAAGGAACGCAAGCAATCGGCTTATTATAGGAATGAGGAGGATAGACGTAGAGGAGTAGAGTATGTTAGAAATAGGATGCTTGGTTTCTACAAAGAGTGCTTGCAACTAGGTCCGGAATACAAAACTGGTTTAGACGACGGCCTAGAGAGTGGAACCAATGATGAGATTACGTAGTAACCCACGACTTTGAGTCTAGCTACAAGACTCGTAAATAAAGAAAAGCGCTTCTTGGGAGGCAACCCATGTTTTGTGTGATTTTATTTGTTTGATTGTTATTTGCTTCCGTATGCATGTTTTATTTTTATTGTTGGATGATCATGTTTCTCAATTAAAATGTGGAAATACTTTACTATGTTGTTTGCCCTAGTCTTAACTCCAACCTAAAAGTATTTTTGCAAAAGATAAGTGTAAGGGGAAACCCCAAATATGTTTTCAAGAAACAAACCGATCATGATTCTCCACAATATTAAATGAACATGTATATTCGTATTTGTTAGAGTCAAATGCTTGTATTGAGTCATAATGAAGTTTTGCAGGATTTTCCAGGAAGTAGGACCAAGTTTTTCCAGAAATTTTCCGGAAACTTAACATAAGAATTTCTGCAGGTCCATTCTGACGGCGTCAGAGTATTACTCTTGACGGCGTCAGGAGTTAAAATCTGGAAATTTTACCGGTTTTGTTTTTCTAATGGAGTCTTATGGTTTTTGTGAATTATTAAGTTTTATAATCTCTAGGAAATCTGCAAACTTCATTCCACAAGCATTATATCTTACTTTGTTTTCTAGGATTTAGTAACTTATATAGGATGCCGCCGATTTTACGCGAGGTTGTCTTGTCTATTGTTGTCAGGATTTACAGGTTATTTTCGACAAGGAGATGATTTATATTCTGGAAGGGAAGCTTTTATTGTTCGTTTTCTTGAAGGAAGATCAAACCTGGCCAACCTATAATCCATACCGAGCGAATCAGGGGAGTATTTGATTTCATTCTCTTTACTTTTTCACTTTTACATTCTTTACTTGAACATTGGGGACAATGTTCATCTTAAGTGTAAGGGGAGGGTAAAAAGATGATACCTTACATATGCACTTTCGCTTGAGTTTGTTTTGTTTGATGGTAGATGTGTAATAAAACTATGAGAAATACTTGTTAGTGTAATTTTAGCGCCAAATTTAAAATTTTTTACAACATTTAGGAGTGAAACTTTAGCCATAGCAAGCGTCGCATGGATAGGAGGTTGTATGACTAGCACATGACCGTATATTCAGAAAAATTTTCCACCCAAAAATGTGAGGTTCGCCTTTAGATTTGATAGGAAAAGAATTCATTATTAGTGCTTATTAGTGTACCGGTAGCATTTAGATTCTAGAACTTGCGTTAGTGATGCATCCCGAGACCGCTAGTGAGACTACATTCGTGTGGTAGGATTTACTACATGATAAGAGGCATTAGGATTACCCTTGTGTTAAACCCGTGTCATAATTACTTGACCATTTAAGTCATATTACTTGGATAGTTAAGTCAACTAATTTTTCCCACACCCTTAGCGTTGTACTCATTTTTAGTACACGAAACCCCTAGTACACCCCTCCGAGCCTATCTTTTCGTTTCTAACTTTAAGCATCTTACTTAAAGGAAGAATTTGTTACACCCCGCTTAAATATACACCCAAATCGCCTTAGCCTTCCGTGTATGCGCTTATTTTTAGTGCATTATTGTTATTTGTTAAACCCTAAGTTAACTTTCTAATTGATTACATGGTTGCTAAGTCGAGTCATATCCTTGTACATATTGTTTTGGGACGATTGGGACTCATGGGTAAGTACTTATTTTATGGAGTAATGGGGAAGAACATAATATTATTACCCCCATATGTGCGTTAATCTTAAAAGTACTCCAAGTGTTTTGATTTTCTTAATTCGAGTCATTAGAATAGTTCAATGTAAAGTATGTAAAGATTCAAGTGTAAGGGGAATGTTCATACCCCTATGATGTATTATTTTGGATGGTAGGGTAAGAGTGTATGCAAAAAAAAAAATTTCAAAAAAAAAAAAAAAAAAAAAAAATTCGAAAAAAAAAAAATAGAAAAAGGAAAAAGAAAGAAAAAACATACGGACTACCATCCCTTTTCATTCTATGTTCATTTTATGTTTTTTGTTATTTTTCATTTATTAGCTTAAGTCGAGTCTAGTCTTGGCTTAGCAACGCCATCTTGTACATGTAATTAACCAAGATTGTTAACTCGCCACCAGTAAAACTTCCTTTATCCAACAAAACCGTGTAATTCATATCCCTATACCTAACGTTACAACCCTTTAAAAGACCTCTTTGATAGTTTATCCTAGGTGCTTACGCCATGTGGTGGAGGTTTGATCCTTTCCCAAGCCTATGGTAATCTATTTTGCTATGACAGGTAGTGAGAGATATCTTCCATTTCCATAATGTTATATTACTTTATTACACCCGAGAGATGTGAGTATCTAAACACTATTTGTGAGGTGCTTGTGTATGACCTCCGTGCTTGTCTATTGGTCTTTAGTGGAACGATTATTTGTTGTAATTACTTTTATATTAGTGTTAAATGACCCCTAACTTGTATTTTGAGTAGAATAAAAGCGCATTTGCTTGAGGACAAGCAAATCTCAAGTGTAAGGGTATATGATGAGGCGAAAAATGATCCGTTTTTAGGGGGTCATTTAAGCCCGAATCCGACTTTATTTTATCAAATATTGCCCTAAATCGTTCCTTTTGTGATTTTTGGTACTTGGAGAGTGAATTCTAGAAAAGAAGCTATTTTGGACGTTTTTGGAGCATAAAAGTGAAGAAAACGGCAAAGTCTCTATTTTCCATGCTGAGAACAGTGCATGACGGCGTCAAGAGTAATTCCTTGACGGCGTCAAACATCAAGAATAAAAATCCGTAGTTCATGAAGGCGTCAAAAGTTTGCATGACGGCGTCAAAGTCCCAAGAATAAAATATCGTGGTTGCTGACGGCGTCACATAGGCCGTCATAAGTAGATCAAGGCCGTCCGAGGAAGTATTTGGCGGCGAGATGACGGCGTCACACCATTTCTCTTGACGCCGTCATCCCAGTTTTCCTATATATAGTTTTCTAGTTTTTTCATTAGAAGGGAGAAGTTTTGGTGAAACCCTAAAGACGAATTTGGTGCATCTTTTACAGGTTTTTCAAGGGTTCCAAACCCTTGAGACCTTGCATTGTAATTGAGATAAGTGTTCTTTTAATTCAATCAATATGTCTATGTGTTGGTTGTCTATATCTTGTTCTAGTCTCAATTCAATTATGCTAGGCTAGATCTCCTTTGTGTTTGCTTAGATCTAATGAAACCTAGATATTGATTATGTGTTGATTACTTGTTTATTCTTGTTCTTGGATGAATGATTTTATATGTTAGGCTTAAGAAAACTGGCAGATCTCCAAATGGTAACATGCTTGAACGTCTTAAGAAACATGAACCGAGGCGTACTAGGTCTTTATTGGTTGTATTTAATGCATGAGCCACTGTTTACAATCCCTATAGTTGTGCTGGGTCATGGTGTAGGAGGAGATAAGAGCTCATAGAATTGGGGAGTTATGTATGCCACCCCATGAATGGTATCAAGGAATACGATCCGTCATCCATACAATTATAACAAGTAATTAACGTGTAAAAGATATCTAGGGAGTAGTGAAGTCTAAGTAAACACAATTTCTCCAAATACTGCTCACAACTTTGTAATAATTAGTTTATTTTCATTTTCAGTATTTTATTTTGATTATATATTAGTTTTGGGTTAGTTGAATAGCAACTAATTCCGCCCACTCTTCCAAAACCCGAGATTTTACTTACTTTTATAAAAATATAAAAATACAAAAATAATCATCCCTCACCTCTAGAACTAGTAATTAGGCTTTCTAATCCTAGCGACACTATTCCTAAGCTGAACGATCAATCCCCCGGTACTTGTCACTATACTATACTACAACGATCAGGTACACTGCCTGGTGGGGGTTGTAAGCTTCTCGAGATCCCTCGAGAGGTAAAGCCTGTTGCGATTCCCACGCATCATGATACCTTATAGGATTCACTTTCACTTGAGTTTGTTTGTTTGATGGTAGGTGTGTAATAAAACTATGAGAAATACTTGTTAGTGTAATTTTAGTGCCAAATTTAATTTTTTTTACAACATTTAGGAGTGAAACTTTAGCTATAGCAAGCGTCTCATGGATAGGAGATTGTATGACTAGCACAAAACCGTACTATTCAGAAAAATTTTCCACCCAAATATGTGAGGTTCGCCTTTAGATTTGATAGGAAAAGCATTTACTATTAGTGCTTATGAGTGTACCGGTCAATGTTGCAAAACAAGGCCTACAAGGCCGATTAATCGGCGATTACAAGCTACAAGGCCCTGAAACTTGGTGAGTTTTACAAGGTAATCGGCCGATCAATCGGCGATTACAAGGTTTTAGGCCGATTAATCGGCTAAAAAACGCTACAAGGCCTCCGACCGCCTCAGTACCGATTCACGATTTTTGCAACATTGGTACCGGTAGCATTTAGATTTTAGAACTTGCGTTAGTGATGCATCCCGAGACCGCTAGTGAGACTACATTTGTGTAGTAGGATTTACTACATGATAAGAGGCATTAGGATCACCCTTGTGTTAAACCCGTATCATAATTACTTGACCATTTAAGTCATATTACTTGGCTAGTAAAGTCAATTAATTTTTCCCACACCTTAGCGTTGTACTCATTTTTAGTACACGAAACCCCTAGTACACCCTTCTGAGCCTATCTTTTCATTTCTAACTTTAGGCATCTTACTTAAAGGAAGAATTTGTTACAACCCAATTAAATGTACACCCAAATCGCCTTAGCCTTCCGTATATGCACTCATCTTTAGTGAATTATTGTTACATGTTTAAACCCTTAGTTAATTATCTAATTGATTACATGGTTGCTAAGTCGAGTCATATCCTTGTACATATTGTTTTGGGACGATTGGGACTCATGGGTAAAGTACTTGTGTTATGGAGTAATGGGGAAGAACATCATATTATTACCCCCCATATGTGCGTTAATCTTAAAAGCACTCCAAGTGTTTTGATTATCTTGATTTGAGTCATTAGATTAGTTTATTGTAAAGTATGTAAAAATTCAAGTGTAAGGGGAATGTTCATTCCTTATGATATATTATTTTGGATGGTAGGGTAAGAGTGTATGAAAAAAAAATCGAAAAAAAATAAAGAAAAAAAAATAGAAAAAGTGAAAAGAGAAAAACATACGGACTACCATCCCGTTTCATTCTATGTTTATTTTATGTTTTTGTTATTTTTCATTTATTAGCTTAAGTCGAGTCTAGTCTTGGCTTAGCAACGCCATATTGTACATGTAATTAACCAAGATTATTAACTCGCCACTAGTAAAGATTGCCTATATCCAACAAAACCATGTATTCCATATCCCTACACCTAACGTTATAACCCTTTAAAAGACCTCTTTGATAGTTAATCCTAGGTGCTTACGCCATGTGGTGGAGGTTTGATCCTTTCCCAAGCCTATGGTAATCTATTTTGCTATGACAGGTAGTGAGAGATGTTTTCCATTTCCATATTGTGATATATACTTTATTACACCCGAGAGATGTGAGTATCTAAACACTATTTGTGAGGTGCTAGTATATGACCTCCGTGCTTGTCTTTGGTCTTTAGTGGAACGATTATTTGTTGTAATTACTTTTATATTAGTGTTAAATGACCCCTAACTTGCATTTTGACTAGAATAAAAGCGCATTGGCTTGAGGACAAGCAAATCTCAAGTGTAAGGGTATATGATAAGGCGAAAAATGATCCGTTTTTAGGGGGTCATTTAAGCCCGGAATTGAATTTATTTGATCAAATATTGCCCTAAATCGTTCCTTTTGTGATTTTAGGTACTTTTGGAGTGAATTATGGAAAACGAAGCATTTTGGACGTTTTTGGAGCATAAAAGTGAAGAAAACGGCAAAGTCTTAATTTTCCTTGCTGGGAACAGTACCTGACGGCGTCAAGAGTAATACAAAAGGTGGAAGTGGATAAAGTCCGTGACGGTCCAGAAAGTTTTGTGCATTGGAGATGACGGTGTCACCCAAGGCCTTCTCATGTAAAATTAAAGAGTCATGGCCTAGAAAATTTCCTGAAGGCGTCACGTAGGCCGTCACGTGTTAACTTGTCAAAACTTGCGCGCGAAGTAGCTGATATTGTTTTCGTCATAACTTTTGCGTACGAACTCGAATTTAGGTGATTCAAAATCCTACGCGAAGAGGACGAAGAAATCTACAATTTGGTGAAGAAAAATTGGTCATGAAGCCATCACTCTTTACGGGGTGATGCCGTCAAGCCTGGCTGACAGAAAATCAGGCTATAAATATAACATCATAACTTCACTTTTTGTAAGCCCTAAACCCTAAGGTCGATTCCTGGGTTTAGGTGGGTGTTTTTCTAGAAACTTAGAGGGTTTCAATCACTCCATAAACATCATGTATTGGTTTGTTGATTCTGTCTTAATTATGTTTTCCATTATCATTGTTGCTTGCTCTTCTTTGATGATGTTTTGCTAATTCACCTTGTGTCTACTTATGATTGTGTGAAACTTGTATATAATTGAGTAGATCTTATTGATTCCTTGTTGATGTTTGTGTCTATCTTCATTAATTAGGGTGTGACACTTCGATAGATCTAATTGGTTTAGCTTATAATTCTTGTTTCCTATTGTCTCTTGTTTAATTGATTGTATTCGATGTTAGGCTTAAGAAAACTGGCAGACTTCCATAGGGTAACATGCTTGAACGTCTTAAGAAACATGAACCAATGCGTACTAGGTTATTATGTTAGGTCACCATTTTGTAAACACAAGTATGATTTAGAAAGAAATAAGATGAGAAAAGAGATTGGTTGATTATGAGACAATATGAAAGGTGAAAGTGCAAGAGTTTCCTTAAGATAATCAAATAACCAACAAATGAAATGTTTACATAAGCTCTCTATTTATAAGGAAGGAGTTAGGGCAACACTCCCTTCCTTCCTTATCTCTTAATTCCTGGGCTTTAAGGCCCATAGGGCTTTAACACATAAGCCTTGTAACATAAACTTAAATGAAATAAATACTAAAGCAACCTATTACAAAATGTAATAACCGAGACTTGACTAAATACAAAAGTATGATCCCAACAATCTCCCCCTAAGGGTCGGTCATCACGGTTGCTTGACGTCTTCATCTTTGTCGTTGACTTGTGACATGTAAAACTCTAGACGTCTTCAAAATGGTTGAATGATAATGAATATACTTTGCTCTTTGTCTTTGTTCTTTGGTGATGATGTAGTGATGGTGTTATAAAGTAATCTGCCGTTCGTCACTCCTGCGTCTGTGGTGGTTGTCCGCCATTCCAACATACTCATACATCTTTGGACTTAGACTTTCACGTGCAAGAAGTTCCTTTTGATACATTGAGATCTTTGTCTTTATACTTTGTAGATTCTTCTTATTGTCGTAGAATCTTTCTTGGAACTTTGTGTTGCTAAGATCTTTGGGGGAGCTATCTTTTGCTTCAAGATGTATGTATGAGCATGTTGGACTCTACCATCATGGAAGTGAGGTACCTGCGAGTAAACAGTTAGCAATAAAACAACCGGTACTTACGGATAAGGAATTAGAGCTCATCAACAGCATATTGTGAAGACTCCTTCTAATCCTTATCCAGGCCGTTCCCATATCAGATACTCCCGAAGGAGCTTACGAGACCTACTGAGTAGCTCAATGACTGGGTGAGTCGCTGGGGATCACTCCACGACTGTAGATCGCTATGAAACCACCGCAAACACTAAGCGTAACCCTTGTGAGGTTACCGAAGTGACCTGCTGTCAGGGCTGTTTGATGTTGACCCTGGCAGGATTTCCGTTCAATCATTGAGAAATACATAAGTAATCCTCTCATAAACGTTCTCGGCAGATTGCTAAGATCTGCGAAGGACTCGATAATTTACAGCTGGTGTCCATTGATGTAGAACACCAGTTGTAGAAATACTAAGTGTTCCTAAGAGATCTTTGATGTATCTCGAGGCTCTAGACTCTATAAGTGCACACTTAGGTTTCCTATGCAGAGACTAGCGAGGGGTCTCCTTCTTCAATATCAACCGTCTCTAAGAGATAGGTCGATAGATTACACAGGTTCCCCGTGAGAATGAAACAAGCTCTTTTAAGAGAACTTGAGTGGTTAAGAAGGTTTAGTGCATTGCGTCACTGGGTCCATGACGGCTTAATCTTCAATACCGGTGTTGTCTATTGCAACAGCCAGTAGCATACGTATTGAACCCGGTGTCTGCCCTAAGGTTGATTCATATGGAGGGCTATTTCTTTTCACCCTTTACTTTACATTTCTTTTTTAATTCTTCAACTCCTTCTTTCCCTTTCATTCTTTTCTCCTTTTTTCGTATCATACCTAAGGACTTCTAATTCTAACTATGGGGAGATGTCCTTGGGTAGATCCCTCTGGCTCTGGCGGATCATAGGATGGATATTCCTATCTTAATCACCTTATAACTCCGACAGTAGCCAAGAAACCTTTGATTGAAAATCTCTCAAAGTGTTTGTGATAATCAAATATTTTGGTTAACACTTTGAGAGTTTTGTGTACACTTTTGAAGGGCCCCCCCTGCACATGTGCTCATAAGTGTTTAATAAATTTGCACATGCGGGAGGAGCAAGTACTTTTGAATTGATCCACTTTCAGTGAACAAGACCGATTCGAGATACGCTTACATCACTAGTTAAACTAGCTTGAAGTTATTACCCGGCCTGGTCAAGTCCACAGAAAGTTTCTCAAGACGGTACATTTCTACTAAGACTAATCCTTTTCGAGACACGCTTACGTGGTTAGTTAAAGAGATACATTGTCAGCTTTTAGGTAACAACTAGCTCTAGTAACTAACTTGATGTTATTACCCGTCGAGGATAAGTCTTTTCGATATTACTAACTTTTATTGTCTCGTCAATTCGTGGGTCAATACTGAGTCTAGCTCGCACATGATACAACTTTTAAGCTTTGACTTCGTATATTTTAATCACTTTTTCATTTTCTCCCCCTCAAAAATAGCATATAAAATGATGTTTTTGACAATCTTTTAGATTAAAATATGCCTTTTGAGTCTTACGGGGAGATTCACCAAGAATTTTTGATTTTGAGCAAAGTATTTTGTTTTTGACAAGTGCTCCCCCTCAACAAGTGATTAGGTCTTATTGAGGTGAAATACTTGTCCTTTTGAGCAGAATTATGAAAAATCATAAATGTTTGATTAATTCTACTCAAAAGTAAGAAGCCTTCGCTCCTTATATGAGGATTGACGCACTGAAGCGTACCTCAGGGTCCTTTCTTTACAAGTTCGGGTTGTGCACTGTAATGCGTACACAAACCATTATGAAGTAAATTATTGACAAATCAAAGCAAATTCTTACAATGATCTACCAATCAGGTCTCTGAAATGTCAACACCGGAAACTTCTGTCTACCTCCCACATAACTTTCCAACCTTCGAAACTGATCCCTGCGCTTCAATCTGTTCTCAATCCTTAAGATGAATCTGCGAGCATCCCTGGCTTCATTGGTGTTCCACCTTTTGGATTTCCCCAGTTCTATGTCATTGATTCTGCCTTTGATCCCATCTCTGACGAACTTCAGGGTTTCGTCACAGAACTTATGAATCTCTTCATAACCCATAAAGCAGTTGCGACCGTTAATACTGCGGTAGGTGAACCCAAATGGACGTCTGATCAGGGAGTATTGAGGTAGATGTTGAAGGTCGGGGATGTCAAACAGGTTTGGTTTGGTGAGATTGAGCTTCTTCTGATAACTTTCTACTCCCAATTGAAGATCTTCAACTCTTTCTCTTATGACAATCTGCCTGATGAAGATTAGAAGAGCTTGGATAAAGGCAAGCTGCATCTCTTTAGGCAAGCCACAGAGTTTTCCTTGAACTTTGAGCAGGTACATGTCTTCAATGTCGTTGAGACGTAGTCGTGGAAAGTCAGACTCGGAAATATCGTACTCCTTTTCATCAAGTCTTTTCAGTGTGATTTTGCTGAGGAAGGGGTACCCAAAGAAGGTGACAGTCGAGATGAATTGAATGGAGACTATCTTCAGATCACTTGCTACATCACCCATCGTCTGATTAAGTCTGCTGCTTCGATAGTACTGTGCCCGGTTGTTTGGCCAATGATGTATGCCGTAAAGAGCATTCCGGTCATATTCAACAATTTTGTCAACGAATAATGCTGAAGCTTCTTCTTCGATGGCATTGTTGAGATATCGAGCTGCAGGGAGAAAGGCGAGTGAGGTAACGTACTTCTTCTCAATCTTGCTGCCAAGTTTCAGAAATTCCAAGTCTGTGTTGTAGAAGAACTTGTATGGGATCTTTGGTTCCTTAGGCTTCCCAATCATCGGTAGTGGTTTGGACCAGTCAGTAATGTAAGGTGCGGTTTTCTTTGTGACCGGATCGACATATGATTCAGGATTGATCCAGTCAATATTGCTTGACATAGCTCGAGCAATATTTTCCAGATGGTATTCAAGCTCGATTGAGTTAGCAGACCTATCTTTCAGAAGATTGAAAGCATCATTCTTGATTCTTCGCAGCTCTTTCTTATTCATCTTTTTCATCTTAAACTTTTGCTGAATCATTTGAGCATATTCCACCGTTCGACCATCTTGAGGTTCATGATTGTCTTCCAGTGGTGGTTGCGAATTGATCATCTTCTCAAACCAGGAGTATTCGGCACTGTTGTCTTGATCTAGCCAGCTAAGGACTGTTTTAGGTTTCTTTGGTTCCGTGCCTTTAGATGAGGTGTCTGGTGTGGGTTGATGATGCTTTCCTTTCTTATCTTTCTTCTTCTTCTTAGGAGATGGTTCTGGAACTTCATCGGGTTGAGGTATGTCGTCACCACCAGTGTATACGAAGTGGTCGTGTGCCTTGGGAGCAGAACCTGATGCCTTTGGTTGTTGTGAGGAAGTTGTTGTGGTTGGGGGGATGACCGGTGTATGAGATGAGGGTCCTTCGGCTTGTTTTTGTTTCTTTGCATGAGAATTCGGATCCCTGTCTTCATCATCTCTTTGACGTTTCAGCTTATCGGCTTCTGTGCTGCAAGTCTCTTTGTTCATCTTGTCTTTCAGTGCTTCCAGGACTTTTGCTTCTGCAGGAGTCAAGGTGAACTTGTTTGCTAGCTTTTCTAAGAGTTGAGCTTCCAAATCATCCAGAGATAGCCCTGGTAGAGGAGCAGTAGACTTGTCGGCACGAAGAGTAAAGGTTGTTGATCGGATTACTTTCTTGACTGCTTGCTCTGCGAACTTGGCGAGTTCATCTCTCATGGGTGCCAGCAGATCTTTCAACTCAGCAACTAAGTGTTGTGCCATGTATTCTTGTGCTTGAGCTGCTAGAGCGGCTTCCAAGTTCTCTTGTACGTCTTTAGCTAAGAAAGTATCAACTTTGTCTTGTAGCTCTTGGACGTTCGAGTTCAGCTTCGTCAATTCAGCAACTTGGGTTACAAGTGTTGCAACCTGATCTTCCAATCTGCTTCTCTTCTTTTCATGTACTCTTTTGAAAGCTGACTTGAGTAACTTTGATGCAGCAGAGGCTTTGGTGCTCGGTTTCTTGATTGACTTGTCATGTGTCGATTCAGATGCAGGAGGAGATGATTGTGATGATTCAATGATGGTGGTAGAGACTTTGTCATCTCCTTTCTTTGGTTCGGGTTGTTCAACTATCTTATCTTTGGCTGCTTCTTCTATCACCCTTTGTTCTGCAGCCAGTTTATCGGCTTCGGCTTTAAGCCTTAGTTCTTCAGCAAGCCTGGCTTCTTCTTCCTTCTTTAACTTTTCTTCAGCCAATTTGGCTGCCTCTTCTGTTTTTCTGCTCTCTTCCATTCGGATAGTTTCTTCTAGTTTAGCTTGGGCAATCTCTTCAAGCCTAGCCTCTTCAGCTTCCTGTTTCTTCTTCAACTCCTCTTCCTGAGCCCGTTCTCTAAGCTCCATTTCTTCCATAGACATAAGTCTTGGAGCATCAATGTCCATGGGATCTTCCTCTTCTTCCTCTCCCATTGCTGTAGTCATTTCAATGTCTGTGGGAGATACTGAGGGATTGTCATAAGTAATTAAGTCTGTGGTGATCCCTGTGGTAGGCTCAGGAATGCTGCTTGATCCGCCAGCTTCGGTGGTCTGAGAGAACACTGGAGGTGGAGGTAAATCGGCATTGAATGCATCAATTCGGCTGTGGAGGAGACCCAGATTGAGAGCCCTTTCATTTTCTTCTTCGACTGAATGGCCTTCAGGCTTTTGTACAGCTGTAACCGGTTCCTTCATCTTTTCTCTTCTAATCTTTTCCTCTTCCAGCATCGTCTGTGCTTTGGTGAAAGGTCTTTGATTGAGATATGCTGGGTAAACAGCATTATCAGCAAACTCATCAATGTTAGTTTCCCAATCTTCGAATGTCAAATCCTTATCGTCAATTTCATCAAGATTGACTTTCTTGGTGATATTGGCATAGGCTTCACTGTAAATAGGACCTTCGTCGGATTCGGTTTGTTCAGAGTCAGCAGGTTTTGGAGAAGGTTGTGGTGAGGGAAACCACCCAGGTTCAGCAGTTGGTTTCTTTGCAGGAATTCTGATCTTAAGTGATCCCTTTTTCTTAGGTTTGGTCTTGGTAGAACTTTCTGAGCTGCCAGATTTGCTACCTTTCTTTTCTTTCTTTTGCATGTATGACGGTAGAACAACTTCGTCCAAGAACCCAACTTTATCTGCTTCAAGAGCTTGAAGGTAGTACTTGTAGTTATTGCATTCTTGAACCTTCTTAGTCAGAAGGCAATCAGGAAGTTTCTTTCCTTGTTTCCTTGTACTAGTATCCATTCTCTTGATGACCTTAAGTGTGTCCTCATTCCTGTATGTGTGCTGAAACTCATCATTCAGTCTTTGAGGTATGTCATCATATTCATGGAGGAAGCTTGCAATGAGAAGCTTGGTGAAACGGACGAATGGAATATTGGTCGTCTTGTGTTGTATGTGCCACACAATGTCTTCCCAGATAATGCTGGCATAATCAACATTCTTGACATTAGCAATAGCCCAAAACAGCTTGAGATGTTGGAGCTTAGGGTGTTCATGGCCTGTGTCTCTGCCAGATAGTGACTTGGCAATGATGATGTAGAGAGTTCTCCAAGGCTGTGGAAGAAATCTGATATTGACCTTAGAGTGCCTAGTCATTACCTCTTCAGACTCATCATACCCAATATCTCTCAGCCATTCTATCAATTCTTCTTCACTGGGAACTTGGTCATATTCTTTATTAGGTTCAAGTTCGGGAAGTCCAAGAACACTACGGAGAAGATCCTTGTCGACCGTGACTTGTCTCATGTGAAGCATACAAGTAAAGGATTCTTCAAGGAGGTCCAAGTGGAGTGTGTGCCAAAACTGATGTATGTAGAAGCATGCCACTGCAGCAGATTTGGTGAGTAGAACTTTGCACGGGTGATAGATAAGAGCATCTACCGCAACAAGGCAAGAAGACTCATTGCATGTAATGTTGTTGAAGTTGACTCTCAGATTGTTCTTTCCTATCTTTCTGGAGTAGTTCTCAGGAAAGGTGTCTTCCCATGCACGTATGGGTTCAGGTTCAGGTCCATAAGGAATGTCATTGTGTTCTGCCATCTGGTTTGATCATAAACAATCACAAACATAGCAATGATATACTTTGTTAGCTCAGACATTCAATTACTAGATTATGAACACATTATTGATTGATTAGTGGGTGTTTGTGTGTGAAAAACTTTTGTTATATGACAAACTTATGTTTTAATCACATGATAGAAACTTATAACACTTAAGTTACAACATGAGTTCACCACTACAAGAGGTTACACATTGGAAATATTACAACACTTAGAAAATTTCATGAATTTGACAAGTTTACGCGTAAGTAGAAAAATCTACGCATAACTTATATTACGCGTAGGAAATGAAATTATGCGTAGGTTTAATTTCTACGCATAACTTTATATGTTACGCGTAAGTTCAACTTCTGCGTAGGCTTAATTTTACGCGTAGGATTAAATCTTAGGCGTAAGATTAGAGCTTAGGCAAAGAATTGAACTTTGAGCGTAAGATATAACTTGTGCGTAGGTTTAAACTTATGCGTAAGATCATGACTTACGCGTAAGAAACAACTTAAGCGTAAGTTATTCTTTTATGCGTAAACAATGTCTTATCCAAGACAATGTTTGTCTACGTGTCGAATCTTACGCGTAAGATTCAATCTTACGCGTAGGATGAATATTTTGTGCGTAGAAATGCCTTTTTCTAGAAAAATCACCTTTGAAATTCGAGTTGTATGTTTCCTGAAAGTGTACAAACATTACCACTGATCAATAATTAACCCAACACACTTAATTCACACATTTAAAGCGTAAACATGCCAAAATCCAACCTAACGCGTAAACACGCATGAACAACTAATCACAAGCTTAATCAAACATGTTTCTGGGTATGATTTGGACATGGGCGAGTGTAATATATATCCTAAGGATCATATGGTCCAAATTATAACAACAACTGACCATGAAATCTTAATAGCAAAACTGCTAGTGTCGAAGAACCCTAGATCAAAGATTAATGATTCTAACACGTTTATGATGCAATTAAACTACTGGGATATGATCCTTAACACTAATACACGCTATCCCTATCATCAATCATTATCAAAAACATCCCCAATCAAGAACCCCTAATCTATACGTATGAACCCTAATATCCAAATCACTCAATTGATGATTCTGGGTGAGATTGGAGTTCACAAACATGTTTAGTAGCATCATATGAGCAAATCCCACTAACTAACATTCATCCTAACACACTTAAAATCAAACCCAGATTCTACGCATAACTCTATAATGAAATTAAGAGATCTAGGAAGATTTAGCCGTAGGATTGTTATGAAATTAAAAACCCATGTTTAGAATTATGATCAAAACATGTTACCACTTACAGATTAGATGTAAAGTTCTTGGATTAGCACGATGATTTGTGGCCGTTTGTTCAAGTAGTTGTGTATTAAATGTGTTTGGTGAAAAGTGCAGTTACTGTTGGTCAAACTGGTTAAGTCTAGAGTAAAATAACTTTCGCATGTTGGCAATATTAGTCCCTTAACCTAAGTTACATGAGTAGACACGATACCCTTCTAACTTTTACTTAAACATAACTCCATAAAGCATTTACAAAGAACAATCTTTGGATGAATATACTCCCCCTTGACCTTAGACCGTAGTAGAATACTGAAAAAATTAATTTTATAGGACAAGGAGAGTAACCCGAAACACTTATGAATCAACACTTATAAAAAAATGTATATCTTTTTGGTAAAATGCAAGTATAAAGAAACAAAATATTTTTGAGAAATTTGAAAAACATTACTTTTCCTCCCCCTCAACACTTGTTTTAAATGATTGAAGACATTTTAGAAAATAGTGTTGAAAGAGGTGGTTTATACTTGCTTTTTTTTTTTCTTTTTTTTTTTTTTTTTTTTTTTTTTTTTTTTTTTAAGAAAGTGACCAAAAATATTTTTGAGTTTTTGATTGGTTTTATATTTTTGTATTTTTGTTTTTGAAAAAAAATATTTACAAAGATAGTTTTGATGTTTGACGATCAATTGTATTTTAAAAACTTTTCCAGATCCTCTGGAGTCAAACATCGCATACCAATTTGGTGAACTAAACTAGCAAACCTTGATGGTGCTAAGGATTTGGTAAGTAAGTCCGCCAATTGGTACTCAGTCCCAACAAAATAAAGTTCAACGGTACCCTTTTCCACATGCTCTTTGATGAAGTGATATCGGAGATCGATGTGTTTGGATTTGCAATGATGTACGGTGTTGCAGGAGATAGCAATTGCACTTTTGGAATCACAGTAGATGGGAATCTTGTTGAATAGGTAGCCATAATCCTTAAGTTGTGATCTCATCCAAATGACTTGAGCACAACAGGCAGACATGGCTACATATTCAGATTCTGTTGACGATAGTGATGTGCAGTCCTGCTTCTTTGATTGCCATGACACAAGTTTGTCTCCGAGAAATTGTAATCCACCAGATGTGCTTTTGCGTGTGTCTAAACATCCTGCATGGTCAGCATCTGAAAAAGCAATTAGTTCAAAGCCAGAATCCTTCGGATACCAGATTCCCAAGTTAATGGTTCCCTTTATGTATCGAAGGATTCTCTTGACCTCACTGAGGTGTTTTTCAGTTGGTTTGGACTGATAGCGAGAGCACATGTAGACAACAAATACTATATCAGGTCTACTAGCTGTGAGATACATGAGGGACCCAATCATACTTCGGTATTTGGTAGGGTCAACGGGAGTCCCATGTAAGTCAGCATCTAGTTTTGTGGTATAGCCCATCGGTGTATTATAAGTATCACTGGTCATCATTCCATGTTTCTTTAAAATTTCAAGAGCATACTTGGACTGATTTATAAAAATTCCACGGGGTGATTGATGAACTTGTAGTCCTAGAAAGAACGAAAGTTCACCCATCATGGACATTTCAAAATTATCTTTCATTAATTTTGCAAAATCATTAGAGTAATTTCTTTTTGTTGAGGCAAAAATGATGTCATCGACATATATTTGAACAACAAGTAAGTCCTCCCCGTAGGTTTTTGTAAATAGTGTGGGATCCACTGATCCTTTAGAAAATTTATTGGCCAGCAAGAAAGTGGACAGTTTGTCATACCACGCCCGTGGGGCTTGTTTGAGTCCGTAGAGTGCCTTTTTGAGTCGGTAAACATGATTAGGACGCTCAGGATCAACGAAGCCTTCAGGTTGGCTAACATAAACTTCTTCACGGAGTTCTCCATTAAGAAATGCTGTTTTGACATCCATTTGGTAAACAACCATGTTCCTGTGTGCAACATAGGCCAAAAAAATCCGAACAGCTTCATGTCTAGCCACTGGAGCAAAGGATTCAGCAAACTCAAGTCCTTCCAGTTGAGAGTATCCTTTCGCTACCAGACGTGATTTGTTACGTATGACAGTCCCTTCAGCATCAAGCTTATTCTTCCAGATCCATTTTAACCCTATGACAAAGACTCCGTCAGGTCTTTCAACTAATTCCCAGACTTCCAATCTTATGAATTGCTGAAATTCCTCTTGCATAGATTCAATCCAGTTGTCATAAGTCATTGCATCTTTAATGTTCTTAGGTTCTTCGTGACAAACTGTGAGTGCATAGATACAAGTTTCTCCATCCGTGTGAAGTCGTTGTCTTGTCATAACAGGTGCATCTGGATGGCCAATAATATGAACTAGTGGATGGTCTCGAGTCCATTTATGTGTGGAAGGGTGTAGTTGATAGGTATCTCGCATGTTAGCAGGATCCAAATTGCGTGTTGACGACTCAGCTATGTCAGGAACAATAGGAGCCAGTGCAAACGGATTAAAGAACGCATCAGGATCTTGCTCTGCTGGTTGGGGAACTGATTGTGGTGTGGGATCTTCAGCTGAATGGTGGGAGTTAGAAACAGTTTGTTCTACTGTAGATGGTGATGCAATTGGAGGACCGTTTCTCTCAACACTTGTAGTAGTTTGTTGAGGTGAGTCTGGTACTGGAATATTGTCAGGTTGAGCAGCGGAATTAGGTGAGACCTCAGTAGAACGGTATACAATTGTATCATCAAATAGTGGAGCAAACAAGGTTTCCAATTCTTTGCGGTTGAGTGGCAACGGTTCAGCCGAAGATTCCGGAGAGTTAAGACGGTTGAATTCGGGTCCTAAGCTGTGTTGCTCAGAAGCCATCTGTGTGAGTTCATCAAAATTAGCGTGAATGGTTTCTTGAATTTCTCTTGTTCGACGATTCCAGATTCGAAAACCTTTAGAATTTTCACAATATCCAACGAACACTCCTATGTCAGCCTTTGCTTTAAGTTTACCTAAATCATCACGATCATTTTTCGGATAACAAAGTGCTCCAAATACATGAAAGTAATCGATATTCAGTTTTCTTTTATGAACAATTTGATAAGGTGTTTTGCGATGGCGTCTTGTTATCATGGAACGGTTTTGGGTATAACATGCGGTTGAAACAGCTTCCGCCCATAAGTAATCTGGTAATTGAGCATTAATCAACATAGTTCTAGCAGCTTCCACTAACGTCCTGTTGCGTCTTTCAACAACTCCATTCTGTTCTGGGCTTCTAGGAATAGATGTTTGATGTTCAATTCCCACTTTCTCAAAATATGACCGAAGTGTCTGATTCTTAAATTCAGTTCCATTGTCAGTTCTGACTATTCGTACCGTATTGCGTAACTGAACTTGAATTTTAGTGAGAAAGGTGATGATCATCGAAGGAGCCTGATCTTTACTTCGTAAGAAATAAACCCAAGTCCATCTGGAGAAGTCATCCACAATTACTAGCATGTGGCATTTACCGTTGATACTTTGAACACGCATCGGTCCACACAAATCCATATGAAGCAGTTGTAAAACATGATTCGTACTTTGCTCAGGTTTAGAAGGAAAATGAGCTCGAGTACTTTTTCCTTGTTCACAGGCTGGGCATAAGTGATCTTTGGTAAAGCGGAATCTTGGAAATCCATCAACAAGTTTGTGACGAGCAAGGTCAGTCATTGTTTTGAAATTCAAGTGCGAAAGACGTTTGTGCCATAACCAAGATTTAGTCGATTCTGCTTTGGAGAGAAGACATATCGGAGATGTAGCAATCATATCTGACATTGATATAGTATAAAGGTTGGAGCCACGTGAGCCAGACATAAGATCGTTTCCTTGTAAGTCACGAACAAAGCATGTTTTCTCACGAAATGCAACTTCTAGATCCCCATCACAGAATTGACCAACAGAGAAAAGGTTGTGTCCAAGGCCTTCCACATAGTAAACACGGCTGATTTCAATGTTCCCGCTGATATAGTCACCATATCCCATGATTAGAGCGTAATGATCATTCCCGAATCTGACAGTACCAATAAACTTTGAGACAAAGTTGTGTAACAGTTTGAGATTGCCTGTCATATGTCGGGTGCATCCGCTATCAACAATCCAGAGAACAATCTGTACTACCTGCATCACAAGAAGAAGACACAGATGGAACAGAAGTAAGGGTGGAACCCAAAGAATGTGTGGGTTCCTGTTGGTTAGAAGCACAGGTATTCAACAATTTGGGAATCCATTTAAAGTCTGGTTTGTGTTGTAACCAACGTTGCCAATTCCAACTAGTTCTTGCTTTCTTAATGTTATATGCACTAGTAGGTGGCTGATTCCTAGATTTGTTCTCGGCACCTATGGGGGTAACTTCAACATCATTAGAGACCGTAGAAGACGGCTTTCCTAAGTTAGACTTAGAGGCAATAATGGGCCTAGAAGGAATGCGTGTCCTACGTTTCTTATGACGATTGAGAAGAGAATTAGCTAAACATTTTGTATGATCACCAGATGATACGCTTTTACGACAAAACACACAAGATGCATTAATATTCAAAACATTCAAAGGTTCATCATTCGTTACATTTAGATTTTGATTACAATTTGCCAGATTAGAATCTAAATCGGATGCAACATGAGTTTTATTCAAGTTCCTAAGTTGGTCTTCTACTTCTTGAGCTTCTAGGTGTCCTCTCTTACGTTGCAAGATCCTATTCTTCTTGTTACTTTTTCGCTTGGGTCTGCTAACGCTAGAAGTGGAGACTAGTCCTGTAGAAGTGGAGTTATCAACATTAGTGTTTTGAACAACCTTTCCTTTATTAGTTTTGTCTACATGATACATTCCTGGTGTTATTACCGTGGTGTCAACAAACTTTCCTTTTTGAATTAGCTTGATTTTCTCTTTCAAATCAATGATGATGTGATTTTTGTCCTGAATTTTAGACTCAAGTAAACCATTGCAATATTTGATGTCATCGCGGTTTTGTTGCCATTCAGCGTTTTCAATTTTTAAATCCGCAATTTCTTTCTCGTATCGGAGACACAAACCTTTTAAAGACTTGTTGTTTTTGCAAATCTGACAAGAGTTTGAAACATTTTGACTTTGAAACTTCAATTCCCTTTCAAGACTTTTAGCTTGACACCATTCAAGCCTTTGATTGAGTTGAAAAATTTCTTTTGAAAATTGTTTTGTCACATCATCATTTTTAATTCTCAACTTATCATTTTCCTGTTTAAGTGTCTCAATTTCCTCATTCAACAAGTTATTATCAACACAAAGATCATCCATAAGCATAGAAGTACCAGATTTATAGAGATCATTCATGATAACAGACAAAATATCAGCATTGAGAACTTGTTCCAAGAGTCGATCAGCATCATTTTTTAAAACTCTATTTCTTTGCTTTTGAACCAAAATGTCATTTTCAGTTGCATTGAAAACGTTTATCATATTTTTGACCTCCTTTTGAAGTTCCTGATCCCAACGTGTAGCACATAGACGGAGGTGTTGAACAATTGGCTTCATTTGTTTTTGAAAAATATCTCTCTTTTCTCGCTCGTAAGCGGATTGAAAAGTTTCAATTTTAATTTCAGAATTACGTTCAATTGTTTCCTCCAAAATTTCGATGTCTTCCATAAAAGTTCTGAAATAATTTAAGACACGACACGTTTTCGGTAAAGGTGTAAGTTCACCGGATGATGGTAAAGGACCATTTATTTGTGCTACAGTTTGGACAGGGGCCTCATTATGAGATGAAACATATGACTCTTCGATAAACCATGATTTCTTAGGTAAATCCTTTTGAGTAACAAAAGATTTAGAAAGAGGCGGAGCTTTTGAATAGTCATATGGTGTCCAGTGTTGAACATAACTCATTTTTGATCGACTCTCGTCTTCAAGTTCTTCTTCTTCCTCAGTATCAAAAACAACAGCACGCACAATTGTATTATCAAACATATGATCAATACTGTAAATCTTGGGATTTTCTTTAAATGCTGTATGAAGAAACATTGATTTGAAATCGCAAAGTGCAAATCCTTTATCGGGTCTCGGTTTTAAAGCAAATTTCTGAATTGTTGTGACAGAGTTCCCGTGTTTGTAAACAATGTGACGAAATTCTTTGAGTTGTTTTTCAAGATCAACAATATCACCAAGTAAGTCATCTATATACTTCCTTTTTCGTGTTTTATGTTCACAAAACTCCTTTTTGCAATTTGACAATTCTGTTTCTGTTTTTGAAAGGTCTCTTTGAAGACGTTCAACTTGCATTTTCAATTCACACTTCTCATTTTCAAGTTTCGAAATCAACTTTCCGTTTGACTCAATTAAATCTTGCATTTTGCGTTGAAGATCTTGTTCTTTGTTGTAAGAATCGTGAAAAGCTTTTTCAAAACTTTTAGCATGTTTAATCTTTTCGTCCTGATTTGAAAGCTGAATTTTATAACACTCAATATCTCTTGCAAGTGCTGCATTAGTTTCTTTTAAAACTTTGTTTTTCTCGTTGCATTTTGCAATTAGCAATTGTTGAGCATTCAGTTGTTTAGATAACATTATGAGGTCAGGGTCTGGATCAAATGATGGTTCATGTTGTTCTAAATGATCATGTTTATCATACTCAAGAAGATCATCAAATGAAACATCTGTGTCATCATCGAATATGACAACTGTGCTTATTTGTTCATCTTTTTGAGATGATGAAGATGATTTAGATGGAACAACTTGCGCCATATCTGATTCAGAAGCAGAAGGTGATACTATTTCATGTATAAGGCATGCTTTATGGTCATGTACCTGAGACAAGCCGTCAGTGTCATACACTGGACCTGAATCATTAAGTTGAAGTTCCTGCATGTTGGCCATAAGCATCACAGCAGCATTGGCTTCCAGATCTTCCATGTCATCATCGTTGTTCACAGTTGCCATGAAGTTGTTATCCTGTTCAGGGAAATGTCCATCTTTTTCATCTTGAAGAGCCATGAGTAATGCCTGCTTGTGAAACTTACTACCCCGAGTTCTCGGTTTGGGACATGCTGTAGCAATATGACCTTGTTCATTGCAGTTATAGCACCACACTGCATTCCCTGAGCTGGAGTTTCTAGTTGCAACTGGTTCAGACCTTTGCTGAGAAGACCCTGAGTTGTTCCTGAACCCTCCATTGTTACTAAACCTCTGACCATTCCCATAATTTCCTGAAGAGCTTCCTGAACCAGATCGACCATAGCTACGATTTTGAATTTCCACTCTTCCATCATTAACAACAGCTTGATTCCTTGTGTTAGAAGATGAACGTTGATGGTTGTTTGTTTTGTTGGAGAATTTGCTGAAAGCACGAGCAATAAGAGCAAGTCCCTGATTCAACGTATTAAAGTCATCATCGTCATCATCATTGGAGTTGGAGTAGTACACAGCATCATTGTTGTTTGACGGAACAAGTTGAGTAGAAGAAACTTGTGGAGATGAATCATAAGGGACCATTTGGTTCGAGGTGGAAGATTGTGGATAACTGAAGTAGTTCTGCTCTTGAACATATGCATGATTTGACATTGGTGGTGGAGAATAGGGAGATTGAGCTACAAGAGCCAAAGAATTTGGTGCTGGTGTTGGTGTGTATCCTCCTCGTAAAGCTCTATCTTTTTCCACTTCAGGTTCATGGTGTTTCAGAAAATCATACAACAAGCCATATGGAGCATCATGAAGATTCTTCGTTTGATGAACAAATGTCACATATTTATGCCAATCCGGGCCAAGACTACCAACAAATTTGGAGTTCACAGCGATCCTTGGTACTGTGATTTTATGACGTTCCAGATCATTGACTACATTTGTGAAACGATGATAGTAGGATTCAAGTGTCTCTCCTGGTTCAATTGTGATGTTAGTGTATTCCATGTAGAGTTTGGATTCCATGTCATCTTTGTTCAGTTGAGTGCCTTCCATTAGGAGATGAACGTGTTCCCACATAGCTTTGGCTGTTTTCTGAGCATCGACACTTCGATAGATTGGATTTGGTATACCTTGAAGTATATAAGCCATTGCATATTGATCAGCTTCACGATGTAGTTTCTGTTCTTCAGTGAGTGAAGTTTCTGGAAGAGGTCTATCACCAGGAGGACGTGGAGGATCAGCAGTAGGATCCCCAGCTTCAAATCTTGTTGGCCACTCAAATGGTCCTTCAAGTATCACTTGTTTCAAGAATTTCCCATGAGGTTTCTTTAGTTCAAGAAATCGTAAGAATCGACTTGACCATTGAACATAGTTTCCAGGTGTAAGCATTGGAGGTGTTTCAAGTGATCCTGCCTCATGTCGGGATTGTTGAGTTGTAATAACTTCACACATTCTGTCAAACCAGTGAGGTTGTTTGGAGGAAAACTGAGTGTTTTGTAGTGGCACTTGATATGGTTGTTGTTGAGGAATGATTTGATGTTGTTGCATCATTAGGTAATGATGTAGTGGATTGTATGTTTGTTTTTGAGAAGGTTGTTGATTCATTTGGTGCGGAAGATATTGTTGTTGCTGATACTGCTGAGGTTGCTGATACTGCTAATGTTGAGGTAGCTGAGTATGAGGGAAGTAATGATAAGGTGGTTGAGACATCTTAGAACACTTGTGTAGAAATGGATCTTTGTAGAAGATTGAAATGCTCGTTCCTTTGAGTAAGTTGCAAAATCCTTGGGGTAAGTTCAATTCTTACGCGTAACTTAATCTTACGCGTAAATTTTAGGTTATGCGTAAAGAGTAGGTTATGCGTAAACTAATAGTTTATGCGTAAGTTTTCTCTTTACGCGTAAGCTTAGGCTTATGCGTAAGTTTAGACTTATGCGTAAGGTTTAAACAACCAAACAAATCTTTCAAACTTATCCAAGCTTGAAAGATATCCGTAGTCGAAGTATTCCACTAACTTATCCAAGCTAGGGAAGTACTGAGTCACTGTTACACGAGGAGAAGATCGTTGATGAAGCTTAAGCGTAGATTCTGGCAAATTACGCGTAAATCAGACTTACGCGTAGGATCTAACTTAAGCGTAGGTTTAAGGCGTAGATGAGCAAGTTACGCGTAGGATCAGGGTTTTAATCACAGTTACGCGTAGGAAAAGAGTTTAGACCTATTTTACGCGTAAGAAAAGGGTTTAGACCTATTTTACGCGTAAGAAAAGGGTTTAGACCAAAACTTAAGCGTAAACCGACCAAAAAACACTGTAGACAGCTGGAATTAGTACTTTTTTCCGACCAACTTACGCGTAAAACGTACTGTTCATCCAAAAAAATGACTTTTAGATGAAAAAATAGCCTAAAAACCTATCAAAGATCAATACTTTATGCAATATCTAAGCTTCTAAACACTATATTAACCTTAAAACTTATCCAAGCTTTAAGATTTGAGTGTAAGAAACCAAGAAAAAAGCAAAAAAGATGAAGAAATATGATGAAACCCCACGTAGACAATAAGAACAACACTTCAATCTCTATTAGGTGAATGATACCACTTGTTAGGTCACCATTTTGTAAACACAAGTATGATTTAGAAAGAAATAAGATGAGAAAAGAGATTGGTTGATTATGAGACAATATGAAAGGTGAAAGTGCAAGAGTTTCCTTAAGATAATCAAATAACCAACAAATGAAATGTTTACATAAGCTCTCTATTTATAAGGAAGGAGTTAGGGCAACACTCCCTTCCTTCCTTATCTCTTAATTCGTGGGCTTTAAGGCCCATAGGGCTTTAACACATAAGCCTTGTAACATAAACTTAAATGAAATAAATACTAAAGCAACCTATTACAAAATGTAATGACCGAGACTTGACTAAATACAAAAGTATGATCCCAACAATCTCCCCCTAAGGGTCGGTCATCACGGTTGCTTGACGTCTTCATCTTTGTCGTTGACTTGTGACATGTAAAACTCTAGACGTCTTCAAAATGGTTGAATGATAATGAATATACTTTGCTCTTTGTCTTTGTTCTTTGGTGATGATGTAGTGATGGTGTTATGAAGTAATCTGCCGTTCGTCACTCCTGCGTCTGTGGTGGTTGTCCGCCATTCCAACATACTCATACATCTTTGGACTTAGACTTTCACGTGCAAGAAGTTCCTTTTGATACATTGAGATCTTTGTCTTTATACTTTGTAGATTCTTCTTATTGTCGTAGAATCTTTCTTGGAACTTTGTGTTGCTAAGATCTTTGGGGGAGCTATCTTTTGCTTCAAGATGTATGTATGAGCATGTTGGACTCTACCATCATGGAAGTGAGGTACCTGCGAGTAAACAGTTAGCAATAAAACAACCGGTACTTATGGATAAGGAATTAGAGCTCATCAACAGCATATTGTGAAGACTCCTTCTAATCCTTATCCAGGCCGTTCCCATATCAAATACTCCCGAAGGAGCTTACGAGACCTACTGAGTAGCTCAATGACTGGGTGAGTAGCTGGGGATCACTCCACGACTGTAGATCACTATGAAACCACCGCAAACACTAAGCGTAACCCTTGTGAGGTTACCGAAGTGACCTGCTGTCAGGGCTGTTTGATGTTGACCCTGGCAGGATTTCGGTTCAATCATTGAGAAATACATAAGTAATCCTCTCATAAACGTTCTCGGCAGATTGCTAAGATCTGCGAAGGACTCGATAATTTACAGCTGGTGTCCATTGATGTAGAACACCAGTTGTAGAAATACTAAGTGTTCCTAAGAGATCTTTGATGTATCTCGAGGCTCTAGACTCTATAAGTGCACACTTAGGTTTCCTATGCGGAGACTAGGGAGGGGTCTCCTTCTTCAATATCAACCGTCTCTAAGAGATAGGTCGATAGATTACACAGGTTCCCCGTGAGAATGAAACAAGCTCTTTTAAGAGAACTTGAGTGGTTAAGAAGGTTTAGTGCATTGCGTCACTGGGTCCATGACGGCTTAATCTTCAATACCGGTGTTGTCTATTGCAACAGCCAGTAGCATACGTATTGAACCCGGTGTCTGCCCTAAGGTTGATTCATATGGAGGGCTATTTCTTTTCACCCTTTACTTTACATTTCTTTTTTAATTCTTCAACTCCTTCTTTCCCTTTCATTCTTTTCTCCTTTTTTCGTATCATACCTAAGGACTTCTAATTCTAACTATGGGGAGATGTCCTTGGGTAGATCCCTCTGGCTCTGGCGGATCATAGGACGGATATTCCTATCTTAATCACCTTATAACTCCGACAGTAGCCAAGAAACCTTTGATTGAAAATCTCTCAAAGTGTTTGTGATAATCAAATATTTTGGTTAACACTTTGAGAGTTTTGTGTACACTTTTGAAGGGCTCCCCCTGCACATGTGCTCATAAGTGTTTAATAAATTTGCACATGCGGGAGGAGCAAGTACTTTTGAATTGATCAACTTTCAGTGAACAAGACCGATTCGAGACACGCTTACATCACTAGTTAAACTAGCTTGAAGTTATTACCCGGCCTGGTCAAGTCCACAGAAAGTTTCTCGAGACGGTACATTTCTACTAAGACTAATCCTTTTCGAGACACGCTTACGTGGTTAGTTAAAGAGATACATTGTCAGCTTTTAGGTGACAACTAGCTCTAGTAACTAACTTGATGTTATTACCCGTCGAGGATAAGTCTTTTCGATATTACTAACTTTTATTGTCTCGTCAATTCGTGGGTCAATACTGAGTCTAGCTCGCACATGATACAACTTTTAAGCTTTGACTTCGTATATTTTAATCACTTTTTCATTTTCTCCCCCTCAAAAATAGCATATAAAATGATGTTTTTGACAATCTTTTAGATTAAAATATGCCTTTTGAGTCTTACGGGGAGATTCACCAAGAATTTTTGATTTTGAGCAAAGTATTTTGTTTTTGACAAGTGCTCCCCCTCAACAAGTGATTAGGTCTTATTGAGGTGAAATACTTGTCCTTTTGAGCAGAATTATGAAAAATCATAAATGTTTGATTAATTCTACTCAAAAGTAAGAAGCCTTCGCTCCTTATATGAGGATTGAGGCACTGAAGCGTACCTCAGGGTCCTTTCTTTACAAGTTCGGGTTGTGCACCGTAATGCGTACACAAACCATTATGAAGTAAATTATTAACAAATCAAATCAAATTCTTACAATGATCTACCAATCAGGTCTCTGAAATGTCAACACCGGAAACTTCTGTCTACCTCCCACATAACTTTCCAACCTTCGAAACTGATCCCTGCGCTTCAATCTGTTCTCAATCCTTAAGATGAATCTGCGAGCATCCCTGGCTTCATTGGTGTTCCACCTTTTGGATTTCCCCAGTTCTATGTCATTGATTCTGCCTTTGATCCCATCTCTGACGAACTTCAGGGTTTCGTCACAGAACTTATGAATCTCTTCATAACCCATAAAGCAGTTGCGACTGTTAATACTGTGGTAGGTGAACCCAAATGGACGTCTGATCAGGGAGTATTGAGGTAGATGTTGAAGGTCGGGGATGTCAAACAGGTTTGGTTTGGTGAGATTGAGCTTCTTCTGATAACTTTCTACTCCCAATTGAAGATCTTCAACTCTTTCTCTTATGACAATCTGCCTGATGAAGATTAGAAGAGCTTGGATAAAGGCAAGCTGCATCTCTTTAGGCAAGCCACAGAGTTTTCCTTGAACTTTGAGCAGGTACATGTCTTCAATGTCGTTGAGACGTAGTCGTGGAAAGTCAGACTCGGAAATATCGTACTCCTTTTTATCAAGTCTTTTCAGTGTGATTTTGCTGAGGAAGGGGTACCCAAAGAAGGTGACAGTCGAGATGAATTGAATGGAGACTATCTTCAGATCACTTGCTACATCACCCATCGTCTGATTAAGTCTGCTGCTTCGATAGTACTGTGCCCGGTTGTTTGGCCAATGATGTATGCCGTAAAGAGCATTCCGGTCATATTCAACAATTTTGTCAACGAATAATGCTGAAGCTTCTTCTTCGATGGCATTGTTGAGATATCGAGCTGCAGGGAGAAAGGCGAGTGAGGTAACGTACTTCTTCTCAATCTTGCTGCCAAGTTTCAGAAATTCCAAGTCTGTGTTGTAGAAGAACTTGTATGGGATCTTTGGTTCCTTAGGCTTCCCAATCATCGGTAGTGGTTTGGACCAGTCAGTAATGTAAGGTGCGGTTTTCTTTGTGACCGGATCGACATATGATTCAGGATTGATCCAGTCAATATTGCTTGACATAGCTCGAGCAATATTTTCCAGATGGTATTCAAGCTCGATTGAGTTAGCAGACCTATCTTTCAGAAGATTGAAAGCATCATTCTTGATTCTTCGCAGCTCTTTCTTATTCATCTTTTTCATCTTAAACTTTTGCTGAATCATTTGAGCATATTCCACCGTTCGACCATCTTGAGGTTCATGATTGTCTTCCAGTGGTGGTTGCGAATTGATCATCTTCTCAAACCAGGAGTATTCGGCACTGTTGTCTTGATCTAGCCAGCTAAGGACTGTTTTAGGTTTCTTTGGTTCCGTGCCTTTAGATGAGGTGTCTGGTGTGGGTTGATGATGCTTTCCTTTCTTATCTTTCTTCTTCTTCTTAGGAGATGGTTCTGGAACTTCATCGGGTTGAGGTATGTCGTCACCACCAGTGTATACGAAGTGGTCGTGTGCCTTGGGAGCAGAACCTGATGCCTTTGGTTGTTGTGAGGAAGTTGTTGTGGTTGGGGGGATGACCGGTGTATGAGATGAGGGTCCTTCGGCTTGTTTTTGTTTCTTTGCCTGAGAATTCGGATCCCTGTCTTCATCATCTCTTTGACGTTTCAGCTTATCGGCCTCTGTGCTGCAAGTCTCTTTGTTCATCTTGTCTTTCAGTGCTTCCAGGACTTTTGCTTCTGCAGGAGTCAAGGTGAACTTGTTTGCTAGCTTTTCTAAGAGTTGAGCTTCCAAATCATCCAGAGATAGCCCTGGTAGAGGAGCAGTAGACTTGTCGGCACGAAGAGTAAAGGTTGTTGATCGGATTACTTTCTTGACTGCTTGCTCTACGAACTTGGTGAGTTCATCTCTCATGGGTGCCAGCAGATCTTTCAACTCAGCAACTAAGTGTTGTGCCATGTATTCTTGTGCTTGAGCGGCTTCCAAGTTCTCTTGTACGTCTTTAGCTAAGAAAGTATCAACTTTGTCTTGTAGCTCTTGGACGTTCGAGTTCAGCTTCGTCAATTCAGCAACTTGGGTTACAAGTGTTGCAACCTGATCTTCCAATCTGCTTCTCTTCTTTTCATGTACTCTTTTGAAAGCTGACTTGAGTAACTTTGATGCAGCAGAGGCTTTGGTGCTTGGTTTCTTGATTGACTTGTCATGTGTCGATTCAGATGCAGGAGGAGATGATTGTGATGATTCAATGATGGTGGTAGAGACTTTGTCATCTCCTTTCTTTGGTTCGGGTTGTTCAACTATCTTATCTTTGGCTGCTTCTTCTATCACCCTTTGTTCTGCAGCCAGTTTATCGGCTTCGGCTTTAAGCCTTAGTTCTTCAGCAAGCCTGGCTTCTTCTTCCTTCTTTAACTTTTCTTCAGCCAGTTTGGCTGCCTCTTCTGTTTTTCTGCTCTCTTCCATTCGGATAGTTTCTTCTAGTTTAGCTTGGGCAATCTCTTCAAGCCTAGCCTCTTCAGCTTCCTGTTTCTTCTTCAACTCCTCTTCCTGAGCCCGTTCTCTAAGCTCCATTTCTTCCATAGACATAAGTCTTGGAGCATCAATGTCCATGGGATCTTCCTCTTCTTCCTCTCCCATTGCTGTAGTCATTTCAATGTCTGTGGGAGATACTGAGGGATTGTTATAAGTAATTAAGTCTGTGGTGATCCCTGTGGTAGGCTCAGGAATGCTGCTTGATCCGCCAGCTTCGGTGGTCTGAGAGAACACTGGAGGTGGAGGTAAATCAGCATTGAATGCATCAATTCGGCTGTGGAGGAGACCCAGATTGAGAGCCCTTTCATTTTCTTCTTCGACTGAATGGCCTTCAGGCTTTTGTACAGCTGTAACCGGTTCCTTCATCTTTTCTCTTCTAATCTTTTCCTCTTCCAGCATCGTCTGTGCTTTGGTGAAAGGTCTTTGATTGAGATATGCTGGGTAAACAGCATTATCAGCAAACTCATCAATGTTAGTTTCCCAATCTTCGAATGTCAAATCCTTATCGTCAATTTCATCAAGATTGACTTTCTTGGTGATATTGGCATAGGCTTCACTGTAAATAGGACCTTCGTCGGATTCGGTTTGTTCAGAGTCAGCAGGTTTTGGAGAAGGTTGTGGTGAGGGAAACCACCCAGGTTCAGCAGTTGGTTTCTTTGCAGGAATTCTGATCTTAAGTGATCCCTTTTTCTTAGGTTTGGTCTTGGTAGAACTTTCTGAGCTGCCAGATTTGCTACCTTTCTTTTCTTTCTTCTGCATGTATGACGGTAGAACAACTTCGTCCAAGAACCCAACTTTATCTGCTTCAAGAGCTTGAAGGTAGTACTTGTAGTTATTGCATTCTTGAACCTTCTTAGTCAGAAGGCAATCAGGAAGTTTCTTTCCTTGTTTCCTTGTACTAGTATCCATTCTCTTGATGACCTTAAGTGTGTCCTCATTCCTGTATGTGTGCTGAAACTCATCATTCAGTCTTTGAGGTATGTCATCATATTCATGGAGGAAGCTTGCAATGAGAAGCTTGGTGAAACGGACGAATGGAATATTGGTCGTCTTGTGTTGTATGTGCCACACAATGTCTTCCCAGATAATGCTGGCATAATCAACATTCTTGACATTAGCAATAGCCCAAAACAGCTTGAGATGTTGGAGCTTAGGGTGTTCATGGCCTGTGTCTCTGCCAGATAGTGACTTGGCAATGATGATGTAGAGAGTTCTCCAAGGCTGTGGAAGAAATCTGATATTGACCTTAGAGTGCCTAGTCATTACCTCTTCAGACTCATCATACCCAATATCTCTCAGCCATTCTATCAATTCTTCTTCACTGGGAACTTGGTCATATTCTTTATTAGGTTCAAGTTCGGGAAGTCCAAGAACACTACGGAGAAGATCCTTGTCGACCGTGACTTGTCTCATGTGAAGCATACAAGTAAAGGATTCTTCAAGGAGGTCCAAGTGGAGTGTGTGCCAAAACTGATGTATGTAGAAGCATGCCACTGCAGCAGATTTGGTGAGTAGAACTTTGCACGGGTGATAGATAAGAGCATCTACCGCAACAAGGCAAGAAGACTCATTGCATGTAATGTTGTTGAAGTTGACTCTCAGATTGTTCTTTCCTATCTTTCTGGAGTAGTTCTCAGGAAAGGTGTCTTCCCATGCACGTATGGGTTCAGGTTCAGGTCCATAAGGAATGTCATTGTGTTCTGCCATCTGGTTTGATCATAAACAATCACAAACATAGCAATGATATACTTTGTTAGCTCAGACATTCAATTACTAGATTATGAACACATTATTGATTGACCAGTGGGTGTTTGTGTGTGAAAAACTTTTGTTATATGACAAACTTATGTTTTAATCACATGATAGAAACTTATAACACTTAAGTTACAACATGAGTTCACCACTACAAGAGGTTACACATTGGAAATATTACAACACTTAGAAAATTTCATGAATTTGACAAGTTTACGCGTAAGTAGAAAAATCTACGCATAACTTATATTACGCGTAGGAAATGAAATTATGCGTAGGTTTAATTTCTACGCATAACTTTATATGTTACGCGTAAGTTCAACTTCTGCGTAGGCTTAATTTTACGCGTAGGATTAAATCTTAGGCGTAAGATTAGAGCTTAGGCAAAGAATTGAACTTTGAGCGTAAGATATAACTTGTGCGTAGGTTTAAACTTATGCGTAAGATCATGACTTACGCGTAAGAAACAACTTAAGCGTAAGTTATTCTTTTATGCGTAAACAATGTCTTATCCAAGACAATGTTTGTCTACGTGTCGAATCTTACGCGTAGGATGAATATTTTGTGCGTAGAAATGCCTTTTTCCAGAAAAATCACCTTTGAAATTCGAGTTGTATGTTTCCTGAAAGTGTACAAACATTACCACTGATCAATAATTAACCCAACACACTTAATTCACACATTTAAAGCGTAAACATGTCAAAATCCAACTTAACGCGTAAACACGCATGAACAACTAATCACAAGCTTAATCAAACATGTTTCTGGGTATGATTTGGACATGGGCGAGTGTAATATATATCCTAAGGATCATATGGTCCAAATTATAACAACAACTGACCATGAAATCTTAATAGCAAAACTGCTAGTGTCGAAGAACCCTAGATCAAAGATTAATGATTCTAACACGTTTATGATGCAATTAAACTACTGGGATATGATCCTTAACACTAATACACGCTATCCCTATCATCAATCATTATCAAAAACATCCCCAATCAAGAACCCCTAATCTATACGTATGAACCCTAATATCCAAATCACTCAATTGATGATTCTGGGTGAGATTGGAGTTCACAAACATGTTTAGTAGCATCATATGAGCAAATCCCACTAACTAACATTCATCCTAACACACTTAAAATCAAACCCAGATTCTACGCATAACTCTATAATGAAATTAAGAGATCTAGGAAGATTTAGCCGTAGGATTGTTATGAAATTAAAAACCCATGTTTAGAATTATGATCAAAACATGTTACCACTTACAGATTAGATGTAAAGTTCTTGGATTAGCACGATGATTTGTGGCCGTTTGATCAAGTAGTTGTGTATTAAATGTGTTTGGTGAAAAGTGCAGTTACTATTGGTCAAACTGGTTAAGTCTAGGGTAAAATAACTTTCGCATGTTGGCAATATTAGTCCCTTAACCTAAGTTACATGAGTAGACACGATACCCTTCTAACTTTTACTTAAACATAACTCCATAAAGCATTTACAAAGAACAATCTTTGGATGAATATACTCCCCCTTGACCTTAGACCGTAGTAGAATACTGAAAAAATTAATTTTATAGGACAAGGAGAGTAACCCGAAACACTTATGAATTAACACTTATAAAAAAATGTATATCTTTTTGGTAAAATGCAAGTATAAAGAAACAAAATATTTTTGAGAAATTTGAAAAACATTACTTTTCCTCCCCCTCAACACTTGTTTTAAATGATTGAAGACATTTTAGAAAATAGTGTTGAAAGAGGTGGTTTATACTTTTTTTTTTTTTTTTTTTTTTTTTTTTTTTTTTTTTTTTTTTTTAAGAAAGTGACCAAAAATATTTTTGAGTTTTTGATTGGTTTTATATTTTTGTATTTTGTTTTTGAAAAAAAATATTTACAAAGATAGTTTTGATGTTTGACGATCAATTGTATTTTAAAAACTTTTCCAGATCCTCTGGAGTCAAACATCGCATACCAATTTGGTGAACTAAACTAGCAAACCTTGATGGTGCTAAGGATTTGGTAAGTAAGTCCGCCAATTGGTACTCAGTCCCAACAAAATAAAGTTCAACGGTACCCTTTTCCACATGCTCTTTGATGAAGTGATATCGGAGATCGATGTGTTTGGATTTGCAATGATGTTAGGTGTTGCAGGAGATAGCAATTGCACTTTTGGAATCACAGTAGATGGGAATCTTGTTGAATAGGTAGCCATAATCCTTAAGTTGTGATCTCATCCAAATGACTTGAGCACAACAGGCAGACATGGCTACATATTCAGATTCTGTTGACGATAGTGATGTGCAGTCCTGCTTCTTTGATTGCCATGACACAAGTTTGTCTCCGAGAAATTGTAATCCACCAGATGTGCTTTTGCGTGTGTCTAAACATCCTGCATGGTCAGCATCTGAAAAAGCAATTAGTTCAAAGCCAGAATCCTTCGGATACCAGATTCCCAAGTTAATGGTTCCCTTTATGTATCGAAGGATTCTCTTGACCTCACTGAGGTGTTTTTCAGTTGGTTTGGACTGATAGCGAGAGCACATGTAGACAACAAATACTATATCAGGTCTACTAGCTGTGAGATACATGAGGGACCCAATCATACTTCGGTATTTGGTAGGGTCAACGGGAGTCCCATGTAAGTCAGCATCTAGTTTTGTGGTATAGCCCATCGGTGTATTATAAGTATCACTGGTCATCATTCCATGTTTCTTTAAAATTTCAAGAGCATACTTGGACTGATTTATAAAAATTCCACGGGGTGATTGATGAACTTGTAGTCCTAGAAAGAACGAAAGTTCACCCATCATGGACATTTCAAAATTATCTTTCGTTAATTTTGCAAAATCATTAGAGTAATTTCTTTTTGTTGAGGCAAAAATGATGTCATCGACATATATTTGAACAACAAGTAAGTCCTCCCCGTAGGTTTTTGTAAATAGTGTGGGATCCACTGATCCTTTAGAAAATTTATTGGCCAGCAAGAAAGTGGACAGTTTGTCATACCACGTCCGTGGGGCTTGTTTGAGTCCGTAGAGTGCCTTTTTGAGTCGGTAAACGTGATTAGGACGCTCAGGATCAACGAAGCCTTCAGGTTGGCTAACATAAACTTCTTCACGGAGTTCTCCATTAAGAAATGCTGTTTTGACATCCATTTGGTAAACAACCATGTTCCTGTGTGCAGCATAGGCCAAAAAAATCCGAACAGCTTCATGTCTAGCCACTGGAGCAAAGGATTCAGCAAACTCAAGTCCTTCCAGTTGAGAGTATCCTTTCGCTACCAGACGTGATTTGTTACGTATGACAGTCCCTTCAGCATCAAGCTTATTCTTCCAGATCCATTTTAACCCTATGACAAAGACTCCGTCAGGTCTTTCAACTAATTCCCAGACTTCCAATCTTATGAATTGCTGAAATTCCTCTTGCATAGATTCAATCCAGTTGTCATAAGTCATTGCATCTTTAATGTTCTTAGGTTCTTCGTGACAAACTGTGAGTGCATAGATACAAGTTTCTCCATCCGTGTGAAGTCGTTGTCTTGTCATAACAGGTGCATCTGGATGGCCAATAATATGAACTAGTAGATGGTCTCGAGTCCATTTATGTGTGGAAGGGTGTAGTTGATAGGTATCTCGCATGTTAGCAGGATCCAAATTGCGTGTTGACGACTCAGCTATGTCAGGAACAATAGGAGTCGGTGCAAATGGATTAAAGAACGCATCAGGATCTTGCTCTGCTGGTTGGGGAACTGATTGTGGTGTGGGATCTTCAGCTGAATGGTGGGAGTTAGAAACAGTTTGTTCTACTGTAGATGGTGATGCAATTGGAGGACCGTTTCTCTCAACACTTGTAGTAGTTTGTTGAGGTGAGTCTGGTACTGGAATATTGTCAGGTTGAGTAGCGGAATTAGGTGAGACCTCAGTAGAACGGTATACAATTGTATCATCAAATAGTGGAGCAAACAAGGTTTCCAATTCTTTGCGGTTGAGTGGCAACGGTTCAGCCGAAGATTCCGGAGAGTTAAGACGATTGAATTCGGGTCCTAAGCTGTGTTGCTCAGAAGCCATCTGTGTGAGTTCATCAAAATTAGCGTGAATGGTTTCTTGAATTTCTCTTGTTCGACGATTCCAGATTCGAAAACCTTTAGAATTTTCACAATATCCAACGAACACTCCTATGTCAGCCTTTGCTTTAAGTTTACCTAAATCATCACGATCATTTTTCGGATAACAAAGTACTCCAAATACATGAAAGTAATCGACATTCGGTTTTCTTTTATGAACAATTTGATAAGGTGTTTTGCGATGGCGTCAAAGTCCCAAGAATAAAATACCGTGGTTGCTGACGGCGTCACATAGGCCGTCATAAGTAGATCAAGGCCGTCCGAGGAAGTATTTGGCGGCGAGATGACGGCGTCACACCATTTCTCTTGACGCCGTCATCCCAGTTTTCCTATATATAGTTTTCTAGTTTTTCATTAGAAGGGAGAAGTTTTGGTGAAACCCTAAAGACGAATTTGGTGCATCTTTTACAGGTTTTTCAAGGGTTCCAAACCCTTGAGACCTTGCATTGTAATTGAGATAAGTGTTCTTTTAATTCAATCAATATGTCTATGTGTTGGTTGTCTATATCTTGTTCTTGTCTCAATTCAATTATGCTAGGCTAGATCTCCTTTGTGTTTGCTTAGATCTAATGAAACCTAGATATTGATTATGTGTTGATTACTTGTTTATTCTTGTTCTTGGATGAATGATTTTATATGTTAGGCTTAAGAAAACTGGCAGATCTCCAAATGGTAACATGCTTGAACGTCTTAAGAAACATGAACCGAGGTGTACTAGGTCTTTATTGGTTGTATTTAATGCTTGAGCCACTGTTTACAATCCCTATAGTTGTGCTGGGTCATGGTGTAGGAGGAGATAAGAGCTCATAGAATTGGGGAGTTATGTATGCCACCCCATGAATGGTATTAAGGAATACGATCCGTCATCCATACAATTATAACAAGTAATTAACGTGTAAAAGATATCTAGGGAGTAGTGAAGTCTAAGTAAACACAATTTCTCCAAATACTGCTCACAACTTTGTAATAATTAGTTTATTTTCATTTTCAGTATTTTATTTTGATTATATATTAGTTTTGGGTTAGTTGAATAGCAACTAATTCCTCCCACTCTTCCAAAACCCGAGATTTTACTTACTTTTATAAAAATATAAAAATACAAAAATAATCATCCCTCACCTCTAGAACTAGTAATTAGGCTTTCTAATCCTAGCGACACTATTCCTAAGCTGAACGATCAATCCCCCGGTACTTGTCACTATACTATACTACAACGATCAAGTACACTGCCTGGTGGGGGTTGTAAGCTTCTCGAGATCCCTCGAGAGGTAAAGCCTGTTGCGATTCCCACGCATCATGATACCTTATAGGATACACTTTCACTTGAGTTTGTTTGTTTGATGGTAGGTGTGTAATAAAACTATGAGAAATACTTGTTAGTGTAATTTTAGTGCCAAATTTAAATTTTTTACAACATTTAGGAGTGAAACTTTAGCTATAGCAAGCGTCTCATGGATAGGAGATTGTATGACTAGCACAAAACCGTACTATTCAGAAAAATTTTCCACCCAAATATGTGAGGTTCGCCTTTAGATTTGATAGGAAAAACATTTACTATTAGTGCTTATGAGTGTACCGGTAGCATTTAGATTTTAGAACTTGCGTTAGTGATGCATCCCGAGACCGCTAGTGAGACTACATTTGTGTAGTAGGATTTACTACATGATAAGAGGCATTAGGATCACCCTTGTGTTAAACCCGTATCATAATTACTTGACCATTTAAGTCATATTACTTGGCTAGTAAAGTCAATTAATTTTTCCCACACCTTAGCGTTGTACTCATTTTTAGTACACGAAACCCCTAGTACACCCTTCTGAGCCTATCTTTTCTTTTCTAACTTTAGGCATCTTACTTAAAGGAAGAATTTGTTACAACCCAATTAAATGTACACCCAAATCGCCTTAGCCTTCCGTGTATGCACTCATCTTTAGTGCATTATTGTTACATGTTTAAACCCTTAGTTAATTATCTAATTGATTACATGGTTGCTAAGTCGAGTCATATCTTTGTACATATTGTTTTGGGACGATTGGGACTCATGGGTAAAGTACTTGTGTTACGGAGTAATGGGGAAGAACATCATATTATTACCCCCCATATGTGCGTTAATCTTAAAAGCACTCCAAGTGTTTTGATTATCTTGATTTGAGTCATTAGATTAGTTTATTGTAAAGTATGTAAAAATTCAAGTGTAAGGGGAATGTTCATTCCCTATGATATATTATTTTGGATGGTAGGGTAAGAGTGTATGAAAAAAAAAAATCGAAAAAAAATCAAGAAAAAAAAATAGAAAAAGTGAAAAGAGAAAAACATACGGACTACCATCCCGTTTCATTCTATGTTTATTTTATGTTTTTGTTATTTTTCATTTATTAGCTTAAGTCGAGTCTAGTCTTGGCTTAGCAACGCCATATTGTACATGTAATTAACCAAGATTATTAACTCGCCACCAGTAAAGATTGCCTATATCCAACAAAACCATGTATTCCATATCCCTACACCTAACGTTATAACCCTTTAAAAGACCTCTTTGATAGTTAATCCTAGGTGCTTACGCCATGTGGTGGAGGTTTGATCCTTTCCCAAGCCTATGGTAATCTATTTTGCTATGACAGGTAGTGAGAGATGTTTTCCATTTCCATATTGTGATATATACTTTATTACACCCGAGAGATGTGAGTATCTAAACACTATTTGTGAGGTGCTAGTATATGACCTCCGTGCTGTCTTTGGTCTTTAGTGGAACGATTATTTATTGTAATTACTTTTATATTAGTGTTAAATGACCCTAACTTGCATTTTGACTAGAATAAAAGCGCATTGGCTTGAGGACAAGCAAATCTCAAGTGTAAGGGTATATGATAAGGCGAAAAATGATCCGTTTTTAGGGGGTCATTTAAGCCCGGAATTGAATTTATTTGATCAAATATTGCCCTAAATCGTTCCTTTTGTGATTTTAGGTACTTTTGGAGTGAATTATGGAAAACGAAGCATTTTGGACGTTTTTGGAGCATAAAAGTGAAGAAAACGGCAAAGTCTTAATTTTCCTTGCTGGGAACAGTACCTGACGACGTCAAGAGTAATACAAAAGGTGGAAGTGGATAAAGTCCGTGACGGTCCAGAAAGTTTTGTGCATTGGAGATGACGGTGTCACCCAAGGCCTTCTCATGTAAAATTAAAGAGTCATGGCCTAGAAAATTTCCTGAAGGCGTCACGTAGGCCGTCACGTGTTAACTTGTCAAAACTTGCGCGTGAAGTAGCTGATATTGTTTTCGTCATAACTTTTGCGTACGAACTCGAATTTAGGTGATTCAAAATCCTACGCGAAGAGGACGAAGAAATCTACAATTTGGTGAAGAAAAATTGGTCATGAAGCCATCACTCTTTACGGGGTGATGCCATCAAGCCTGGCTGACAGAAAATCAGGCTATAAATATAACATCATAACTTCACTTTTTGTAAGCCCTAAACCCTAAGGTCGATTCCTGGGTTTAGGTGGGTGTTTTTCTAGAAACTTAGAGGGTTTCAATCACTCCATAAACATCATGTATTGGTTTGTTGATTCTATCTTAATTATGTTTTCCATTATCATTGTTGCTTGCTCTTCTTTGATGATGTTTTGCTAATTCACCTTGTGTCTACTTATGATTGTGTAAAACTTGTATATAATTGAGTAGATCTTATTGATTCCTTGTTGATGTTTGTGTCTATCTTCATTAATTAGGGTGTGACACTTCGATAGATCTAATTGGTTTAGCTTATAATTCTTGTTTCCTATTGTCTCTTGTTTAATTGATTGTATTCGATGTTAGGCTTAAGAAAACTGGCAGACTTCCATAGGGTAACATGCTTGAACGTCTTAAGAAACATGAACCAATGCGTACTAGGTTATTATGTTAGGTCACCATTTTGTAAACACAAGTATGATTTAGAAAGAAATAAGATGAGAAAAGAGATTGGTTGATTATGAGACAATATGAAAGGTGAAAGTGCAAGAGTTTCCTTAAGATAATCAAATAACCAACAAATGAAATGTTTACATAAGCTCTCTATTTATAAGGAAGGAGTTAGGGCAACACTCCCTTCCTTCCTTATCTCTTAATTCGTGGGCTTTAAGGCCCATAGGGCTTTAACACATAAGCCTTGTAACATAAACTTAAATGAAATAAATACTAAAGCAACCTATTACAAAATGTAATGACCGAGACTTGACTAAATACAAAAGTATGATCCCAACATATTATGGTTGTATTTAATGCATGAGCGAATTCTAATGATCCCATGTTAGGAGCTTCTTGCAGGCTCGACATAGGAGTGAAGTAGGAGCTTATAGAGTTGGGGAAGTACGTGCGCCACCCCACGAATGGTATTAAGGAATACAACCCGTCAATTAATACAAGGTGTGACAATTCAATAGGTAGAATTGGATAGCTAGCAAGGAGTAACATATCATGGGTAGACATGCTTCACTTATCTTGTAGAACCTTAGTTTAGTTTTCTTGCACATTAGTTTAATTAGTAGCTTTTGGGTTAGTTGATTAGCAACTAATTCCGCCCCTCCTTCCAATACCCGAGATTTTTACCTACTTTTCATAAAATATAAAAACATAAAAAGAACCATCCTTCACCTTTAGACCTAGTTAGATTAATTTCAATCCTAACGACACTATTCCTGATTTGAACGATCAATCCCCCGGTACTTGTCACTATACTATACTACAACGATCAGGTACACTGCCTGGTGGGGGTTGTAAGCTTCTCGAGATCCCTCGAGAGGTAAAACCTGGTGCAATTCCCACACATCAGGTGCCCCAAAGGACAGTCACTGGCTGGCGTGTGTGTATTGATTATAGAAAATTGAATGATGCCACCCGAAAGGACCACTTCCCTCTCCCATTCATAAATCAAATGTTGGAAAGATTAGCAGGACATGAGTACTACTGTTTCTTGGATAGATTCTCAGGGTACTTCCAAATCCCCATAGCCCCTAAGGATCCAGAAAAAACCACGTTCACTTGCCCATATGGAACATTTTCCTATAGAAGAATGCCTTTCGAGTTATGTAACGCTCCCGCCACTTTTCAATGATGTATGACCGCAATTTTTCGTGAGTTAATGGAATAGATTTTTGATGAACTTTTGGAGAACTTTTTTGTGCAAACCCTTGACGAATTTTCTGGAACAACAAGGGTTTCAACCCTTGTTCCATCCGTGTTCAATTGAAGATAAGTTTTCCAATAATCATTCAATGTGACTATGTGTTGTTTGATTTTATCTTATGCTTGTCTTCTTTTTAACATGCTATGCTAGGTTTTTCTTGTGTTTGCTTAGATGTAATGAAACCTAGATATTGATTATTGGTTGATGGTTTGTTTATAATTGTTGTGGATGATTGAATTCGATGTTATGCTTAAGAAAACTGGCAGACTTCCAATTGGTAACTTGCTTGAACGTCTTAAGAAACATGATTGGAGGTGTACTACGATTTATTGGTTGTATTTAATGCGTAGGCAACAGCTAGTGATACTACGTTAGGAGCTAGTAGTCGGCTCGACCTAGAATGAAGTAGAAGCCTATAGAGTTAGGGAATATCGTACACGGCCCTACGACTAGTATTAAGGAATATAACCCGTCATCCATGTAATTGTAACAAGCTAATCAACCGGTAAAAGATATCTAGGGAGTAATGAAATCTAAGTAAACACATTTTCTCTTATTATTGTTTCCACCACACATTTAGTTTAAGTTTATTTTATTTTATTTGCATCTTTAGTTAATTGGGTTAGTTGACTAGCAACTAATTCCGCCTACTCCTTCAAAACCCGAGATTTTACTTGCTTTCTTTAAAATATAAAAATATAAAAAGAATCATCCCTCACATTTAAACCTAGTTTAGTAGACTTTTTAATCCTAGCGAACACTATTCCTGAGTTGAACGATCAATCCTCCGGTACTTGTCACTATACTATACTACAACGAACAGGTACACTGCCTGGTGGGGATTGCAAGCTTCTCAAAATCCCTTGAGAGGTAAAGCCTTTTGCGAGGGCGCAATTCCACGCATCAACTAACATTATCCGGTCAAAGCATTATGTTACTACAAATAATGTCAAAAACTTCATTTTCATTATTCGGTCTCTATACGTTTTGATAATCACAAAATATAAAAACACGATACGTAAAACTACATTTGATAAGTTTTTAACAGATGAAAATCGTTTCGACAACGTATCGACTACAACATCACTTCAGGTATGAACTAACACAATACCAACATTAGTAAAGTGATCAAAGAGTTATTTTCTCAAAACTTCACAATTTTATGTGACAAAACATTTTTACAAAAGTATTTTTGTAATTAAAAAGAAATGTTTTATTAAAGAAAATAAATTTAAATTTCAAATCTCCCAACAGCTAGTTTTCCCGCCTAAAACTAGATAAGTTTTTTCACCAAATAAGCTTTCACCACATCACGACAAAAATAGGATCATATGTCAGATGGTCCCGTAAACATGGCGACGGTCCCTTGTATATAAGGGACCGTCCAGTATTTAAAGGACCGTCCCCCGCTCCTTCTGGTTCCTACAAATACCGCACTTTTCTCTTAAAACCAACTCTCTTTGCACAAAAACATTCTGTTCTTTCTTACTCTCTTCTTTGATCACTATAACGTGTCGATATGTGTTTATAAGTGATCCCGTTACCCTCTATATCAAAGTGCAAGAGAAGAACGCTCATATTCATCAAGAAACGAAGTGTTAGAGTCATCACACACAAACGTAACTTCTGTTATGATTCTCTTCTTCCCCAAACTCTCTCATTGTATATATATTTTAAATTCGTGTATCCGACTTGTGTGTGAGTCGTGATTTGGTGTGTTAGAAGAAATACGGACAAAGTGTAAGTCCGTGAAGTGTTGTATCTAGATTAGGACTTTGTATAAGTTGGTGTGTGTGAGGACTTGGACTTGGTGTGAGTCCGTGAAGAGAAGACTAGGATCTAGCGATGGTTCGTGAAGACTTGGATTGAGTGAAGATTCAAGTGGACGGGTGATCGTCCGTGTGAAGATTTGGACGGGGTAATCATCCGTGTGAAGACTTTGATTGTGTGTAAATCCAAGTGGACAAGAGTGCTTGTTTGTATAGCCACGTGGGCTTTGTGTAGATTGGTTCTATCTAGGATTAGGACCCGACATTCCACTTAGTGTCGTTAAACTTGTTGTAAGCTTTGTGTACGATTTGCTTCGCCTGAAGGGTATGTGTTGACATAGTGATTGTAAACTCTCGAGTGTGGTACTCGGGGAGTGGAGTAGGGCGAAGAGTGAGCTTCGTGCTGAACCACTATAAATCTTGGCGTCTCCGAGTGGTTGTGTTCTTTTTTTATCTGTTGTCTTTACTTTACTTACTTTACATATTACTATTGTGTTTATAGATCTCACATAACTATTGAATCTAACGGTTTTTCAAAAAGAACTTAAAAGAACTAAATATCTTTTAAGACATAATGCTAAACGCAGAAACTATTCAACCCCCTTCTAGTTTCTATACATTACAACAAAGAAAACACCACATGTACTAGAGAACATGCCTAACTTTATTTAGACGATTTAAAAATATAAAAAATACAACAACAACAAGTCACGTGGTTGGCAAGGTAGTGTTAAGCAATATAACTTATACATTTCTTTGTAGACGTTGATGAATTCTTGTTTTTCTTCCATGCTTCTAAGCAACTCTTCCCTGGCCATTTTCAATTTAACAATATTTCTCATGTCCGCATCTGCCATTCTCTCTAAGGTGTATTGACCGAAGTCGATAAGTGGGTGATTTGGCAGCGACCTTCTATCTAATATACATGATAAGACGGTTGTTGTGCTGTTTCAGCCCTCTCCTCAACTGGTTCTTGTTGTATATCAGCCACCTCCTTAGCCGGTTCTTCTCCTTTTTCAGCCCCCCTCCTCCTTAGGCGATTCTTTTTGTATAACAGACCTATGTTCAAAGGCTAACTTCAGTACATTAGCCTGCCACACTACAATCTCTTTTCCCGCCACATGCACAGTTTCCTTTTTGTCAACATCCTTATCCATTAAATCCTAAAAAAACCAAAGGGTCGTGTATTTAAAAGACAATAAAACTAAAAAAGAAAAAAAAAGTAATAAATTTTATATAAATGAATTAATACTGTAAATATATACATACATCATGAGGTGTTAGATCGATCCCATCATCACCAAATTTTGAGAATGCTTCCTTCAAATTGGGTAAGGACACACAATCAAACCTATTATCATCGTCCACTTGCATAAAATCAGTAGTAAGATCAGTTGGCAAGGGGAAGATGGATTTCATAAGTTGTATCATAGGGCCTGCAAACGCTTGTGTGTCCGTATAATACAACTTATGATCCTCGTCTTTAAAAACACTGGCCTTCACGGGTGTGTCGGCATGCACATCTGGGCAAACAGTCTGCAATTCAAACTAGGTATACAAATTGGGAAATGCTTATACAAAGAAAAGGAATTGAAAAAGAACAAATTACGCAAAAAAATGCATCTAACTTGTATTCATACCTTATTGTGACCAACAACATCTTGTGACTTGTCATCACGAACTTCCAAATTTTCTTCAAACCTTACTCCTAACACATCCTCAATCATCCCAATTCTTTTTTTAAAACATATAGCTCACTTAATAGGTGTGATACATCAACGTCTCCTACACGTTCTTCAATGCTTCTGACTCTTGACATAATAGAATTAACCTCTGCTTCAATCTGATCTCTATCGAACTTCGGTAACAGTTCAGCCTCGTCCAAAGCATTATGAGCCTCTGGAACATCTTCATTCAGAACCACGAGAGTTTGCTTGACAATCTCATCTAAACACCCGGAATATCAGTTTTCCAGCCTGTGACCCACTAGCTCCTGCTCCACCACCACCTCCAGCATCATATCCACTTCCACCATCCCCTCTATCACCATATCTAATTCCACCAGCCCCTACTGCAGCAGCTCCACATACACCTGCACCACCGTGTCCACCTGCATCACCAGCTCCTCTAGTAACACCATATCTAGCACTGCTTTCGGCTCCTTCCCTACTATGTTCATCACCATGATCACTAATGTCAGTACCATTCTCAACTGCGACATCACCATCAACATTCGAAATATCATTAGCTATGTTTACATCCGCTTCAATTCCATCACCGCCAACATCCGTAAATTCTTTGTCTTCTCCAACTGTCACTATTTCAACCAACATATATCTTGTATCCAAAAGTTGCAACTATAGTCCTCGGATATAATCCATACTACGAATGTACCAAGGACAGACCAACTCGTCATTTATTGGAACCAGCTTCTTTAATGGTTTAAAAGCTTAGAAAAGAAACAAACAAAGCTGATACGATGAATGCAGTAGAAACAAACAAGACATAACTAACTTTGGGGTATATATAGGGTTTACTTACCAGATCAAATAGAATAGAGTATTGTTTTTTTGTCAAAGGTTTTAAATTTTGACCAAGCTAAACCACGTGGGGTCTTGGTAGGGTCTTTGCTCCACCACAACGAGCTATTAGGGTACGTTTCCAAAATCCATATATGAAAACGCAACAAACTTAGGCACGGAAGGTTTGTAATTGCATACTTCCTAATAAACAACTAAACATAGGCACGAAAGGATTCTAATTGCATACACGTACATAACAAAGTTAACTATACCAGTTATCATGGTAATTTCTTATTTTTGTTTGCAAGTAGAGTGACGTCAGTCAACCATTTATCTTTTACACGTGATACTAGAGTTAACATTTCTAAAAATTAATTGTATAGCATCATGATTATAGCGATGTCGATGCTGAAGTGGAGTTGATGATGTGTTGTTTGCCTATGTTTGCAGACTGCCAGGCAAGAAGGCAATCTAAAACTAGTCTTAAATATCACAATCATGTAAATCTAATTGATTATGAACGTGTTCTCAATCATAATCATAACTATGTTTGCAGACTGCCAGGCAAGAAAGCAATCTAAAACCAGTTTAAATATCTAAGTTTAGACTTGACTGAAGGAAAGGTTGGTACACATTAAAAGAAAGGATAACATGTTACAAATGTATGGCTAGACATATTAAGCATGATAATTATACAAGTAGAAAGCCCGCTTGTTACAAATAAAATCTCACCTTGAGGGCCCATACAAATCCATATAGATTGTATGTTTGATCTTTCTTTGGTGATTTTTGTACCGGCTTCTTTGCTTCATGCACACTATGCTTCTGTACAACATTCACTGTTCTTTTATACAAATGTGCCCACATATACTCACCTCATGGATAAGAATTCCAAATATAAAAATCCTCAATCATTGTCAGCATATGATTCGGAATGTAGAACCTTCCTTCACGACCAATGAATACACAAGTTGCAATGACCAACAAACAAACCCTAATAACATCAGCATCAGATAACGAATCCCACGCTTGACTAGGCTTGATAAGTGCCAAAAGCTAGTCATCCTTTATTTTCTTGGTCCTACGGGCTTTGTTTTGAGGAAACACTCTATCACAAAATGGACTATGTGTTAGAACATGAACAATACGACCTACGTCAGTTTCTTCTTTCGCAACAGGCCCAAAAAGAAAGACGGTTATCAGACAAAATTGTGCACGTCCAAAGTCAAGCACATTATCACCTGTTTTATAACTAAGGGAAGGGCAATAATCACTTTCTAGGACCTTAACCTGATTTTGATAAAAATAATTTAGCAAATGAATATCACTAACCATGGCCCAAATATAGTCGTCCTAAACAAGTTGCTTCTATTTGCATTTAACAACCTTCTAATCATTGTAATATGCTCTAATCTAGATCTAACTGTTACCTTCGCGTCAAACATTTTCGGGGGAGTAGATGAAGAGTCACCTTTATGACCGATTAGGGTTTTAGTGCTAATTAATCTCCTTTTTGATTGAATGTGGGTTTTATCAGTTACGGGCCTTGCATGTGTAGATGTGTGTGTGATTGTGTGTTTATTAGTTAGGGTTTGAGTAGCAGGGAAGTGTGAGCTTGTGAGTAGAAGGTAAGTGTGAAGGTTTGAGTAGGAGGAGAAGTGTGAGGTTTTGAGTATAAGGTGAAATGAGAATAAAATGTATTTTATTTGTTTTGAAATGTATTAAAAATTATAAAGTATATTTGAGTAATTAAATGTATTAATAAGTATAAAGTGTTTTTTTGTAATTAAGTGTATTTTGGTATATAAAGTGCATTTTTGTATCGCACAAGTATCAATAGAATAAAAAAATGTACTCTCTACCTAACTAGTCGCCCAAGAATAAACAAGAGTGGGACCCAGTCGTCCAAGAAATATGTACTATTATATAATATAAAACTATACTTTTTCATAAAAAGACGAGTCGCCCAAAAAATATGAGCCCTAATCGCCAAAAAAAGTACCTAGTATAACTGGTACTATGTAAGTACATGGTAGGGCTTAGGGACAATTGGCACTTTATTATGATAGTTGCTCAATAATTTTGGGCGATATTCGCCCATGGGGCATTTGAAGAAAATGAAATTTTTTGGGGCACTAGTGGTGAGTGCATATGTACTTGTGGGGTATTTGTAGAATTAGCCATTGTATAAATTTTACTTGATGGGTCTTGTTGAGATAATATGGTCAGAAATAAACAAAACAACATAGTTTATGATCGTAATGATGATATAACGCTTAAAACAGACCAATAGACCTTATAAAGTCATGAACAAAGGGCATAATGAAAATTTTGTATACCATATTTGTTTAAGCTTGTTTTTGGGCTTATGGCTAATTTTACTCAGCTTATATTTCACAAGACCATTTTTTCTGGCTTATTTTTTTGACTTTTGAGCTTGTTATTGTTTAAAGACTAATAATAAGTTCATATAAAAAAAATAAGCCAGAAAAATGAGCTTTTGATAAATAAAGGAGTCAAATAATTAAGCTTTAACAAACACCTGCATAACACGTATAAGGGAGTGTTTGTTTAAGCTCATATGTGGGCTTATGAGCTTATCTTCGGCTTATATGTCATAACCAGGTTCAAAATCATCTCAAATAGCTATAATAATCCAACAAAAAAGTGTTCACTTGTGACCCAAACTTCAAAAGTATTGTGTTCTAACTGGCTCAAACTAGTGATCTATAAACACAAAGCTTACCAACGACCAAAGAATCAAATATCGAATAACAATACGTATCGAGAACGATAAATGAGAAGGATAGAATCTTTGCACCAATAATCAATGTAAATGGAAGAACCAAGGAAGCGTATTGATAGCCAAAAGAAACAAATATTGAACAAAAAATATGCATCACGAATGCAAAATGAGAAAGATAGAATATCCGTGCCATAAAAGCAATTCAACGCGTACCCGAAAACACAACTCACTCCTTCCTCAGTTTATCTGCAAGAATTTGGAGACTCTTACTATTTGACGACATAACTCATTACTATATAGTTGTCAACCGGCTTATAAAGGCTTAAAAGACTTCACCTTTCAAAATAAGGTAGCTTATAAAATAAATTATGTCTGTCACATAAGTTTATGGAAGCTTTTATAAGCTATAATCCTCCATAAGCACAAATCAATTGAAACGGGCTTATGAGAAATTATAAGGACTTATATTAGTTAAATTTCTTAAATTTTCTTAATTGATTAACATGGAAAAGCTTGAAATATATGTTATTTTAATTTGATGTATTTTTTGGTAATTTGACAATAATAAGTTTTAGCTCGAACTAACCCGTCAAACAAATTTATCAAAAAATAAATCAAGCTTCCAGCTTATATTATGAGCTTCATCTTTAGCCACAACTCCAGCTTGTTTCGCCAACGATACCTTAGGTAATGATGGAATTAGCTAAGACTTTTGGATACTTCTTTTAGTGAATGAATGCATGTGATTGAGCCTAAACGGTCAACCAAAATTAACCAAGTGAATTGGTCAACAAAGTCAAACAGTCTAAAGTCAATGCTCCGTGGATAGCATAGAGTTTCCCCTGGTCGTTATGTCTCGACGAGATTGAAATGGTGTATGTAAACGTTTGTGGGAATGAGTGGCACTGAGGACAGTAACCAAAGATTTGGAATTGATTATTATACTGATTACTTGGTATTTAAGCAAATGAAACAATATTAACAATTACAGAAACACAGATATGATTATACGTACACAAATTAGAAATCAAAATTGATTACAGACAGAAGAAAAGGTGAGTTTTAAACAATTTACAACTACAGGGGGTGCAAATGAAAATTTTACAAACTTAATTATAAAACGAAAATTAAATTAAAAAGAAAAATATTTTTTTGATTATTTGATTATTTAATATTAATTATTTAAATAAAAACTATTTAACTATTTAATTAAAACTAATTAACTTAAAACCTTTATAATACAAATTTTAACTAGAAAATTTCAAAATTAATTTCTAAAATTCTAAAATGACTTAAAATTAATTTAAAAACTAAAAATATATATTTTTGTCTTTTTGTAGATTTTTTATTAATTAAATACTAATTATGTTGGCATGAATATTACAATATTTAATCTAAACATTCTCTTCATGTTTTGATGATGACAAAGATGTAAGTTATAACATATAACGTAAAGTGCTTAAGTTACTTGTGATCACAATTCATCTTTGCATTCTTACGTCAACAAGCCTTGACATCTCAACGTCTCGAGTTTGCCTCAACAATCACTTAAGATATGTACAAACAAATGTCTAATACATTTTATGATCAAAGGGATTTTATTTAAACATTACAAAGTTTATAAAATGATATAAACATGTTATATATTTTGAAAAACAATTTTGGTAATTAAAGGAAAATGTTTAATTCATAACAAATATATGAATTCAAATTTTTAACCAAAATCAGTTAGTTTTTCACCAAATAAACTTTCACCAGAAAAGACAAAGATTTCTGGCCGTTTCAGTAGGGCGACCCCCTTAATTATGGGCGGCCCCCTTAATAATTAAGGGGACCGGCCATACAATTAAGGGGACCGGCACGCTCCTCTGTCAGAAATCTTCTCCTATAAATACCACCTCAAACCTGGTATTTTTCTTAACCTTTTGCACAAATATTTTCAGATCCAATTCTCTCTAAACATCCTTCTAAAACCCTTTGATCATAAGATTATTAATTTTGTTTCAAGTGATCCAATCTCTCATAACTCAAAGTGCAAGAGAAGAATCCTCCCCATCATAAAGCCAAAGATGTAGTTAGTGCTTATGATAAGTTGTGAGCTTTGTATATGTAATAAGTAGAACAAGATGATCTTACTTAGTAGTGAGTTTATGAGTGAGTAAGAAGTTGTGTGAAGAAGTAGTAGTGTGGAGAAGTTATGTAGGTGTGAAGTAATAGATGTGTGAGTATGTAGTGGAGTATAGAAGAAGTTGTGAAGTAGTGAAGAAGTCGTGAAGTTGTGAAGCCATGAAGAAGTCGTGAAGCCTTGAAGAAATAGGTGTGTTGTGAAGAAGAAGTAGTGAAGGTGTGATAAGTAGTGTAGTAGTAGTGTTGTGAAAAAGGTGTGTTGTGGTGTGAGATTGGTTCTAGCTACTATTAGAACTCGACATTTAGCTTAGTGTCGTTAAATGGTGTAAGCAAAAGTTGTGTACGGTTTTCTCCGCCAAAAGGGAGCTTGTTTAGTTGTGAAGAAAACTCTCGAGTAGGTGACTCGGGGAGTGGAGTAGGGCAAGGAAGGTGTCCTTGTAGCCGAACCACTATAAATCATCGTGTCCGGTTTGCATCCTCTTTCTCCTATCTTTTTACTTTCATTCTTGCATTTATCGCGTTATATCTATGCTTGCAAATATGTGTTGATTGTTGCTTATATTATCATGATGACTGATTGTGATGTAGTTACAAGTTAATATTATGATAGGATATAAAATTGTATGATATTGTCTAATGGACTTATATATATTATTAACACTTCTCATATCAAGTTTAACTTAATCGATAATTTGATACAAAACGTTTTAAGATTTCAAAAGGAAAACGTATTCACATAAAGATCGACCAAAGCTTCATTCAAAAAAAAACTAAGTTTCGAAAACTAATTCATAAGTGTACATATATAATCGATCATATCGATTATATGTTGTTTTCACACTAAACTCTAATTGAAGGTTTTTCAAACAAACAATTGAATAAATTTGAATCAACATTTTGAAACCAAGTTTTTATAAAATAAAAAAGAGGGGAAAACTATTCAACCCCCCTTCTAGTTTTCCACAAATTATATTAATTAAACTATTTAAACTAATTTAAATGACTAAAAATAGCAAAATGACTTAAAAAATTCTGAGAAAATTTATAAAACTAATTAACCATCTCAGGAATCCTAAAAACTTATAAAAAACATATAAAAATTATTTTTAGACTATTTTACTAATTATTTACTTATTTATTAATTATTATCTAATTTAACTAGATTAATTAAGAAAATAAGAAAATGAACAGAAATAATTTAGAAACTATTTTCTAAAAATACTTAATGATTTTTAAAACCTAGGAAAAATATTAAAAGGTACTGTTGTTAACTAAAAATTTATAAAACTATTTAATTAACTAATATTACTTAATTATTAATTAAACTAATATTAATTCTAATAATTACTAAACTAAAAGAGAAAAATCTAGGAAAATTACTGAAAATACTTTAAGATGAAATAAATTAAGAAAAATATAACAATGATGAAGTGCTTAATAATAAGCTGAAAAGAAAAATTAAAAAGATAAATCCTATTAAATAGAACCTATCACTAATTTTAAAGTTGGTTTTTGTTGGTTTTTCTTTTGTACAACTGATTTTTAGCTAAAAATAAACAACTTTTATGAAGACACTTTTGTTTTAGCTTATTAATAAGCTGTGTGCACCCCAATGTGCTTAACAGTTAAGAACTTAAGATTATAGTTTATTAGGACTTGTGGATATTTGAAAAGGCTATAAAATGAACAAATAAGCTAAAACAGATGGATATCAACTTGAAATAAGGCAAAAAGTACATATAAACACTCTGAATAAGCTATGGCAACCAAATAAGCACTTATCAAAGCACTAGGTTAAAACAGGCCTGAAGTGAGGGATTTTGGACCTCTGTGGGGTCCACATAAATAAGGGGAGGTCCAAGGTGAGACTTGACCTTCCAAGTTGACCTGGTCAACTTCAAAATAAGACAATAATCTGGGCTTATGACTTATTATTGGGGTCTAGGTGCGGCTTGGTACTTGGGTATAAAAACTGATTGCTCAGGTTTTGTTCTGTGAACAGGCCACCAAATAGATCCCAAAAACCAATGTTCCAATAAGCCAGGACCTAAAATAAGCTAAGGTTTAAAAATATGTACTGACAAGCTACACAATAAGCCAAAGGCAGGGTGTGGGGTCCACTGGTGAAGTCACACAAGGCTAAGGAAAAATGGCCAAAGGCCTGGTGCACAGGGCATGCACTTGCCCTGCAATGCTAAATAAGCACTTGCACAGGTTTCCCAAAAAATCACAAAAATAATATGGACACATATTATTGAAGCTTAGGTGATAGGCTTTAACCTCTAAAAAATTTAAGACCTGAATCACTCCACAAAATTCTAGAAAAAACCCACAAAAATGGGTTTTCAGAAAACTTAAGAAATTTTGACTTCTATGTTTTCACCTCTGTTGACTTTTATGAGATTTGATTTGATCCTAGTTACTGAAAACCATGTTTTAAGCCAAAATAAGTATCCTTAAGGCTAAAACAACTGATTACGAATTGAAATAAGTGAGTTTTGAAGCTTAAAAATCTCACAGTAAAACTGTGAGGTGAATTAAAAGAGATTTTGACTTTTTGTAAAACAAGACCAAGATTTTATGGTTTTTCTGTCTTAATATGGACTAGATGAACATGTTTCAAGCAGAAGTGACCAACCAATCCTTTCTTAATACAGTGAAACAGAAAGATCCAAACACTCCTTTTAAAAACTAAACCAAAGATTTTTAAGGCTAAGTGATCATAAATCCTATTCTAATGAAACATATGATCATAATAAGCTATATTATACTAAATTAGAGCTAAAGTAACAGTTAATAACCAACAATAACAAATCTACACTTGAAATTTATGAAATGCACTTTTTAAGCTGAAAATAAAGAAATGGAACTCACCTGGTGCCCTAGCTAAACAAGGGCACCCAAATGGGCAGCTACAAGCTCTAGCTTGTTATTAACAAGCTAGTAAAAGTCCTTCTGCCATTTCCATTACATGGCACTTCCATTAAGCTTCATGTCTCATGCAAAGGTACCCTGTGGAATTTTGTTTATGATTTTTTTATATTTTTTATGTTTTTATGTTTATTTATCGATGTAATCAACCTAAGTGAGCTTATGAAATAGTAAAAGTAAATTTAGAACATGGTTAAAGCTAAAAAGAAAATTCAAATTAAAAAGCAAAAAACTGAAATTTTAAACTGAATAACTTTGGTTTTTGATTAATAAAAGAGCAAGTACAATAGGAAAACAGATTACAAGTTACTTGAAGCAAAATTAACAACTAACGACTGAGATTACACTATTTCGACATAAAACTTAAACTATGTGACTGTGTTTTCTTCTCCTTGTATCCTCTTTCTTTTATAGATGCTTTCTTGAGCTCCTTGGGTCCCACTAAGCCTTTCCCACTTCCATCTTGAACTATTGGATCACTGTGTTTGATCCAAGCCGTTTAAATTGCTTTTCACGCCAAAAAGAAATAGAGCAATTTGCACTGTTAAACCACAAGGGGGTGGTGCATTTATTGTAGGCTGTCTTGTTAGGTAATGGTGGTGGAGTGGGCGGTGGAGTGGGCGGTGGAGATATGATGGGCAAGTGGGGCGGTTTTGCAGGGTGGTATTGGAGGGGGAAGTGGTATTGTGGTGTGAGAGTGGTGATGGTTTTGACTGGGGTTGACCAAAGGGTCAAAGTTTGACCCCGTAATATTAATGTTGGGTTGTTGGGTTGGGTGATTGGGCCAAGGGTTGGGCTTGGAAGGGTGCTTGGATTGGATTTGGTTTTAGGGTTTATTAGTAATAAGGGATCCGTTTGGTTTGTAGTTTTGTTTAGCCCAAGGACCAAACTTGTAAATTCTGGATTTTTGAGGGACCTGATGTGACAACATTCCAAAGTTACAATAAGGATCATTCTTGCCAACTTATGATTTCCCAGGGTCCTTTGATGTATTTTTCCAATTTTGAATTTCCAGGGACCAAATCTGCCAACTTTGAAACTTCAGGGACCAAATATGTAATTTCTCTAAACTTTTCACCCAAGGACCATTCCTGCCAAAGATGAGTAGTACAAGGACAAAAATTGATTTTCTCAAAGTTTTTACATCCCAGGGACCATTTTTGTCAATTTTGCAAAGTTCGGGGACTAAACTTGTAATTTTATGAAATTTCACACCATAGGATTAAATATGTTTATTTGTGATTCCAAAAGGACCTTTGGTGACTTTTTCATGTTTTTGAATAACCAGGGACTAGATTTGACAAGTTTTGAAAGTTGAGGGACTAAAACTGCCAATTATGCAAACTTTGTTCATATTTCATCTGTTTATGATCATTTTGCATCTGAAACATATAAAACACAATCCTGGGATATTTTCAGTATTTTGATGCATATTTGAGTGTTTTTAGATGTTAAAATGATACAAAAATGATGAGTCTTTACACACTCATCAACATGGTCATCATATATCCATAAAGATACAAAGCAAGCACATACATGAACTAACGGAGTAACATGTATATTTTCATACCATTGGGTTAATCCAAAAAGTTTTAAACTTTGGGATTTTGTTGAATTAATCCAAAGTAAAACTTTATCCACAAATCGTGACTAACAGTCTTATTTTTAAATTGGGCTTAATGCATGGTGTTAAGATACAAAAAAACGTATAAAAAAATGAAGTTAAATAAGGTAAACCAAACACCACCAAAACCCTCTCCATTTCCGGTGACCGAAAACCTAAAAAAAAACGGTAAGTCTCATTCTCATTTCTTGTAAAATTAGCCACCATTATGGAACAAGTTTTTAACTGTGTTAAACCTTACATAAACAATGTTAATGAACATAGATCTATCTCTTTAGTTTCATGTAGTCTTTATAAACTCGATTCCTTAACGCGTAAACACATAACATTCCACACCCATTACACCCCAAACCTCGTCTCGTGAAAGCCAAAGATTCCCTTTTATCGAGTCCTTAACACTTAAGGGAGCTCCCCATAACGATTTTGCACATGTATTGGAAATTGACATCACTCCATGGATTGTAGAAATGTTCGCCAAGTTTAAGATTTTGAAAGCGCTTCGTATCCGTGGTATGGTTATTTGTGAGGAGGATCTTGAGTTATTTTCGAGAACATGTGGTAAGGATTTTAGGAGTTTAAGGATTCATAAGTGTGAATTGTTTTCCGAGGATGGGTTGGTGTATATTTCTAGGTATTGTAGTGAGTTAAGAGCCTTGTGTTTGGAGAATAATACGGTGGTTGGTAAGGCCAATGGGGAATGGTTACGTGAATTGGCTTTGCGTAACATGGTTATTGAAACATTCCATTGTGAGAACCCTTTTGGTAGATATGATGTGAAAGATGTTACGCTTCTCATGAAAAACTATTGTAACTCTTTAGTGTCGTTGAAGATTTTTCCTCACTTGCTTATACGTGATTTAGGAGATGCTTTAAGCCATGCTAAAAAGTTGGAATATTTTAATGGCGCTTATTTTGATGAAAATGGGGACTATAGCAGTTTCACGTTTCCAATGAATATTAGTGGTTTATGTATTCATGGCTTGCCTGAAACTTCATTCCCGATTTTACTCCTTTATGTGAATCAGCTACGGGAATTTATAGATTTTGATTATTGAAATTGCAAGTGTTTCTTATTTGAGAGTTGTCTCAATTTGGAAGTTATAGAAACCATGAAGATATGTGCAGACACAAGATTGCAAGTTATTGGTCTGTTTTGTAATAAATTGCGCAAACTTACCTATGGTAGTGAGGTGACTCATGTGGGACTAATTGCTTTAGCACAAGGATGTTATAATTTCGAATATTTACATGTTAGACTCAAAGATATTCGTCATATTTCAAATGAAACTCTAGAGTGCATAGGAACTCATTTGAAAAATCTGCATTATTTCTGGATGAATTTGCTTATTCAAGACAGTATAATAGATTTACCTCTTGACAATGGTATCCGAGCTATGCTAATGGGTTGTAGCAAACTCAAAAGGCTACCTATTAGCGTTTGTGAGGGAGGATTGACAAATATGGGTTTGGGGTACATTGAGAAGTATGGTCATAATTTAAGATCTCTCTTTCTCAGTGGTACAGGAGAGTTTGATGCAGGACTTCTGGAGTTATCAAAAGGGTCCCCAAATTTAAGAAAGCTAAAATTGACGGACTGTCCTTTTAGCGAGGAAGTAATTTCCAATTTTGTGTTTAATATCCATTCTCTAAGATATATACGGGTTAAAAGTTGTCACCGTACTGTTTTGGCACTCACTCATCCAACGGTTCCTGCTGAGGTAAAACTACTTAAAGCTTTACTCATAATCTGCTGTAGATTTGAGAGTTTGTATGCATCTATTTTCAAAACACGTTTGTCCATTTTTCAACTAATTACAAAAGTTAATGTGTTAACTATGATCACAAAACAATATTATTTCAAGCATAGGTAGCATTTGCATTAAGTTTTGTTATTGATGTTGGTGACATGGGAGGTTGTCGGTCTAAGTAACGGGTCAAAATGGTCCACTTCGATTTACTGGCCAATAATTTTTGTCTGTTTCCCTAAAAAAATTCTTTAGAAATTAATGCGTTCTTTTGGAGTACAAAAACAATGTTTCTACTATAGTAATTGATGACGTCAAATAATCTTGATATTTAAGTGTCAATTTCCCTCTAATATGATCATTAATTATACTTATTATATGGATATATATACTTTGATTTTGTTATATTTTGTATCCAGGTCACAAATGAGCATAGGAGCTAAAGAGACGTGGAAATTGGAAAGAACTTGCAAAAGATACACATTTATAGTATGCTGGAAGGAGCTACGGCGTAACATACACTCTCTATTACGCCGTAGCTGAGAATTCAAACGTAAAAACCAAAGTCAACACGGATCATGAGCTACGACGTAACCAAAATCCTGAGTTACGTCGTAATCAACTCAAGTCTATGAAGAATCCCTCGAATTGAAGGCTACGCTGTAACATAATTATGGAGTTACGGCGTAGCAACAACTACAAGAGTAATCCAAGATTTATGAATCAAGCTACGTCGTAACAACACATGAAGAGTACGATGTAGAAGTGTCACAACTCACCATTTCAGGTCATTTCAGGTCATTTCCCGAACTTTGGAAAAACACTATTCATCAAACACTATTCATCAAAACACTATTCATCGTTTTACTATTCATCGTTTTCGAGGTCAGTTTGATATTCTGAGAAACTTTTGGGAAATTTACTATTCACCGAACACTATTCATTTCCGGAAAAGTTTTCACTATTCACTTGCATTACTCATTTCATCGTAAATTTAGTTTACGGGTATTCAAATTCGCGTAACCGGATTGGTTTAGGTGCGAATTCATTTCATTAGTGTTAAGAACACTGCATACGGACTGGAGATAGTCTGCATATCATCATAACAGCATTTTCATGTTATACCACTCTCAGGATTTTCAAATTTCTATATTCAGTACATTTAACGTTTTTACGTATAAGTATTTATAGTAAACGTTAACACCCGGTTTATACACGACGAATATATCTAAACATTCCCACGATGGTCCCGACATATTTTTATATCCATTTTAACATCATAAAAGTTATAACATTCAGTTACCCAGTATTTTGGAAATTTATTTTATTTATAACGTACGCGTATGAATATAACGACGGTTTTCGTGAAAACTAAACAATAATCACCCGATCACTCAGTAAATGTACCCAACATATTTTTAATATGTTTTTAACATTATTATAACTTTATTTCATCCCGGTAAACTTCGTGGACATTTATTTCTAATAAAACCGGTACCCGATCGTAACTAAAAACACAAACTAGTGCAAATTCTTACAAGGTTTTCTAATTAAATCCCAAGTACCCTAACCCCCCCCCCCCCCCCTTCACCCTTTGAAAAACCGGCCAAGACCACCCCTTTTTAACCCCTAGCATTAACTTAACCATTTTATACTAATAAACCTATTATAAACATAACTTTACCAATTACTAGAATCATAATTCACTTTTAGCTAAGAACAAAATTCATCTCATCTCTTCCATTCCCTCTTCATAACCCACGACCCATAATTGATCTCCATGATCAAGTGATCATTTTCCATAAAGTAAAACACTAAACTTGTTCATTTTACATGCCTAATCAAGAATCAAGCAACAAAAACACAAGAACATCAAGCATAATCATCCTATAATCATCTCATTTTATCAAGTAAGTTTTCATCTTTATTTTTTCATGGATCATCCTATTTTTACATGTATTACATAAGTATCATGCTAAAAACCATGTACAAGTAACTATACCACACTTTATTTTGGCTAAAAAGAAACATACAAACCCTAACTTTTTAGTTATGAATCCCCTTGCTCTAATAACTTGGTTAGGAGTCCATGGCACCCTAAGAAGGTGTATGGTAAGATTAGATTAGCCATGTGGTGATTACAAGAGGTTTGGTGATGGTAGAAATTAGTTTTTAACCTTGGAAACTTGATTTGGAACCTATTTTAGACATGCTGTCCCGTTTTGTAAAAATCTGGAAAATCAGTAAACACCAAGGGAACTTTGGCAAAATTTTTAGAAAATACTTTCAAAAACGAATCCGTAGGCGAAAGAACGGATTAAAAAGAGTTTATAACGAAGGAGTTATGATTTTTGCAAGATTGTAGACGAAAAGTATTTTTTCTGAAAATGGTTGCTGTTTGACGTTTTTCATTGGACAAAAAGAGACTTTAGACGTAACCCGGAGGAGCCGAGCTTTCCAAAATATATTACTATATACTAAGACGTAACCGTGGACATAAAGAACAAGTAAAACGGACAAGTAACGACAAAGATATACTCGTTTGAATATCGGCTAAAACCCTTTTATATTTGACAGCTTTTAATATAATTTGGCGCAAAAACTACGAAGTACATTTATAAGCTAAACATAATATTAAGTACCGAGCTTTATAACTAACGTAGTATTAGTTATTACGAGTATGTTTTCATCATTTCAAGGATTACAACCCGAGTATTTCAACGCTTACATGGAAACTTACGTTATATATATATATATATAAGTATATATATATTATAACTAGCTATTTATATTTTCTAATAGCAATATTTTCCAAATACTTGGATTATATACTTTTGATAACAACAAGTGTTTTTCCAAAGGGTAGAGTGGTATAGAAACATGTGCATGGACATTCATAACATCATTTCATGATCTAAAGTAGATCGTTCATCATTCACATTAGGTTGCGGCTAGTGTGCGCGTCTTGTTTTTCAGCTCATTACATGTTCATGGTAACATCAGCTTCAGGTGAGTCATAGCCCCACTTTTACTGGTTTAATTACTTTACAAACTCTTTGGGGGAGATACATGCTTAAATACTCGTGTTATACTTTTATACGATTTCAAATCCCACGGGGGAGAATACATTGCAACAACTATTTTTGTACATGCCCAAGTATTACAAATTCCATACATTGCTTAAGTTGCCTTACTACCACTTCATAACAAGTCCCCTTTCAATATCATGGACCGTTAATTTCAAGTACTAAGCGAGAGTGAGTGAATAGATCTATTGAGGGTGACGCCTCCATTCGTGTTTGGGTTGCTCCAACGGGACGAATGCATTTCATGTCTTATCAAGTGAGTGCCTGGTAGACACTCTGTTGGGGCATTACAAAGTCTAGCTTCGGGGTCATGAGCTTAAGAGACAATGTAGCATTTTTGACATTTATGTCGGTTCACTTTATACTTGTGGCTATTGTACATACAAAAATTACTTACGGAATTACGATACTTTTCCACCACTATTACTACAGAATTACGATGTCTTTGCAACAATCTTATGACTGATTTATTACAAACATATTACATTTGGCAGTGGGTTGTAAACACACAGGTTACAAGTCTCTTATGGCGGGACTTGGAACTGAGTGGATTTACGATGCCTTTGCTGGGAAATCTTCATTTCAATGCATTACATTCTTTTTCACAAGACTCTATGAACTCACCAACCATTGTGTTGACACTTTAGCATGTATTTTCAGGTTTTAACCAATGGCACGCTACAGGAGGTTTTGGCAGGGCAGGGCATGGTCATAGAAGACTCTGATTTAATCATTTGGGGACCGTTTTTAACTATTTTAATGGCCTACTTCCGCACTACCTTTTAACAATGTAAAAATCAACATTTTGATTTAACTATTTTATTCTAAATGATTCAAGTGCAAACTATTTTTGAACTAGTGTTGTAATACCAATTGAGTTACACCCCAGCTACATGTATGCTTCCGCTGGACCCGATTTTGGGGGTGTGACAAGAAGAAACCCTAATTGGAGTTACGGGTAAGACAATCATCAACTACGCCGTAACTATTGCTTTTGGATAAGATCTTTACGAGATTACACTAGCTACGGCATAACATTCTTTTGGAGCTAGGTTGTAGCTATATCGGGCCTATAAATACAACCTTAATTTCTGCATTTGTCATACAACTTTCTCACACACAAAGTCAGAGATCGTTGGGAGCTTTTAGGAGGCCATTCTACAGCAGCATACGGACCATTTCCAAGGGAGAAATCACGCCAACAATACCATAAGTTTTAGTTTTTCATGTTTTCATTTACATTTCGAATTAATGGCTTTTTTAAACATTAAATCGAGTGTTGAATTTAATATGATTGGCTAAACACCTCTGGTGATAGCCTAGTTATGATTCTTATATTGTTTTGGTTATGTTTTCGTGCTTTTCATAATGATTCTAGTGTGTGCATGCTTAGTTTATCATAGATTCTTTAGTTGCGCTAGTTTAAAAGAACCGGTTATATCTGGTATGTGAGGAGAATTGACCATAGGACCCTTGCGTAGTTAGGTTGCTAGGAAATGGTTGGGATGATAACCGGCCATTCGCCTTGTGTGCAAATTGACCATAGGACCACTTTCTGGGTTGGAAAAACTTAAGTAGTTAAAGTATGGTCTAAGATCCAAGAGGCCGGACCATACAAGTGTAAATCTAGCATGTAGTGGCACTTAATGACTCAAAACCGTCTACCGTATGTCGGCTTACTAGCAAGGAGTAGTGCCTTTGGTTCCTGGCAGGATTCGGGGGAGATAGGCTAGGAAACTTAACCACATGAACCTAGTGAATATGTCCGCCCCACTTGAAGCATGAGATTAGTTTAATAGGGAACATAATCGTAAAGAATATAGGATAACTAATTAGGCTAGTGCATTTCTCTCTTATTGCTCACAACTTAATTTAATTTTCTGTTTTATTTATTTTAATTAATCATTTCACTCTTCAAACCAGTTAAAATAGTGACACTAGACTTAAATAGGATCCAAACCATGTAGCTCTTGGGACGACCTTGGTTTTACCATTTACTAGTCTACACGCGACCAGAATCTTTGTCCATTAGTGCAAATAGGTAGACCTTAGGTAATCGAGCAAATATAAATATTAAGACCTGGTTAGTAAAACCTGCATCAGTAATGTACAAAAATCTAAGCAATTATTTGAATGGTTTTATGCATTAGAAACAAACTTTGTATAGTTGTGACATGTTGGATCCTATTTCTTTTTTAGCTAAACATTTGATCCGCTTGAGTTAATACCTAACTAAAATGATCTATGAATTAGGGGTCGTTAAAAAATAATATTGACGAGGGATGGTCTTGATAAATTTTAGCTAACCACAAGCACGATTTCTGTAATTTTAGTCTTTTAAAACTATGTCAGCTTCAAGCTTTCAAGCTTCAAGCCGGTTGACAAACATAACCATGCTTGACAAACAGGAAGGAGTTGAAGGCTTGAAGATGACATAGTTTTAAAAGACTAAAATTACAGAAATCGTGCTTGTAGTAAGCTAAAAATTATCGAGACTGTCCCTCGTCAATATTATTTTTTTAAAGGCCTCTAATTCATGGGTCAATTTAGTTAGGTATTAACTCAAGCGGATCAAATGTTTAGCTAAAAAAGAAATGGGATGCAACATGTCAAAATTATATAAAGTTTGTTTCTAATGCATAAAACCTTTCAAATAATTGCTTAGATTTTTGTAGAATACTATTGTAGAAACATTGTTTTTGTACTCCAAAAGAACGCATTAATTTCTAAAGAAAATTTTTAGAGAAACAGACAAAAAGTATTGGCCAGTAAATCGAACTGGACCATTTCAACCCGTTACTTAGACCGACAAACTACCCCTGTCACCACCCTCAATAACAAAACTTAACGCAAATGCTACCTATGCTTGAAATAATATTGTTCTGTGATCGTAGTTAACACATCAACTTTTGTAACTAGTTGAAAAAAATAGACAAACATGTTTTGAAAATAGATGCATAAAAACTCTCAAATCTATAGCAGATTATGAGTAAAGCTTTGAGCAGTATTACTTCAGCAGGAACCGCTGGACGAGTGAGTGCCAAAACAGTACGATGACAACTTTTAACCCGTATATATCTTAGCGAATGTATATTAAACACAAAATTGGCAATTACTTCCTCGCTAAAAGGATAGTTCGTCAATTTTAGCTTTCTTAATTTTGGGGACCCTTTCGATAACTCCAGAATTCCTGTATTAGACTCTCATGTACCAGTGAAAAAGAGATATCTTAAATTATGACCATACTTCCCAATGTACCCCAACCCATATCTGTCAATCCTCCCTCACAAACGCTGATATGTAGCCTTCTGAGTTTGCTACAACCCATTAGCATAGCTCAGATACCATTGTTAAGAGGTAAATCTGTTATACTGTCTTGAATAAGCAAATGCATCCGGAAATCATGTAGATTCTTCAAATGAGTTCCTATGCACTCCAAAGTTTCATTTGAAATATGACGAATATCAATGAGTCTAACATGTAAATATTCAAAATTATAACATCCTTGTGCCAAAGCAATCAGTCCCACATGAGTCACCTCACTACCATAGGTAAGTTTGCGCAATTTATTGCAAAACATATCAATAAGTTGCAATCCCATGTCTGTACATATCTCCATGGTTTCTATAACTTCCGAATTGGGACAACTCTCAAACAAGAAACACTTGCAATTTTGATAATCAAAATCTATAAATTCCCGTAGCTGATTCACATAAGGGAGTAAAATCGGGAATGAAATTTCAGGCAAGCCATGAATACATAACCCACTAATATTTATTGGAAACTTGAAACTGCCATAGTCCCCATTTTCATCAAAATAAGCGCCATTAAAATATTCCAATTTTTTAGCATGGCTTAAAACATCTCCTAAATCATGTATCAGCAAGTGAGGAACAATCTTCAATGACACTAAAGAGTTACAACAGTTTTTCACGAGAAGCGTAACATCTTTCACATCATATCTACCAAAAGGGTTCTCACAATGGAATGTTTCAATAACCATGTTACGCAAAGCCAATTAACGTAACCATTCCCCATTGGCCTTACCAACCACCGTATTATTCTCCAAACACACGTTCTTAACTCACTACAATACCTAGAAACATAAATCAACTCATCCTCGGAAAATAATTCACACTTATGAATCCTCAAACTCCTTAAACCCTCACCACGTGTTCTCGCCAATAACTCAAGGTCGTCATCAGCAATAACCATACCACGGATGTGAAGCGCTTTCAAAAGCTTAAACTTAACGGATGTTTCTACAATCCATGGAGTGACGTCAATATCCAACACATGTGCAAAATCCTTTTGGGGAGCTCCCTTAAGTGTTAAGGACTCGATAAAAGGGAATCTTTGGCTTACACGAGATGGGCTTGGGGCGTAATGGGTGTGGACTGTTACGTGCTTATGCGTTAAGGAATCGAGTTTATAAAGACTACGAGAAACTAAAGAGATAGAGTTACGGTCATTAACATTGTTTATGTAAGGTATAACACAGTTAAAAACTTGTTCCATAATGAGTAGCTAATTTTACAAGAAATGAGAATGAAACTTACCATTTTTTTAGGGGGGGGGGGGGGTCAGTAACCGAAAATGGAGAGGGTTTTGGTGGTGTTTGGTTTGCCTTATTTAACTTTATTATTATTATTATTATTATTATTATTATTATTATTATTATTATTATTATTATTATTATTATTTTATCTTAACACCATGTACTAAGCCCAATTTAATAATAAGGCTGTTAGTCACTATTTATGGTTAAAGTTTTACTTTTGATTAATTCAACAAAAGCTCAAGTTTAAAACTTTATGGATTAATCCAATTATATGAAAATAAACATGTTACTTCGTTAGTTCATGTATGTGCTTGCTGTGTATTTTGTTGGATATTTGATGACCATGCATTTATTCACTAAAAGAAGTAGCCAAAAGTCTTAGCTAATTCCATCATTATATAAGGTATCTTTGGCGAAACGAGCTGGAGTTGTGGCTAAAGCTGAAGCTCATATTATAAGCTGGAAGCTTGATTTATTTTTTCATAAATTTATTTGACGGATTAGTTCGAGCTAAAACTTATTATTGTCAAATTACCAAAAAATACATCAAATTAAAATAACATGTATTTCAAGCTTTTCCATGTTAATCAATTTAGAAATTTTAAGAAATTTAACTAATATAAGTCCTTATAATTTCTCATAAGCCCGTTTTACTTGATTTGTGCTTATGGAGGCTTATATCTTATAAAAGCTTCCATAAACTTATGTGATAGACATAATTTATTTTATAAGCTACCTTATTTTGACAGGTGAAGTCTTTTAAGCCTTTATAAGCCGGTTGACAATAGAAAATACAGTAACTTACACTTATTTGTTACTATATTACATCTTATAGATTTTAAAGTACTAGTTGGTTCTAAAAGGTCCAGCTCATAATGTAATACGTGGGGATCTTACTAAGTGACCAACTACGTTAATCTTGTAAATGTACTTTATGGTTTGAGCCTTTTCGATGGAAATTGAAGTCTCAACAAAAGTGGTTTATATGGTCTTGGTTGGAAAACAATAGCATAATTACTTAAGAAAATAGCATTATAATAGGTTTCTTTGAGGGGTCTTAGGTTCTAATCTCACTATGGTCTTTCACGGGCTCGAAATAAATAAAAGCACGAATGAGGTTTATCCTCTATGGAGAAAAGTTCGAGGCTTACATACTGCCTAATTGAATGTCATTGTGGACTCGAATCAATAGCTACTAATTCGTCGTTCAAAAAAAAAATTACTTATGACTATCCTAAATACTTGGTCATCCTGTTCTGAATCTACATCTTAAATTACACGGTTACCTTCATAATTTTAGTTCAACTCAAGGTAAATAGTCTATCCAAAGGGCCTAACAAATTCTTGTTAGTAGCAATTGTTTTCGGGATAATTCTAATTTTGTGCTTAAAATCGGATTTACAATCATGATTGAGTCATAAATCATTCAATTTTCAATTTTGGTCATGTGCTACTTGAGCGACAGTCCTACTCCATACATTACTTGACACATGGCACAACACACCTTTTATTTCAACTATTTACCAATCATTATTTGACCCCACTACTATTTTGTTTTATCCGAACCTAGTGTGCGACTGACGGCTGTGCTACTTGGACTAAGTGTGCGACTGGCGGCACAAAATCATTCTTAGATTTGCATGGGGAAGGAACAACTAGTACTACTTGACATTTTTATTTTATTTTATTTATTTTTTTCATTCTTTCTAGTTTCTTTCCCTTCTTCTTGTACAACTGATACCATTGTGTGTGATGCTACCATAACTGCAACACCGTTAATTTCCATAATCATTATTAAAATTAATGATGATTGATGATATGGTAGGTGTTACTGTTTATACGTGAGTATGTTATAGTTTAAATTGTTTATTACTTTGATTTGATGGGCATTTATGTTTTAGATGTATTAATCCTCTTATGATTTTCCATTATATATAGTGCCACTAAGTTAACACACAATCCTATCCACTCAATAACTTAAAATTTCCGACCACCCTAGTTTAAGTATTCCGACCACACACTTACTTATCCGGCCACACTTTATCTTCAACCTGAACTGAAAATGTCTTCTCCAAATTTCCCATTTCATGCTAGACTAGCGGTTGAAACTCGCTCATTGAGCAGAGCTCGTTAACTATTTGTATACTTTGAGAGGATCAACGCAGCCAACTTGGCTGAAGAAGAAGAAGAGCTGAGGGCTTATGTTGAGGAAGCCCGCCAAAGAATCATAGAGGTTGATCTCTATTTGTTTGAGCTGGGCAAGGTGTGTGGCTCGACCGTGGCTGCCCATGGTCGTAGTATGCTTAGGCTAGCCCGTTACCAGGATGTGTCAAGGATTGTCTTGTGCACACGTGCTGCTGATGAGGCACGTTACAATGCCGATCTACTCTTGGAGTTTATTGGCAGTGTGTTGCGTCTCTAGGCGTTGGTTGTAGGTCTAGCCTATGGTTTTGGGGATGTTGTTCGACTATATTAGTTTATGTACTAGTTTATGTGTTTTAGGTGGATACTTTACGCCATTTTTTTTAGGCGTTAAGTATGTTTGTAAATTTATGGTTTTAATGGAAATGAACTATCTTCTATCTATTTTTATGTATTGTTGATGGCAAACTATTTGTTTTTGTGGTTGTCCAAAGACATTGAAATGATGATATATTGATAATTAAAAATATAATTGCAAATAATTGTGTTGTCTACTAATTTGGTTCATTGTTTAGTAAATGTGGAGTTTGTGATCGATATTAAAGTGTAAATAGCTATTGATTGTCCATAGTATTTACAGTTTAATATCGATCACAAACTCCACATTTACTAAACAATGAACCACATTAGTAGACAACACAATTATTTGCAATTATATTTTTAATTATCAATATATCATCATTTCAATGTCATTGGACAACCACAAAAACCAACAGTTTGCCATCAACAACACATAACAATAGATAGAAGATAGTTCATTTCCATTAAAACCATAAATTTACAAACATACTTAACGCCTACAAAACAAAATGGCGTAAAGTATCCACCCAAAACACATAAACTAGTACATAAACTAATATAGCCGAACAACATCCCCAAAACCATAGGCTTGACCTACAACCAACGCCTAGAGACGCAACACACTGCCAATAAACTCCATGAGTAGATCGGCATTGTAACGTGCCTCATCAGCAGCACGTGTGTACAAAACAATCCTTGACACATCCTAGTAACGGGGTAGCATAAGCATACTATGACCATGGGCAGCCACGGTCGAGCCATACACCTGGCCTAGCTCAAACAAATAGAGATCAATCTCTATGATTCTTTGGCGGGCTTCCTCAACATAAGCCCTCAGCTCTTCTTCTTTAGCCAAGTTGGCTGCCCTGATCCTCTCAAAGTATACAAACAGTTGACGAGCTCTGCTCAATAAGCGAGCTTCAACCGCTAGTCTAGCATGAAATGGGAAATTTGGGGAAGACATTTTCAGTGCAGGTTGAAGATAAAGTGGCCGGATAAGTAAGTGTGTGGTCGGAATACTTAAACTAGGGTGGACGGAAATTTTAAGTTATTGAGTGGATAGGATTGTGTGTTAACTTAGTGGCACTATATATAATGAAAAATCATAAGAGGATTAATACATCTAAAACATAAATGCCTATAAAATCAAAGTAATAAACAACTTAAACTATAACATACTCACATATAAACAGTAACACCTACCATATCATCAATCATCATTAATTTTAACAATGATTATGGAAATGAATAGTATCGCGGTTATGGTAACATCACACACAATGGTATCAGTAGTACAAGAAGAAGGGAAAGAAACTAGAGAGAAAATGAAAAAAAAGAATAAAATAAAAAAAGGTCAAGTAGTACTAGTTGTTCCTTCCCCATGCAAATCTAAGAAAGATTTAGTGCCACCAATCGCACACTTAGTCCAAGTAGCACAGCCGCTAGTCGCACACCAGGTTCGGATAAAACAAAATAGTAGTGGGGTCAAATAATGATTGGTAAATAGTTGAAATAAAAGGTGTGTTGTGCCACGTGTCAAGTAATTTATGGAGTAGCACTGTCGCACAGGTAGCACATGACCAAAAATTGAAGTTGGATTATTTGTGACTTAATCATGATTGTAAATCCGATTTTAGGCACAAAATTGGAATTATCCCGTTGTTTTTGGTTTTTATGTATGAGCTTCAACTATCAGAAATACTGAAATAGTAGTGTTAGACAAAACTGTTATGGAATTCAACTACATAGATCATACACGCTTGTATGTGAATAAAATTTTGTACACTAAAACTGTTATGGTTTTTACTATGGGCTAAATTTGAGACTGGTCCGATCGCTCAAAGTGGTGGGTTTTTATGTACCTAAGTAGGTTGGTTTCTTGAAATGGCCCAAGCGACTAGCGAAGTTGACATAAGTTCGACATGTGGCACCACAAAAGTAGTGCCCAATCATAATGTGTAAGGGTTACTTTTGTGCTACTTATCATAGGCGACTTATCAAAAGTTCGAGCGACCTTCTATTTTGTCATTTTCCTCCAAAATAGTCAAGCTTCGATAAATAATATTTTATTCTTTTTGAACCCTCCCAAAGCCGAGCGAACTAGCGAAAAGTTTTAAGCGACTGACAATATTTCACCTTTTTGTACTTTACACCTCAACCTTTTTTTGTACCTTTTCAACAACTTCTTTTACTAATAATTCGTATTAAAGCATTTTTTACACACTTTTTTAATCCTAATTATCAATCGAAATAATTAGAATATCTGAGTGATATTCAAATATCCGAGCGACTTTTTTTATATCCCCAACTAATGGCCCGTTGTATATTTTAAATTTTATATCCCAAAAACACAAAAAACACTACTATACTCTCACAAACCAAGACCCATCTTCTGCAATTGCAAACTTGTAACCTTAAAAGAATCTTTATGTTGTTTAATATCAGGGTATGTATACTATGTTTCGACCATTATTCTATACATTTTGTAAATCATATTCGTATTCGTATAATGAAAATGCTTTACACTTGCATATATTGTTATACATGACATGTCTGCATATTTATTTGATTTAAATTGGTTTAATTATGTTTGTTTACCTTTGCATTCAATTTCATAGTTTAATTTGCAACCAAATATTGCTTCATTAGATCCATTATATTCATGTGGTGGTTACTATGTTTTGGTGTTTAATTATCTTTTTTTTATTTTTTTTTATTTTATTTTATTTTATTTTTTTTTTTTTTGTTAATGTAGGAATATCAAGCCAAACCCATTATTAGAAGTAAACCCAATTACATTTCTCTGATTAAATCAAAATTGGATCAAAACCGTTGGAAGTTGTTTCGGGCTACTTGTTTTGGTAAATGGTTGGACCTTTCTTATTTTGATCACGAACCACATATGATAGATTATATCTTACAAAAACAATGTTGTCCGAGTAATGCTCATTATGATATGCCAATTGTATATTATGTTGAAGAGCGTCCTATACATTTCGGCAGACCAGAATTTTGTCTTATCACAGGTTTTCGTTTTGGAAATGTAAATTTAGACTCATATAAGTCAGGACATCTCAATTTTAGGAACAGGGTTTCCCAAACCATATAGGTAAAAAGGTCACTAGTTTAGATATCTTTGGTCTCATTGAAGATGAACATTCATTTGGTATTATATACGATGAAGATGCAGTACGTCTTTGTTTATTGTTAGCCTTGGAGGTTATCTTTATGGGCAGATTATTGGTTGAAGAAGTTGATGATACACTATTTCGATTGATTGAAAACCTTGATGACTGGGATGCTTTTCCATGGGGGGAGTATATTTGGAGACGATTATATGATCAAATTTTAGACGTGGCTTCTAAACACAAGTATAAATTCCTTGAAGGTATTAACAAAGACCGAAAGTTTGTTCCAACATATACGCTTTCAGGCTTCGTTTGGGCTTTCAAGGTTAGTATTTTTTTTAATCAATATACTCTTTCCCACTTACTTATGGTATTTTTTTTTTTTCAACGAATCTGAATTATTTCTTTCCATTTTATAGATATGGATACTGGAATCATTTGAAAGAAGCATTATTTGGTGGAATAAATTGCCAGAAATGGTACCCAGAGGAATATCGTGGTCAAAGAACACAACATTTAAGATATCAGATTATAAGTACCTATTTGGAAAGGTAGATATCTTCATCCAAATTGTTGTATTAATGATTTATCTTATTATGAATTAATTAAATTTATTTATTTATTTTTTGTGTAAGGAATCAAATGTTGTTCAAGATCTTAGGCCTACATTAGCTGAGAGGAAATGTGATTGGTATATATAGTTTATGGATTTTTTCAATGATTACATACCTAGAACTCCCCCAGTGAAAACCACACATATCCGTGATGAGTATTTAAACAAGTTGGCCACAGCACGCAAACGTGGCAAAGTAGAGCGGAAACATTTACCTATTATACGCAATAGTCAAAGCAGTTTATTAGAGATTAGCATAATTCAGGATGGTGTTATTACAGAGCTTAATGCCCGTTTGTTCAAACTAGAGGGAATTATTCAGGTTCTTGCTCGAGAAAGAAATGGGGTATTGTAATGTGTTGCCTTTTTTACTTACATTCACATGCCAAGGTTAAAAATATAATTTATCGTTTAACCACTATATTTTCATTCGCAGGAGAAATTGGTTTTTGATGATGATCTCTGGAATCTGAGTGGAGAGTTTTGTGACGAGCTCAATGATTGTTTTCTTGAGTTGTTTCATTCAAGTATGGATACTGCTTTCTCACAATGTGTAGAATTTGATGAATATGATGATGTTTCAAATGTGAATTACAATTTGATTGTATATATATGTACTGTAATTTTGTACCATAATATATGATAATAATTATAAAAAGTAACTTTACTTTCACAGGAATTTATTATTCAAGAAGAATTGAGATCATGACGTGAAACATTAGAAAAATTAAGGGAAGAGCAGAAGAGGTTGATGAGGGAGGAGGATAAGATGATAAGGATGCAAGAGGAAAAGATGTTACAGGATGAAAGTGAACGAAAGAAATGGGCAGTAGCGCTTAAGGCAACAAATCACTGGAAAAATACTTTAGCTCGCATCGTCCCTACAAAGAAGAGTAAATGTTCCGGTGAAGCTAATGTGTATTACTGGACTAAATCATATTCAGAAAAGGCGGTAAGGAAACCACAATGCTTTGGCTTCCTGAATCCAGATATGACGGAACAGCTTAAGCATGTTAAGTCGTGGGTTGAGGTATTAAAAGTTGTTATTTGATTGTATAAATTATTTTGTAATTTTCATTTATGATCATAAGTGTAATTGTGTCTTATACCAGGATCTCAAACGCCGATACAAAGATGTCAACAAGGTTTATTTTTTGGATCAATACCGCCAATATCTTTGTGAAACTGGTCCGCTAAATTGTAAGTTCCCATGGTATGAAGATGTGACTGTTGATAGAAGGTTTTGGGAAAGTTTAGTTTGCTTAGACCCCAAAAGGCAAGGTTGGCTACTAGATGAGGCATGTAATATAACATCTGTAATTCACCCTACAAATAGTTTCTTTCAAACTAGCCAGATGATCAGCAGTATGATCTTTTGAACTAGCAACATGATCACCCGATTGAAATATTTTATTTTAAGTTTGTTCACACTCGTTTATGTTTCCCAATTTACAGCATATAGAGTTGTGGGTAAACTACATGTGGCATGTGAGACCCCATACGGCTGATTGGGCTATTGTTAGTGGCTACTTTGTACAGCTTATACTTCAAAACTCGCTGCCTTTGTGGTATGCTAATGGGGAGAGGTACTCCATTCCATGATCCGATGTTAAGCAGGTAATTCCTTTTGTTTTGCTCCCGTATTTTCTTGGCTTGTTATATTATTTTGATGATTTTTGCCACACATCCACTGTAGGTTTTTATGCCTATTAATGAAACAGAAAGTCACTGGTTTCTTGTACGTTTCGAGATAGAGACGGGACTAGTTACATTTTACGACAGTGGCCAAGTTTTTGTTGATGCATTGACAGATTTTTATTTCCAAGTGATGGAATGTTTACAGGTTCGTGTAAATATCCGTTTAATTAAGGTTTATACATTACACTGTTTGAATCCTTATTACACTTTGCCACAGACTCTACTACCTGAGGTGCTAAGTCAAGCGCAAGTATTTCAGAAGAAAGGTATAGATCCTTCAACATACACCATTACCTTTTATCACCCTGACAAAATACCGAAATAGAGCGGGATATTTGGTGATTGTGGTATTTGGGTATGCATCTTTTTATATCGCTTGGCTTATGGTATGTCGTTAGATGTTGAGGATCCTGTTCAGGCTGTACTTGCATACCGTGAACAAATGACCGAGTTTTTTTTACACACAAGGTTTATGTTTAAACATCTATCCATTATGTTGTACCATTTGTAAACAACGACTGACCCAAATACCTTTAATGGGTTCAATTTTTTGTATTTGTACTCTAGTTGCTTGTATCGAGCCCATTCGTTTGGGTTATCTACATGTTACTTTGTTTGTCCGGAGAACCAAAACTAATAAGCATGAACAAGCCTCGTTTATGTTGGTTCAATTATTTAGCCATACATATAAATTATTACTCCGTATAAAGTTTTTTTCCTTATATTACTAGTATTTTCCTCTATTTTGAATAAACTCTTAGATTCTCATCGTGTTCTTGAATTGATAATTAGAAGTTCTATAAATCAAATGAATTGAAAAGCTAATATTAAGCAAAGAGAAAAAAACGAAAAAATTTAGAAGGTCTCGTATTTGAATTTCGCTTTAGGCCTTCACAAGGTTTGAGCCGTCCCGCTCTAGATAGTGTAATATTATAAACTTGAGCGATTAAGTATTGTATTATCCAAAATATAACGTGATCACTTGTTGTTTATGCCTTTATGGATACAAAAGTTGGTGTAATTGATGGTCTAAGTGAAAAGAGATTATGGTTTATATTCAGGCATGTTTGTAAAGAGTATGCAACTTGTATGTGTGTGTAATTTGGTTCTAGGTATGGGTGTCGAGTTTGTTGTTTAGTTGCATTCTGTATTGGTTCGAAAGTTGTTTTTTAAACATAACATGCCCACTAACATAAGGCTTATCTACAATGTACCATTTGGTCATCTGCATCTCATTTTTTATTGTGCTTTATGCTACTAAACACCAATTAAAAAAATTAACATGAAAGCACACACCAAATACAAGCATACACCAAAAGAACCCATGCATTCTAGGTTCTATCTATTGTCCAAAATAAAAATAGCACTAGGTCTATTGTCCAATATGTATGAGATATAAAAAGCCCCACATATCTAGGGAACCATCAACTTAATAACCTAATAACCACACAATTTTCTTTGTGTTTTAAGTTTTTACCATAGGGATGGGATCTTTAAAATCATCACCAACAAGATCGGGTGACATGGTGTTTGACAATTGGATGTAAGTTTGTGTATTATTATTTCTATTCTAGTTAAATGATTTGTTTAGTAATATATGTTTCTTTTAATTCTTTCAACTATTACACAGAGACTCCCATAATCTTGATGAGTTCGTCTTCGAGGTGTGGCATGGTAGTATTTTTATGGTTCTTCCCTTAAGGTACGTTGGTGGGGAAATTATAAACTTGAAGTTACCTAAGTCATGTAGGTTATCTTATTTTGAAATGTGTGACCTTTTGTTGAAAAACATAAAAGAAGATATATGGGCCTGGTTCTATTGTAAACTTGGATGTAGTTTAGAAGAAGGTTTAACCATTGTCAAAACTGATAGTGATGTTAAGAAAATGTTTGAGTTGGCTAACATTCATGGAGTCATTGAGGTCTTTGTCAGTGCAATTCCCCAGTCAGTCTAAGTTGGCCGTTATTATAAGAACTTGCCTTTTGATGACCTTGACGTTGAGGTAACATCTCGAGTTAGATTTCATGAAAAAAGAAGAAATGATCTTGATAATATGAATTTGGAAGAAATACGTGAATGGGAACAATCAGAAGAAAATTCACCAGATATCCTGAGGACACCTTATGTTAAGGTTTGGACTGAAGCAAGTGAAGCTAGTCTTTTTAGAGGGAGGGGAGAGCTTCCATATAATGATGATTTTAATGATTGCCCGTCATTTTTAAGGTCTGTTAACAGCCCGTACATTCCAAAGGACTGCAAGTGTGGTTGTAGGTCTCCGACTTTTTTAAGGTCCCTTGCTGAAATTGAAAGTGGGTTTGGTTCTAGTCCTATAAAGGGTAGCAAGGTTGTTAATGATGTTGACAATGGTCATACAGTTGGATCGTCTACTGTTATCCAAAATGAGTCAAAGGAAATTGGTTTCAAAGCAACTCCATTCAAAGGTAGGAATCTTTTTCATGAATTTGAAGATGTTGTTGATGATGACATTCATGATGTTGCGGTTGTGTCAAGTGTGGGAGGGTCTACTATTATCCAACATGTGTCTAAGGAAGCTTGTTTTAAAGTTAGTCCATTTAGATGTTAGAATCTTTTTAATGACTTTGAAGAAGCTTTAGATGATGACACTTAGGATGTTCCAGCTATGTCAGTCGTGGGAGGGTCTAATGCCATCCCGTATGTGTCGACCAACAATAAAGTTTGTGAATCTAGTCCTTTAAATGGGAAAAGGCTTTTTAACAACCTAGATAAAGTTCCTGCAGTTGGAGGCGCAACTATTATCCAGTATGTGTCAAAGAAAAGACATTTTCAAGGTTGAACTTTAAAAGGTAGGAATCTTTTTGATGAATTTGAATCTGTTGGAAGCCATGTTTCTGTTGAGTTTGAGTGTGTTACTAAGGATGAAGAAGTTGCAAAGGACGAAGAAGTTTCTTGTCAAGATGTTGGACGTACAATGGTCAAGAAAATGTGAAGCAACAATGGTTCCTTTTGTTGATGCTCTAATATTCAGTAACTTGATAAGTATTTGTTTATTTGCACTTTCTAAATAGTTGTTGTTTAACTGTTGTTGTAGTAGGTTAATCTATGTCGAACTTTTTAAGTAATGTGACTTGTTGTAGTTTTCAAAGCTTTTGTTTAAATTTTTCAATGTTGTAACAAAATGCTTTGCAATATTACATATATTATGTTATAAAGTTATGCATTTTGGTTATGTTTAATTATGTATGAAATTGATAAGCATAAAATGTAACACTACAAGTTGATAAACATTAATAATTCATGTAACACGGCTAACGATACAAAGAACTATAAATTTGATACACTTAGGTCCTTTGATCCCCTTAATATCTTCAATTCCCAACCTCGTAGCAATCAAACGACTAAATTTGAGCGACTTATCAACATGTCAACCCTTTGTACTTTACACACCAACCTTTTCAATACTTTTTCCTTTTTGTACTTTACACATCAACTTTTTAAGTACTTTTACATAAAGGTACCAACTTCTTAAAATACTCTAAAAAATAAGTGTTTAGCGACTTTATAAAAGATTCGAGCGTCGTACTATTATTTAAGCGAAATTTAATATTTCCCCAAGTAAGGGGTCCCCTTTGAATTTCAAACATTTTGTTCATTTTTTTATCACAAACCATGTTCATTTTCGAATATGCTTTTTAAATACTCAACCAATCAATTGTAACAATTTTATTTTCTCCATCCATGTTTCGTAAAATGCAATATATTCATTGTTTATTAGTTTAAACAACACATGATGAAAATGCAAAACATATTTCGTCATATGATTTACTAACATAACATGAAATTAATTCATAAAACACGATTTTTAACAATAAGTACATCTTTGTTTTGTAAGTTTTGATTATCATAAGTTGAAGGGTTGAATATATTATTACTACTTTCATGTATGAAAGCTATTTGATATTTTTGCATGGGAAAATAAACCATCTCTACAAATTAATTGCTCACTTAACTTTAGTAATCATGAATCACGACTATTGGTATCAATCTCAATACATATATAATTACCATTCATCTCTTCTTTTTTTATACTTAACTTTTCACCCAAATTAATAATTTGTACTCTAATCATTTGTTCAATGGCAACTGATGATCAAACTCCCCTTCTCACCGAACTTAAAAATCTTTCTGGATCTCAAGAACTACACAAAGCTTTCAAGTTTGTGTATGGTCATGAGCATGTTGAAGACGAAGTTTTCATAAGGTTTCTTGGAGAAAGACGCAATGAACTACAATCCACAATCCAACAAAAAACAGCTCGATTGGCAGAGTTATGGTCTTTGAATCATGATGAAGAAGAGTCTGTTGGGGATGTGTATTATTGTGAACATACGGCTCTAGTCAGGCTGCGTAAGAGGTTGGAGGTGATCACTGCTCTCTTGACGGAACTTCGTCAAGGGTTGACTGAGAAAGAGGAGCACATCTCTATTCTCGAAGTTTATGATTAGTTCTTTGTTGGTGGTTGCCACTTGTTGTTTCTTTTGGTAATCTTTTGCTGTTAAGTTGTTTTAAATGGTGATGATGTAATCGTTTAATTTATGTTAATGAAAATGGTATTTTAAGTTTATTTTTATTTGTGTATTTAATTTTTTTTCTTTAATTACTTTATACAAAAAGTGTGTATCTGTATGAATTGGGTTGATGGATGCTTGGAGATCCACAGTTGTTTGAAACCTCAATTGGGAATCGTGCTTTATGTCAAATTTCCGTGGATGATTGAATGGTTACTTTACTTTTTATATTTTTACTTTTGTTTTGAATCGTTGTAATTATAAACTGATTTAATTTTGTTTTAGCGACTTTATAAAAGATTTGAGCGTCGTACTATTATTTAAGCGACATTTTCTCTTTCCCCAAGTAAGGGGTACCCTTAGAATTTCAAACATTTTGTTCATTTTTTATCACAAACCATGTTCATTTTCCAATATGCTTTTTAAACAATCAACCAATCAATTGTAACAATTGTAACATAACATGAAATTAATTCATAAAACAAGATTTTTAATTCATATAACACAATTTTTAACAATACGTTAACCATATGGGGTTGTTTCTCATAAACTCCCACACGTGAACGTATTTGAAACTTCTCCTACCAAAAGAATGGCGTTCATAAACTGTTTTTGCATTTTTTAGACAATCAACGTCATTTTCCCCGCTTGTACGCTTCAAATTATTGTAAATACTGTTGAATTGTTGATAATCCAAATTAATTCTTGTCCATTTACCGTGGACCATGTTTTTGCTACGCTTGTCACCGACGGTATGAGTGTTGAACATATCCACGGCCTTATCCCAAAATGCGTCATCATTGTATGCATGTGTGTGTCGGTTCACTTCAAGCCAAACATCAAGCAACAAGATTTCTTCCAGTTTGAACCAACGAGTATTCATTTCAATATTTTTTATGAAATGTAAAAAATATTAGATGTAAAAGTGTGTGAAAAAATTATTGTTATGGCATGTTATTTATAACCTGTTGAAAAAATTATAGCAGAATTTATTAGTCAAACGTAGATATATAACTGTGTAACAATCATCTAACAATCATCAATTGTTTATTAATAAATAAGTTACCAAAAACAAAACATTACAAACAAATACAAAAATGTACAGTCTAGAATATAGTGTAAGTAACAGAAACCATCATTGACGGAGATAAAGAATGAGCGTGGCCTGCCCTGAACAATACACACTATTTCATTATCTCAATCAAGACGTTTCAATTATAAGGGCGGATTTATGTAACATAGCACGTGGGTTCCATTGTTTTGTTAGTTGGACACCGTCTAGTACCGTTTGTGGGCTTGATCTTCAGCACAAGCTTTGGCTCTTTAAAGAAAGTACCTTGTTTTTCTACCGATACCCTGTCGATCAAGATACTTTCTAGTAAGAGGCAAAACTTGTGATAAAGATCACACCCACAAAGGGTACTAGACGGTCTACAATATATAGCAAGATGAGCAATGTAACCCGTCTACAACGTTACATATATCTGCCCTGATAATTGAGCATTTTCTTAAGTACACAATTGTATAGACTTGGTTTGATATAGCACTTAACTTAAATGTCCATAACATACATATTAATCATGTATATTCAATGACATTCTAAGGAGCATCGTGCATGAATGTACATTCTACGACATTAGAGAGCTATAAACATCCAACTTTTTTCAACTTAATAGTATTTCCACTTAGTAATCGTGAGAGTCTATAACCTTTCAGAATGAGATCAGTTGAAGAGGTTAGTGACTCTCACGATTGCTAAGCTGAAGAGGTCCACTGACTCCCACGAATACTGACTGAAACACAAAGTTTCACCCATCAACTGTCACATAATCGGCTAACTCCTTGTAAGAACTAAGCAAATATACAATCCCTAACCCAACTCAGATCATCCATGAAAATTTTCTCAAACTAACCAAACTAACCATATACACATATTTGAAAAACAAACAAGAACCCTAACCATAAAAAAATTAATAATCCTAGATTAATTAAAATAAAACCCCAAATAAAAAAAAATTAAACAATCAGATTATCCAAAAACAATTAAATAATCCTCCAATAATTCAACAAAACTTAACAACTAACCCTAAACTACAAACGATTTCACACTGAAAACCGTAACCCTAAAGCCCAATAACCTTAAATGAATCTCAAAATACTTACCCTAGCAAACATCGATTTTATACGACTGTTGATTCGAATAGATCTTGGTGATGTCGTATGGATCAGGGGTGATGTCGTATGGTATTGGGGGAAAATTGGTTGAGAAGTGAATAAAGGTGTGTGTGGACAGTCGTGTTAAGTAGGGGTAAATTGCTTATTGTACTTTTTAAGCGACAAACCTAGTTACGGCTAAAAAAATTAAGCGACTAATTTGTGTTCCCCCAAAATACACTTTCCCGCCAAAAGCCCACCACAATGTGGTTACCTTTGGGTAATAACACTTTTATAAATTCGTATTTAATTAATTTCAACCAAACTACAAGAATACATTCAAATGATTCGTAAGAACAAAATACAAGATGATCCGTTACATTCATTTGATCCCATTTTATTTAGATGACTAAAAAGAGCAAAAAAACAACATAAATAAACGATAACACAGCATAATTTTGATCAGTATTTCACTAGTTCCTTCCACTGTAACCACAACCTTATTTTGCATTGATTTCCTTTAGATCTTGAAAGATTCATTCAAGATTTTTTATCCTGTATTCCAAGGCATATAGCTGTTCTAATACCGGATCATCATTCTCTTGATTTTCTTCCGGAATAACACCTAGCAGCTCATCATAGTAGAATTCTTTTTGTCTTAGCCAGTTTAGAATCTGCCCCCTCGTCCTATCATCGACTTTCCTATAAGAACCGTATTCAGAAATTGGTTCGGCACCAAAACTTTCAAGAACTAGGTCAAAGAGAAAAGTGTTGTCTAACACCATCTCATACTCCTCTTTATCACTCGCAAATGGGTACACAGTAATTGTTAATTGATTTGTTACTTTTGGGTTGTTTTTGTGTTTTTATTGGAAATTTCTGGCTTAAACCTCTTTTTTATGGACTTTATATAGTTGGTTTGGTGGCAAAATTTTCCATTGAGAATAGGAAATTACTCAAAAAGTTGAACGAAGCGACCTTTTAGTTGAACAAAAAAGCGACTTTCTAAAATCCAACTTTTTTAGTAATTACTCTTGGTCAATGCCATAAACTGACTTGACATGTTAGGTTGCACGTGGCCTGCACCTATGTGACTTGTAATTATGTTTAGGCATTTTTGTTTCAGTGACTTTTTTTTGACTTATTTATTCAAGTGACTTTGCTAAACTGCTCGTCGATGCTTCACAGAAGCGTGTTCGCATTCGTAACTTGGTCGCCTTCATTGAAAAGCTGGAGAAGTTTGAATATTGATATGGTGGGATTTGTGTGTTGGGGGTTTCTTTTGTTGGTCAGTGTTTAATGCTTTGTTGTTGGTTATTAGTTGTTTAAGGTTATCTTTTGGGCAAGTGATGCTATGCTAGGGTTTGGTTATGAATCACCTTAATTTCAAAAATTATGCTGTAATTACATGGTTATCATGGATAATCATGTTTATGTACTTATTAATTATGTTATGATTAATATGAATTAATGTTATTATGTTATTGCAAATGCCTTTTATTATTATTATTATTATTATTATTATTATTATTATTATTATTATTATTGTTATTATTATTATTATTATCATTATTATTATTATTATCATCATCGTCTTTTTATTTCATAGTTTTAGTATTGAAACCAAACTGTTGATATTGGACATTAGTTATGAGAATCTTGTGGGATGTGTAGTTGGTATATTGGTTTTGTGATCCAATTTTGTTTTTCCATGCCACAGCTCTTAAATTCACTTTCACATTATTTCCCAAAGTCGTATGACAGCAGTTGAAAAGTCGTTATATTTGGTTAACATTATGATGAGAGGGGTAACATATGTACTAATGCTGGGTTGGAGCGACTTAAGACGTAGTTTAATTTTCATTCTTTAGCTTATTGGAGTATTGATATTAAGCAAAATAGCCAAGGTTTAAACTACTTACGGCTAAAAAGATTAAGCGACTAATTTATGTTTCCCAAAATAAAATACTGTTAAACAAAAAGATAGGCTTGTCAACTACTAGCATTAAATAATGTCATAAGCATAAGATGATTTTTCCGACTTATGCTAACCCCCTCGACGGTTGGCTCTGGCAATATGATGATGATACCACCTGAAAATAGGGAGATAAATATATAACTATTTGCTCATAATGTTACCAGCCAGTACTTACTGCAGGTACAAAATTTACCTGATATGTTTTGAGGCCCTTTTTTAAGTAAATAGCCAGCAATGTTTAGATTTTCCACAAATGTATCAATATCTGGAACTCTTAACCCGATCTTATCAGCCAAACTGTAGATTTCCTGAAAATATTATAAGGAGGTTACTTCCCCATTATAACGGATAGTAATCACCACGCAGAAATGCTTATGATAACAATACGAAGTTGGTGTTTACCGGTATAGAAAAGCAGTCTTTCTGTGTCAACTCTGATTCCTTGTTTAGAGTACTTAAGAATCGCTTTGTTTCCTTCTGATGACTCATCCCACTACTCCGAGCAAAATCCACAAGTCCATGCTCGTCAACATACTTGTCAAACAAGAATTCTTTCATTATCTCAACAACAACCTTTTGGATACATATATTGAGCCAACAAACCATTAAGATATTGTGGAATATAAACATGTATTAGTATATAAGAATGTGGCCTTGCATTTGTACTAAATGAACTTACCATAGCATCTTGAACGGTTATTTCTTCTCTCAACTCAATCCTAGCCCGTGCTTCTGCCAACCTTACTAGACTTTCTAACTGCCTTGCTATTATCGGTGTGCCATCAGCAGACATGTTGCGGTCTCTGAGTTTTAGGTAGAACTCCTGCAGGATTTTTGCTGCTTGTCTTATCATCCTTTATAGAAAAATAAAAATATTGTCATGAAAAAACTTGAAGAATGGATGTTGCATCATGAATGGTTTGTTATTTCACCTTGGAAATATAAAAGTTTTTGCATAGGCGATATATATACGAAGAAGAGGACCAGGCAATGGAACAAAATCACGGTCGTGCCTCTGATCAATTCTCAACCTTTTGACTAATGAACCATTCTTTCCATTCAGGTCTGTGAAGTTATCACTTCGAGATTCTGCACCATACATCTAAAGAGCCCTCTCATTCAAACACCCAATGGGATAAATAAATCTACTGGGATAAGTACACACCTTTAAGTTTTTTCAAAGCTTGTGATGTATCCACATGGCCAGCATGCAGCTGCAAGAAAAAGAAACCGTTACACTGTGATTGTCACTCGCGGCACAAGCTATAAGATAAAACGACCAAATAGGTGACATAATGTATCCTCAAAAGAGGTAATCCACTACAACGGAAGGACTTGACATATAGTCAATATAGCTCTAATAGAACTAATATTCACTTACTGACATAATGTGTTCCGAAACTCATTTGTCAAGTAGCTCATCAAGCTTGTCAAGTAATATGAAAACCAAATCAAACCGTGATAGGAGAGGAGCATTGATTTTCAAATTTTCATTCACAGTTTTCGCCCGGCTACAACCAAAATATGCAATCAGTAGAATCAAAGCAATTTGAAAAAAAAAGGTTTATTCATAATTAATAAATAAAATCGAAAGCAATATGTACTTGTAATGACCACCAACAGGGTTTGCTGCTGCTAAAACAGTTGTTTGAGCCGATAAACTTGCTACTAGTCCTGCCTTGGCAACTGATACACGTTGTTGCTCCATAGCTTCCAGTAGAGACTGGTGCTTATAAATGTCAACTGATGAGGCAAAAAATGAACCGTTTTTAGGGGGTCATTTAAGCCCAGAATTGAATTTATTTGATCAAATATTGCCCTAAATCGTTCCTTTTGTGATTTTAGGTACTTTGGGAGTGAATTCTGTAAAAGGAAGCATTTTGGACGTTTTTGGAGCATAAAAGTGAAGAAAATGGAAAAGACTTAATTTTCCATGCTGAGAACAGTACCTGACGGCGTCAAGAAGGAAATTTTGACGGCGTCAGGAGTAAAATCCATGACGACCCAGAGAAAACCTGAAGGCGTCAAGAGAAGGGCGTCAAGAGTATTTTTGGTGATGGCCTGCATAAGGAGTGCACATGACGGCGTCAAACCCAGATCTAGGCAGTCCGAGAAATTATTTGGCGGCGAGATGACGGCGTCAGAAATTTGTTCTTGACGCCGTCACCTCACAGAATCTATATATACTTTTCTATTTTTCATTCATAAAAAAGGATGAACTTGTGTGGAGAATTCTAGGGCCGAACCCTAATAACCCTAGGTCGTTTTTTACAGTATTTTCAAGGGTTTTCACCCCTTGAAACCTTTCATGTTCAATTGAGATAAATCTTCTTTCAATTCATTCAATATGTCTATGTGTTGTTTGAATATATCTTATGCTTGTATTGATTTCAACATCCTAGGCTAGATCTTTCATGTGTTTGCTTAGATGTAATGAAACCTAGATGTTGATTATAGGTTGATTTCTTGTTTATAGTTGTAATGGATGAATGATTTCAATGTTAGGCTTAAGAAAACTGGCAGATCTCCATTGTGTAACTTGCTTGAATGTCTTAAGAAACATGAACTGATGTGTACTAGGTTTTTATGATTGTATTTAATGCATGAGCAAATTCTAGTGATCCCATGTTAGGAGCTTCTTAGCCGGCTCGACATAGGAGTGAAGTAGGCGCTTATAGGATTGGGGAAGTAAGTACGCCACCCCATGAATGGTATTAAGGAATACAATCCGTCATCCACGCAACTGTAACAAGTAATTAACCTGTAAAAGATATCTAGGGAGTAGTGAAATCTAAGTAAACACAATTCTCCCATATATTGCTCACACCACTAGTTTAATTTAGTTTATTTTCATTTTTAGTATTTTATTTTGATTGCATCTTTAGTAATTGGGTTAGTTGACTAGCAACTAATTCCGCCCACTCCTTCAAAACCGAGATTTTTATTTGCTTTTATAAAAACTAAAAAATACAAAAAGAATCAACCCTCATCTCTAGACCTAGTCTTTAGGTTTTCTAATCCTAGCGACACTATTCTTAGTTGAACGATCAATCCCCCGGTACTTGTCATTATACTATACTACATCGATCATGTACACTGCTGATGAGGCGAAAAATGATCCGTTTTTAGGGGGTCATTTAAGCCCGAATCCGAATTTATTTGATCAAATATTGCCCTAAATCGTTCCTTTTGTGATTTTAGGTGTTTGGAGAGTGAATTCTGGAAAAGAGGCTATTTTGGACGTTTTTGGAGCATAAAGTGAAGAAAACGACAAAGTACCAAAAATCCAAGCTGGAAATACAAGGTGACGGCGTCAAGGGTTTGCTCTTGACGGCGTCAGACATGAAGAATAATTTACCGTAGCTGGTGACGGCGTCAGATGGAGTGATGACGGCGTCAAAGTGGCCAAGATTAATTTACCGAAGGTGGTGACGGCGTCACATAGGCCGTCACGATTGGATCTAGGGCATCCGAGGAAGTGTATGGCGGCGAGTTGACGGCGTCAGATTTAACTCTTGACGCCGTCAGGACGATTTTCCTATATATAGTTTTCTAGTTTTTTCATTAAAAAAAGAGAAGTTTTGGTGAAACCCTAAAGACGATTTTGGTGCCTCTTTTACAGGTTTTTCAAGGGTTCCAAACCCTTGAGACCTTGCATTGTAATTGAGATAACTATACTCTTAATTCAATCAATATGTCTATGTATTGGTTGTTTATCTTTTGCTCTTATCTTAATTTTACTATGCTAGGCTAGATCTCCTTTGTGTTTGCTTAGATCTAATGAAACCTAGATGTTGATTATGTGTTGATTACTTGTCTATTCTTGTTTTGAATGAATGATTTTATATGTTAGGCTTAAGAAAACTGGCAGATCTCCAAATGGTAACATGCTTGAACGTCTTAAGAAACATGAACCGAGGCGTACTAGGTCTTTATTGGTTGTATTTAATGCATGAGCCACTGTTTACAATCCCTATAGTTGTGCTGGGTCATGGTGTAGGAGGAGATAAGAGCTCATAGAGTTGGGGAGTTATGTATGCCACTCCACGAATGGTATTAAGGAATACAACCCGTCATTCATACAAGTGTAACAAGTAATTAACATGTAAAAGATATCTAGGGAGTAATGAAGTCTAAGTAAACACAATTTCTCCAAATACTGCTCACAACCTTAGTTTAATATTAGTTTAATTTTATTTTCATTAGTTTAATTAGTTACAAAGTAGTTTTTTGGGTTAGTTGATTAGCAACTAATTCCGCCCACTCCTTCAAAACCCGAGATTTTAATTGCTTTCATAAAAATATAAAAACACAAAAATAATCATCTTTCATCTCCAGAACTATTAATTAGGTTTTCTAATCCTAGCGACACTATTCCTAAGCTGAACGATCAATCCCCCGGTACTTGTCACTATACTATACTACAACGATCAGGTACACTGCCTGGTGGGGGTTGTAAGCCTCGCGAGATCCCTCGAGAGGTAAAGCAAGGTGCGATTCCCACGCATCAAGTTTTTGGCGCCGCAGCCTGGGGAATAGTTATTGTCTAGGTTAGGATTTCTTTTTATTAGGTCTACTTGCTAGATTCCTTTCTAGTAAGATTTTTTATTTTTTATTTTTAGGTTTTCTTTAGTCTATCTTTTTCTTTGTGTGTTTGTTCGTAATTTCCATTGAATCTTCCGTTCACCATTATGGAGTACGCGAATCCACCATACCACCAACCACAAAGGCCATTCTACCCTATTGACATCTTGAATTTCAAACAATATCGAGATGAACCCATATATGATGCATGGACTCGTTTTAAAATTTTACTTCGAAAATTCCCTCATCATAGTTTCTCTTTATCATCCCTAACCGAAACCTTTTACTATCGTGTCAGCCAATGTGACCAAATGCGCATCGATGATTTTGCCGATGGGGGCCCTAGGGAATTAAATGATGAAGAAGCATGGGATACCATAGAAAACTGTGCCCAATATTATTATGGAGTAGACAACCCAACAAACAACATCACAAATCAATCAAAAACAAGTCTGAAGGAGCAAACAGGAAGTTTGTCTGGGGATGAGTATACTCATGTTGAGATACCTAGTTGGATGTCACCTAAAGCCATAGTGCAAAGCAAACACATAGGTAATCTTGATAAAATGGAGGATGAGGTGGATAATCCAAGCCCACAAAGTACCCCACAAATCCTACCATCATTTGAGGCACACACACCGCCCGTGACTTACCCGGAAGAAGTAGAAGAGACTATAGGAACCCCAATAGAGGTAGAACCTTTGAACCAAACACAACTAGAGGATATAGGTTTGAATACTTATAATGATAACCTTACTCTTAGTTCTAGGGAAGTTCCAAGTTTTGATGAACCGGAGCCTCAACCAAAACCATTACCTAATCTTCCATCCTTGGATGAAGATTTAGGAATTGAAATAGGTCCCGATCCACCCATCAAACCATGTAGTCCGGGTAGTTTTACGTTGAAGGTAGTAGACCCCAAGCCTTGTAGAGAAGAAGCCAACATAGGAGTGGACCATGACCTTACATACTTACATCACCCATTTATGATTGATCATAAGAAATATTATGGGTTTAAACCGGGTTTATTAGGTCAAGATGGATCCCCAACTAATAATCTCTTGAAGTTAATTGAAAATGATCCCTTTCTAGGAGAAAATCTTAATCTACCCGTTACCCCGATTGAATTAGGTAAGGTTATGATGATAGGAGCACAACCCTTTGAGCATATAATTCATCCACCACTCTTTCTTCACGTGGCATACTTCTACCGAGATGGTGTGTATCGCTACTACCACCCGCACTTAATCCTAAGTGTAGGGAAAACCTCACCTTTATCCGTGAAATAAGGGTAGAGTCAGGCTCGTGACTCGAACAAAAACAAGCGCTTATTGGGAGGCAACCCAAGCTTTATTTATTTATTTGTTTGTTTGTTTATGTGTTTGTTATTTGCTTTCGTATGCATGTTTAATTTTTATTGTTGGTTGATCATGTTTCGCAATTAAAATGTGGAAATACTTTATTATGTTGTTTGGCCTAATCTTAACTTCAACCTAAAGGTATTTTTGCAAAAGATAAGTGTAAGGGGAAACCCCAAATATGTTTTTAAGAAACAACCCGATCATGATTCTCCACAATATTTAATGAACATGTATATTCGTATTTGTTAGAGTCAAATGCTTGTATTGAGTCATAATGAAGTTTTGCAGGATTTTCCAGGAAGTAGGACAAAGTTTTTCCAGAAATTTTCCGGAAACTTAACATAAGGATTTCTGCAGGTTCATTCTGACGGCGTCAGGCAATTGCTCTTGACGGCGTCAGGAGTTAAAAATCTGGAAATTTTACCGGTTTTGTTTTTCTAACGGAGTCTTATAGTTTTTGTGAATTATTAAGTTTTATAATCTCCAGGAAATCTGCAAACTTCATTCCACAAGCATTATATCTTATTTTGTTTTCTAGGATTTAGTAACTTATATAGGATGCCGCCGATTTTACGCGAGGTTGCCTTGTCTACTTTTGTCAGGATTTACAGGTTATTTGTGACAAGAAGATGATTTATATTCTGGAAGGGAAGCTTTGATTGTTCGTTTTCTTGGAAGAAGATTTAACCTGGCCAACTAAAATCCATACCGAGCGAATCAGGGGAGTATTTGATTTCATTCTCTTTACTTTTTACTTTTACATTCTTTACTTGAACATTGGGGACAATGTTCATCTTAAGTGTAAGGGGAGGGTAAAAAGATGATACCTTACATATGCACTTTCGCTTGAGTTTGTTTTGTTTGATAGTAGATGTGTAATAAAACTATGAGAAATACTTGTTAGTGTAATTTTAGCGCCAAATTTAAAATTTTTTACAACATTTAGGAGTGAAACTTTAGCCATAGCAAGCGTCTCATGGATAGGAGATTGTATGACTAGCACATAACCGTATATTCAGAAAAATTTTCCACCCAAAAATGTGAGGTTCGCCTTTAGATTTGATAGGAAAAGCATTCATTATTAGTGCTTACGAGTGTACCGGTAGCATTTAGATTCTAGAACTTGCGTTAGTGATGCATCCCGAGACCGCTAGTGAGACTACATTCGTGTGGTAGGATTTACTACATGATAAGAGGCATTAGGATCACCCTTGTGTTAAACCCGTATTATAATTACTTGACCATTTAAGTCATATTACTTGGCTAGTTAAGTCAACTAATTTTTCCCACACCCTTAGCGTTGTACTCATTTTTAGTACACGAAACCCCTAGTACACCCCTCCGAGCCTATCTTTTCGTTTCTAACTTTAAGCATTTTACTTAAAGGAAGAATTTGTTACACCCCACTTAAATGTACACCCAAATCGCCTTAGCCTTCCGTGTATGCGCTCATTTTTAGTGCATTATTGTTATTTGTTAAACCCTAAGTTAACTTTCTAATTGATTACATGGTTGCTAAGTCGAGTCATATCCTTGTACATATTGTTTTGGGACGATTGGGACTCATGGGTAAGTACTTATTTTATGGAGTAATGGGGAAGAACATCATATTATTACCCCCATATGTACGTTAATTTTAAAAGTGCTCCAAGTGTTTTGATTTTCTTAATTCGAGTCATTAGAATAGTTAAATGTAAAGTATGTAAAGATTCAAGTGTAAGGGGAATTCTCATCCCCTATGATGTATTATTTTGGATGGTAGGGTAAGAGTGTATGCAAAAAAAAAAAAAAAAAAAAAAAATATATATATATATATATATATAGAAAAGAAGAAGAGAAAAAAACATACGGACTACCATCCCGTTTTTATTTTATGTTCATTTTATGTTTTTGTTATTTTTCATTTATTAGCTTAAGTCGAGTCTAGTCTTGGCTTAGCAACGCCATCTTGTACATGTAATTTACTAAGATTGTTAACTCGCCACCAATAAAATTCCCTTTATCCAACAAAACCGTGTAATTCATATCCCTACACCTAACGTTATAACCCTTTAAAAAGACCTCTTTGATAGTTTATCCTAGGTGCTTACGCCATGTGGTGGAGGTTTGATCCTTTCCCAAGCCTATGGTAATCTATTTTGCTATGACAGGTAGTGAGAGATATCTTCCATTTCCATAATGTTATATTACTTTATTACACCCGAGAGATGTGAGTATCTAAACACTATTTGTGAGGTGCTTGTGTATGACCTCCGTGCGTGTCTATTGGTCTTTAGTGGAACGATTATTTGTTGTAATTACTTTTATATTAGTGTTAAATGACCCTAACTTGTCTTTTGAGTAGAATAAAAGCTCATTTGCTTGAGGACAAGCAAATCTCAAGTGTAAGGGTATATGATGAGGCGAAAAATGATCCGTTTTTAGGGGGTCATTTAAGCCCGAATCCGAATTTATTTGATCAAATATTGCCCTAAATCGTTCCTTTTGTGATTTTAGGTGTTTGGAGAGTGAATTCTGGAAAAGAGGCTATTTTGGACGTTTTTGGAGCATAAAGTGAAGAAAACGACAAAGTACCAAAAATCCAAGCTGGAAATACAAGGTGACGACGTCAAGGGTTTGCTCTTGACGGCGTCAGACATGAAGAATAATTTACCGTAGCTGGTGACGGCGTCAGATGGAGTGATGACGGCGTCAAAGTGGCCAAGATTAATTTACCGAAGGTGGTGACGGCGTCACATAGGCCGTCACGATTGGATCTAGGGCGTCCGAGGAAGTGTATGGCGGCGAGTTGACGGCGTCAGATTTAACTCTTGACGCCGTCAGGACGATTTTCCTATATATAGTTTTCTAGTTTTTTCATTAAAAAAAAGAGAAGTTTTGGTGAAACCCTAAAGACGATTTTGGTGCCTCTTTTACAGGTTTTTCAAGGGTTCCAAACCCTTGAGACCTTGCATTGTAATTGAGATAAGTATACTCTTAATTCAATCAATATGTCTATGTATTGGTTGTTTATCTTTTGCTCTTATCTTAATTTTACTATGCTAGGCTAGATCTCCTTTGTGTTTGCTTAGATCTAATGAAACCTAGATGTTGATTATGTGTTGATTACTTGTCTATTCTTGTTTTGAATGAATGATTTTATATGTTAGGCTTAAGAAAACTGGCAGATCTCCAAATGGTAACATGCTTGAACGTCTTAAGAAACATGAACCGAGGCGTACTAGGTCTTTATTGGTTGTATTTAATGCATGAGCCACTGTTTACAATCCCTATAGTTGTGCTGGGTCATGGTGTAGGAGGAGATAAGAGCTCATAGAGTTGGGGAGTTATGTATGCCACTCCACGAATGGTATTAAGGAATACAACCCGTCATTCATACAAGTGTAACAAGTAATTAACATGTAAAAGATATCTAGGGAGTAATGAAGTCTAAGTAAACACAATTTCTCCAAATACTGCTCACAACCTTAGTTTAATTTTATTTTCATTAGTTTAATTAGTTACAAAGTAGTTTTTTGGGTTAGTTGATTAGCAACTAATTCCGCCCACTCCTTCAAAACCCGAGATTTTAATTGCTTTCATAAAAATATAAAAACACAAAAATAATCATCTTTCATCTCTAGAACTATTAATTAGGTTTTCTAATCCTAGCGACACTATTCCTAAGCTGAACGATCAATCCCCCGGTACTTGTCACTATACTATACTACAACGATCAGGTACACTGCCTGGTGGGGGTTGTAAGCCTCGCGAGATCCCTCGAGAGGTAAAGCAAGGTGCGATTCCCACGCATCAACTGCCTGGTGGGGGTTGTAAGATTCTCGAGATCCCTCGAGAGGTAAAGCCTGGGGTAATCCCTACGCATCATCAACAGATACTTCTATATAGTATTTGTTTGATATACTTTTTTAAGCTATGTGAGATATTAATTGAAGACTAACCTGGTGTTGTGCAGACATTTTATCAAATTCATCAATACAACACAATCCCTTGTCTGCCAGTACCATGGCACCTGTTGAAAAACACAACATATCCGATCAATGTAGTCAATTTCAAAAAAAAAAAACAAAAAAAAAAAAAACAATGTACCAGCATCAAAGGCATAGTCACCGGTCATTGAATCCTTCACCACAACAACCGTGAGTCCAGCATTTGTTGTGGCATTCCCGCAAACATATATACCTCATGGTGAAACTGAAGCAGCTGCTTGCAGTAACTGACTCTTTCCTAGACCAGGATCGCCTAATATGGGCCATACGGAGGTCACAGGTCAGTCTACAAATACTGAATTGCGAATATACACAAATACAAAATAAAAGGCATGATTTAAAGTATTTCATACCAACAATGATTACGTGAATGTATCCTCTGACAGGAACTTTATTATGATCCATTGAATGCTTTCTTACTCCTCCAAATAGTGCCAATGTGATTCCAGCTGTTTAACGAAAACATACATATTTTCTTATACCTTAATATGTTATTTTACCAAGGGTACACGTGAAAAAAACTTGTTTCTGTGTTTATCTAAATAAGTGGAAAATATAACGAACGGTTAATCAGCAACAATAAGTGGAAAAATAATTTCGTATAGCATTTTATGGACCTTTAACAAGTTCATGCCCATAGATAGAGGGGCAAACTGATTGCAGTACTTGACGAAAGACGTCTGAACCATGCTCTGAAGAAAATCTGGCAACAAAATCTAAATCCCGTTCACTGAAAAATAATGATCCAGCAAGTCCGTAGCTATAGCCACGGGCTCTGTATCTTGTAAAGTCTCGGACACATAATGAGACTTGGAATTTTTGACTGAAATTCCTTCTATATACAAGTAATACAATCCTTGATTCTTGCCCTTACCTAAAACACGCATAAACCAATGTATAGGAATATAATAAGTTGATGTAACTAGAATATGAAAGAATTCGTCAGAAATTATGGAATGATAACGTGTTGGAAAATACCTCCTCCTATATCCATGTAATTGTTAATCACCCTTGGTATACCGGTAATGGTCACAACATCTCCAGGGATGCACAAATCTACAAGATCTTCAACCAACTCACATTCAACAGTTCGTGGTACACGGCCTTCTTCATGATGTTCAGCTTTCAACAGCTCTTGAATTCTAAAAGAGTAAATATATAGTTAAAGATTATAATATAAATTCATACAAAAATATGAAGCATCTTTTGTAAGTGCACCTTATTTTCTGAAAGTCTATTGGTCGTGCTGTGCACTTGATCTAATTGGGTTAAAAGATCTGCTTTTGCATCCGTTAATTACACAAGCAGAAGGAGGTGAAAACTTCCCATCAGGGAAGTCACGGTGAATTTCCGTTCCACAATTGCTACAAGTAAAACTCATTTGTACCACCAAAGGCTTCACAGTGCTAACCTTTACCACAGTACCACGCACAGAAACTAGCCTTTCTATACAATTACATTTATATATTGAACTGGTAAACGATACTAATCCGTCATAACATAGATTATAAATTATAATTTAGTAAAGCAGAATTCATAAATAAATATACCAATGTAAGCTGCCTTCAAATTCTTCAAAGCAATCATAGATTCAGGGTAGTTGTGCAAACGAATGTTTACCTTTGCACTCTCATGCCATTTTTCATCATTTGAATTTGAGCAAAGGACTTATTTAAATTAAAACTTCATAGTCAAACGCCATAGGAATCGAGTAAACAAACATCTCTTATTCACATATTCTTACCTTGTGTACTGCAGCGCTCATGCATAGAAGTGCTTCTTTGGGTTTTCTTTCGAACGCATCATAAAATTCTTGGATCACACATACTTCCTGAAAATGTTGGAAATCAAGTGGCAAAATGTACAAGATGTCTTCTTTCTGTACCTATTAATAAAATATTGTAAATAACAACTATATTCTCATAAACTCTTAAATATGATAATTAAAATGATAAGTAAGATGAAGAGATGTGTATATATACGTGTGACAGGAAGACTAATCCGTTATCAGTTGCGAAAAACTGATCGTGGAGCTTGGAAGTGATGTGGAGGAGTTTTTTCCCGTCGCTGTTAGTGTAGTCGATTTGGGGGAAATATTTGGGTAATATTTGTGTCATTTGATTCTTTGGACCGGATCTAATCATCGTTTGCTTCTTTTCACCGCCGCTGCTAGTGGTTTGTTTCTTTTAATTTTTAAGCGACTAAAATACGTACGGCTAAAAAATTTTAAGCTATTAATTTGTGTTACTCAAATACAATTTTGATGTACTTAAATTCAAATTGACAAATATGGGCAGGATTTTTTGTTGGTTTGAAATTCTGATTTTTAAAAGTAGCCTATAAATACATATTCAAGGCATACACTCATCTCATTCAATCAACACATACACACTCATACACTCAACTCTCAAGCTGATTTTCACAAAGTGTCAAAAAAAGATTTCTCTCAGCAATTCCCTAGTCCACCACAAAATGAATAGGTTTATTACACTTCACCGGAACATCCCTTCCCGGTATTCCCAAATGAAAATGAGACGCTAAACGAAGATGAACCGGCAAACATTATACCTGAAGATCTTTTACCTATGCTCCCACTTGAGAATGAGTCAGCAAATAATCCACCTCTGGAATACGAACCCAATCACCTTGGTTTAAGTGACGAACAACTCCGGCTACTTGAACAAGATGAAGAAGTATTAAGGGAGTTTGAACAAGCCGAAGCACGTGATGAAGCCACTCGCAGGGAGCAGGAACTACAGGAGTTACTAAACCAATGGGAAATGGGGCTTTTCCCTGAGCAACTTGAAACTTCAAGTGATAAGGAGGGCTGGGTATCAGATGATTCGTTTTACTAATGTGTTGTTTTATTTTCAGTACTATGTAGTTGATGTCCTATCATCTAATTTTAATATTATTAATGTGTTACTTTTTTTATTCGAGCGACTTTATTTAGATACCATTGGTCAATGTCATTAACTAAAGTGAATTATTCCTATATCTAAAACTTGATTTGAACGTATCCTAATAATATTATTTAATCGAGCAACTTTTTTTCAGAAAGTACATCAATAGTTTTAAAGGTTTAGTTACGGATTTAAAAAATACAAACAACAAAAAAGGTAAGTATACATAGTTGCGGAGTTAAAAAAAACACAAACCAAACCCACTAAAAAAGGCCATTATGTCAACAACATCCAACAGATCCTAATAAGTTACAATCCATGAAATTTTTAGTTCGGAAATTAAAAAAACACAACTTAGTCATGCGCATATCATATGACAATACTTAGAAATAGTCCAAATGAATACATTGACGGTGACCGGAGGACCCTGGTTGTGATTGAGAAATAGATGATTCACAGTTCCATATAAAAGGGGTGCTTGACTCTCTTCGGTCGACATCTGAACGTGTTCTTTGACTGACCCTTCTATTCTGCCCTTGTTGTTCCTGTGATTGAGATGCAGGGGAGCTCGATTCTATTGTTCCTTTACGTTTCTGAAATGTAACGTAATTTTCAAAAACAATGCTACTAAAAAATTAACATAAAAATATGTAATTTAAACTAAATATAAAGAAATACCTTTGTTGTTACCAATGGTACATAACATGAGTGTCTTGTGTGTCCTGTTTTGTCACACCTCGTATATTTTGTGCTTTTCGGTTCCTCCCCTTGTGAACGGATACGGTCTCTCTCTTTTGGTCTACCAGCTTGTCGCTTAACCAGAACCGGTGGTTTTACAATTTGCAGGTCAGCAGGAGTACGCCATTGTTTACTGTCTTTTAAAGGATACACCTTTTCTTGGTACGTATTTTTTAGTTCTATTTTCTTAAACCATTTTAACGCCCAACTGCTATTGTTATTCAAAGATTCAGCTCTAGATACTGCACACATATGGCCATAGGGTAAACCTGATAATTGCCATTTACGGCAAGTGCATTCTCGTTTTTTAAAGTCAACAACATGAACCAGTCGTGAATCAGTAACTTGGTACAATTTGAACATCTCAATCCCTTTAACAACCCAAGTGGCGCTCTTGACCATTCTATCATTTACTTTTGCGGCTGCCCAATCAGTAAGTTCATCCTTTGGTGCATCTAAAATTAAAAAATTACAATATGCTTAAATATATGAAACGGTCAACAAAACATAATATACATTATTATGAATTACCCTTATATCTTTCTCGGCAGTCATGATGAGGCGAAAATTGAACCACTTTTAGGTGGTCATTTAAGCCCGGAATTGAATTTATTTGATCAAATATTGCCCTAAATCGTTCCTTTTGTGATTTTAGGTACTTTGGGAGTGAAATCTAGAAAAGGAAGCAATTCGGACATTTTTGGAGCATAAAAGTGAAGAAAACGCCAAAGACTTAATTTTCCAAGCTGGGAACAGTATGTGACGGCGTCAAGAGTAAGAATTTGACGGCGTCAAGAGTAAATATCATGACGACCCAGTACAGAAATGAAGGCGTCACAAGGAAGAGCGTCAAGAATTAAATACGTGACGGCCTGGAAAAGTGTAATACATGACGGCATCAGATGTAGATCTAGGCAGTCCGAGAATTCTTTTGGCGGCGAGATGACGGAGTCACAAGGTTGTTCTTGACGCCGTCAGCCTCTTATATCTATATATAGTTTTCTAATTTTCATTCATTAGAGAGAAACAAGTTTGGAGAAACCCTAAGGCTGAACCATATTCGTATTTTACAGCTTTTTCAAGGGTTTTCAGCCCTTGAATACTTACATGTGCTATTGAGATATGTATTCTTTTAATTCAATCAATATGTCTATGTGTTGGTTGTTTATATCTTGTGCTTGTCTTGATTCCACCATGCTAGGCTAGATTTATCTTGTGTTTGCTTAGATCTAATGAAACCTAGATGTTGATTATGTGTTGATTACTTGTTTATGGTTGTATTGGATGAATGATTTCAATGTTAGGCTTAAGAAAACTGGCAGATCTCCAAATGGTAACATGCTTGAACGTCTTAGGAAACATGAACCGATGTGTACTAGGTTTTATTGGTTGTATTTAATGCATGAGTAAATTCTAATGATCCCATGTTAGGAGCTTCTTAACCGGCTCGACATAGGAGTGAAGTAGGCACTCATAGGATTGGGGAGTTAAGTACGCCACCCCATGAATGGTATTAAGGAATACAATCTGTCATCCACGCAACTATAACAAGTAATTAACGTGTAAAAGATATCTAGGGAGTAATGAAATATAAGTAAACACATTTCTCCACTTATTGCTCACAACCTTAGTTTAATATAGTTTATTTTCATTTTTAGTATTTTATTTTGATTGCATCTTAGTATTGGGTTAGTTGACTAGCAACTAATTCCGCTCAAATCCTTCAAACCCGAGATTTTTACTTGCTTTCTAAAAAATATAAAAATACAAAAAGAATCATCCTTCATCTCTAGAACTAGTATTTAGGTTTTCTAATCCTAGCGACACTATTCCTAGCTAAACGATCAATCCCCCGGTACTTGTCACTATACTATACTACAACGATCAGGTACACTGCCTGGTGGGGGTTGTAAGCTTCTCGAGATCCCTCGAGAGGTAAAGCCTGGTGCAATCCCCACGCATCAAGTTTTTGGCGCCGCAGCCCGGGGAATAGTTATTGTCTAGGTTAGAATCTCTTTTTATTAGGTCTACTTGCTAGATTCCTTTCTAGTAAGATTTTATTTTTATTTTTAGGTTCTTTTTAGTCTATCTTTTTCTTCTAGCCTTTGTTAGTAAATTAAATTCATTGACTATTCAGTTGACCATTATGGAAAACGAAAATCCACCCCTTTCCCCTAGAGAAGTGGCTGTGTTACGTGAACAAATTGAGAGTGAGATTAGGGAACTTAGGGAGCTTAATAGGTTGATTAAGGTTGAGATCGACCATGCATTTAGTGACCTAGCGATCGCCTTGTATTCAAAAGAGGACCTAGGGCCTAATGATTTTGTGAATGTTGTTGAGGAACTAGAAGAGGGGGAAATAGATCCGAAGCTAAATGATTATTTTAATCTATACCCCACTAAGGAGGAGATTGCATATTATAATAATCTTATTGATAACCCTCGATCACCATTTGCCAGAATCGAACCTAAGATAAAGAGAGGCGATCCTAAGAATGCTAAGATACCATGTATGATTGGGTATAGACACGTTGACAATGCTTACATTGACTTTAAATCCCCAATCAATATTATGGCCTCAAGTGTTTATAATGATATAGTGAAAACAAAACTTGAACCGAGAAGAGATCCCAAATACCCCGGTGGAGTTTGTAACTTTGTCGGGAGAGTTAAAGGTCTACATGTCTTTGTTGGGAATTTCACTTTTGTCACCGACTTTATGATTGTGGAAGATCTTGCTAATGTTATTGATTGTCGATTGTCCAATGTTGTGTTTGGTAAACCGTTTGTTGAAGAGTCCAAGTTAGAATACGATGAGATAGAAGGGACAATCCAATTTGCAAGTAATACCGATAGGATCACTTATAGGATGCCTAATAGAATGAAAGAATTTCGCTTTATATCCCGATTTGACAAGGATAACATTGGTGCTTTTGAGGACATCAATGATAAGGATAAGAAAAAGGGCATGGATTATGTATGGGAAAAGAGGAGTCTTTTCTACAAGGATTGCTTGGCTTTAGGACCAAAGTATAAAGTCGATAAGGAATTTGCCCATAGGATTATAGGAGCGATTGAGAAAAAGGTGATTGGTTTCTACAAAGAGCATTTACAATCAGAGAGTGAAACCAATGACGAGGTCACGTAGTAACCCATGATCTTGAGTCTAGATACAAGACTTGTAAATAAAGAAAAGCGCTTCTTGGGAGGCAACCTATGTTTTGTGTGATTTTTATTTTGTTTGTTTGTTATTTGCTTCCGTATGCATGCTTTATTTTTATTGTTGGTAGATCATGTTTCTAAACTAAAAAGTGGAAATACTTTACTTTGTTGTTTTGGCCTAGTCTTAACTCCACCTACAGGTATTTTTTGCAAAAGATAAGTGTAAGGGGAAACCCCAAATATGTTTTTAAGAAACAAACCGATCATGATTCTCCACAATATTAAGTGAACATGTATATTCGTATTTGTTAGAGTCAAATGCTTGTATTGAGTCATAATGAAGTTTTGCAGGATTTTCCAGAAAGTAGGACCAAGTTTTTCCAGAAATTTTCCGGAAACTTAACATAAGAATTTCTGCAGGTCATTTCTGACGGCGTCATGAGCTTGCTCTTGACGGCGTCACGTGTAAAAATCTGGAAATTTTACCGGTTTTGTTTTTCTAACGGAGTCTTAAAGTTTTTGTTGAATTATTAAGTTTTATAATCTCCAGGAAATCTGCAAACTTCATTCCACAAGCATTATATCTTATTTTGTTTTCTAGGATTTAGTAACTTATTTAGATTGCCGCCGATTTTATGCGAGGTTGCTTTGTTTGTTTTTCAGGATTTACAGGTTATGTATGACAAGAAGATGATTATTTTTCTGGAAGGGAAGCTTTGATTGTTCATTTTCTTGGAGGAAGATTTAACATGGCCACCTTATTATCCAAACCGAGCGAATCAGGGGAGTATTTGATTTCATTCTTTTTACTTATTGCACTTTTACATTCTTTACTTGAACATTGGGGACAATGTTCATCTTAAGTGTAAGGGGAGGGTAAAATGATGATACCTTACAGATACACTTTCGCTTGAGTTTGTTTGTTTAATAGTATATGTGTAATAAAACTATGAGAAATACTTGTTCGTGCAATTTTAGCGCCAAATTTAAAATTTTTTACAACATTTAGGAGTGAAACTTTAGCCATAGCAAGCGTCTCATGGATAGGAGATTGTATGACTAGCACATAACCGTATCATTCAGAAAAATTTTCCACCCAAATATGTGAGGTTCGCCTTTAGATTTGATAGGAAAAGCATTTATTATTAGTGCTTATGAGTATACCGGTAGCATTTAGATTCTAGAACTTGCGTTAGTGATGCATCCCGAGACCGCTAGTGAGACTACATTGGTGTAGTAGGATTTACTACATGATAAGAGGCATTAGGATCACCCTTGTGTTAAACCCGTATCATGATTACTTGACCATTTAAGTCATATTACTTGGCTAGTTAAGTCAACTAATTTTTCCCACATCCTTAGCGTTGTACTCATTTTTTAGTACACGAAACCCCTAGTACACCCCTCCGAGCCTATCTTTTCGTTTCTAACTTTAAGCATTTTACTTAAAGGAAGAATTTGTTACACCCCACTTAAATGTACACCCAAATCGCCTTAGCCTTCCGTGTATGCACTCATCTTTAGTGCATTATTGTTATTTGTTAAACCCTAAGTTAACTATCTAATTGATTACATGGTTGCTAAGTCGAGTCATATCCTTCTACATATTGTTTTGGGACGATTGGGACTCATGGGTAAAGTACTTATTTTATGGAGTAATGGGGAAGAACATCATTTATTACCCCCATATGTACGTTAATCTTAAAAGTACTCCAAGTGTTTTGATTTTCTTAATTCGAGTCATTAGATTAGTTTATTGTAAAGTATGTAAAGATTCAAGTGTAAGGGAAATGTTCATTCCCTATGATGTAAAAAAAAAAAAAAAAAAAAAAAAAAAAAAAAAAAAAAAAAAAAAAACGGACTACCATCCCTTTTCATTCTATGTTCACTTTATGTTTTTGTTATTTTTCATTTATTAGCTTAACTCGAGTCTAGTCTTGGCTTAGCAACGCCATATTGTACATGTAATTAACCTAGATTGTTAACTCGCCACCAGTAAAGATTGTCTATATCCAACAAAACCGTGTATTTCATATCCCTACACCTAACGTTACAACCCTTTAAAAGACCTCTTTGATAGTTTATCCTAGGTGCTTACGCCATGTGGTGGAGGTTTGATCCTTTCCCAAGCCTATGGTAATCTATTTTGCTATGACAGGTAGTGAGAGATATCTTCCGTTTCCATATTGTAATTTATACTTTATTACACCCGAGAGATGTGAGTATCTAAACACTATTTGTGAGGTGCTAGTGTATGACCTCCGTGCTTGTCTTTAGTCTTTAGTGGAACGATTATTTGTTGTAATTACTTTTATATTAGTGTTAAATGACCCCTAACTTGTATTTTGACTAGAATAAAAGCGCATTTGCTTGAGGACAAGCAAATCTCAAGTGTAATGGTATATGATGAGGCGAAAAATGAACCACTTTTAGGGGGTCATTTAAGCCCGGAATTGAATTTATTTGATCAAATATTGCCCTAAATCGTTCCTTTTATGATTTTAGGTACGTTGGGAGTGAAATCTGGAAAAGGAAGCAATTCGGACGTTTTTTGAGCATAAAAGTGAAGAAAACGCCAAAGACTTAATTTTCCAAGCTGGGAACAGTATGTGACGGCGTCAAGTGTAAGAATTTGACGGCGTCAAGAGTAAATATCATGACGACCCAGTACAGAAATGAAGGCGTCACAAGGAAGAGCGTCAAGAGTTAAATACGTGACGGCCGGGAAAAGTGTAATACATGACGGCGTCAGATGTAGATCAAGGCAGTCCGATAATTCTTTTGGCGGCGAGATGACGGCGTCACAAGGTTGTTCTTGATGCCGTCAGCCTCTTATGTCTATATATAGTTTTCTAACTTTCATTCATTAGAGAGGAACAAGTTTAGAGAAACCCTAAGGCCGAACCATATTCGTATTTTACAGCTTTTTCAAATGTTTTCAGCCCTTGAATGCATACATGTGCTATTGAGATAAGTATTCTTTTAATTCAAGCAATATGTCTATGTGTTGGTTGTTTATATCTTGTGCTTGTCTTGATTCCACCATGCTAGGCTAGATTTATCTTGTGTTTGCTTAGATCTAATGAAACCTAGATGTTGATTATGTGTTGATTACTTGTTTATGGTTGTATTGGATGAATGATTTCAATGTTAGGCTTAAGAAAACTGGCAGATCTCCAAATGGTAACATGCTTGAACGTCTTAGGAAACATGAACCGATGTGTACTAGGTTTTATTGGTTGTATTTAATGCATGAGTAAATTCTAATGATCCCATGTTAGGAGCTTCTTAGCCGGCTCGACATAGGAGTGAAGTAGGCACTCATAGGATTGGGGAGTTAAGTACGCCACCCCATGAATGGTATTAAGGAATACAATCCGTCATCCACGCAACTATAACAAGTAATTAACGTGTAAAAGATATCTAGGGAGTAATGAAATCTAAGTAAACACATTTCTCCACTTATTGCTCACAACCTTAGTTTAATATAGTTTATTTTCATTTTTAGTATTTTATTTTGATTGCATCTTAGTATTGGGTTAGTTGACTAGCAACTAATTCCGCCCAAATCCTTCAAACCCGAGATTTTTACTTGCTTTCTAAAAAATATAAAAATACAAAAAGAACCATCCTTCATCTCTAGAACTAGTATTTAGGTTTTCTAATCCTAGCAACACTATTCCTAGTTGAACGATCAATCCCCCGGTACTTGTCACTATACTATACTACAACGATCAGGTACACTGCCTAGTGGGGGTTGTAAGCTTCTCGAGATCCCTCGAGAGGTAAAGCCTGGTGCAATCCTCACGCATCAGGTCACAATACCATTGTTGTAGAAGGCCTCTGTAGTACTCCATTAGCATGGTTATTGGAACTTTCCGAACTCTTGCTGTCAAGGAATTTACTGATTCTGCAGAATTTGAGTCTCGAATCTCAGAAATTGAATTATCAAACTCACGCTCCGTGTAAAGTTTGCAAGTCCTCCAATATATAGCCCTCCACTTGAGTTATATTTGCTGAGGTTGAGGCCTTGAAGACAATAGTTCATTTGATTGGTAAATCAGGATCGAATGTTCAAGTCAATGATGTTACAAAAAGGCTTGCCATTGTTGAGAAAGCTTTGAACATACATCATCCAGAGGTCAGCGGTTTAATTTTATTTTTTAATCTATACCACAATTTGATAATAACAATCTTAGGTCACCATAAAAGCGTGTATAAATGTCTTTTTAATATCAGGCTTCGACACCTATACAGACCTCAAATATTATTCATGCCAATCCAGAGCCACAACAAACTGGCAATGAAGATTTGCATTCCAAAGATGCCATGGTACTATCCTATACACACTTTATAATCGTTTATTTATAATTATTTTATTATTTTATTAATCATTTTTTAAAAAAATTTAAAAATCATCCTTGAAACACCATTTTTCTTTAATTTCAGGCTTCGACACCTATTCAGACCTCAAATATTATTCATGCCAATCCAGAGCCACTGATTGGCTCCAAAAGGTCAACCTAAACTGACCAGGTGATGGTCAACAAGGTCAAGCAGCCTAGAGTCAATGCTCCGCGGAAGTATAAGGTTTCCCCGGGTCGTTATGTCCCGACGAGGTGTGAATGGCTAACAAACGGTTATGTGATCGGGTGAATTTGGATGAGGAAGGGGATTGTGTGTGATTAAACTAATGAATCTACAAAGAAATAGCTTAAAGAAGCTATATGAATAAGACGGGAAAGTTACAAAAACCAGAAACGATTTAAACCTAAAACGTATACGTTTACGTTTAAATAAAACGTAAACGTACAAAATAAAACGTAAAAACTGAAATCTGAAAACACCCAGGGGGTGAAAATGACTTTTTTACAAATTAAAAGATAAAAGTAAATTTTTAGAAAAACAAAATAAAATTTTAAACTAATTATTTATTTATTATTAATTAAATACTAATTAATACTAATTAATAATATTTAAGACATTTAAATACAATATAATATTAATTAAGCACTTGAAAAATGAAAATAAAATTTCTAAAATTATAAAATAACTAAAAATAAGTTTTAAAACTAAAAATATGTGTTTTTGTCTTTTTGTGAATTTTATATTAATTAATTACTTATTAATTACTAATTATCTAATTAAACTAATTTAAATTATAAAAAATACTAAATGAACAGTAACAATTACAAGAAAATTTCTAAAATTATTTTATAACATATAAAAGCTATAAAAAAATATAAAAACTAGGTTTCACTTAATAAAAACTAATTATGCTATTTAAAACTAATTATTACTTAATTATTAATAAAACTAAGATTAATTCTAATAAATACTAAATTATAAAATAAAAATATGAGAAAATTATTAAAAATACTTTAATATAAGAGGAATTTAATAAAAATATAAAATACTTAAGTTCTTAATAAAAATATAAAAATTAAAATTAAAATTAAATTACATTAAATAGAAACTATCACTTAATATTAAAATTTGGATTTTTGTTAATTTTCTTTTTGAAACTTGTTACACTACTGAAAATAAGAAACTTTTGCAAAAACAAGTTTCTTGGAGCTTAAAAATAAGCAAAGTAAAAGCTTAATTGGTTGACAGTTGACCACAGTTGACGAAGTGGGAAAATGAGCTCAATTGAGCTTGGGTGGGACCCACAATGGGTAATTCAGATACAAATAAGCTATGAGAACTTGTTTGAGCAAGAAAAAGCAATAAGTGACCAAAAAATAAGCTATTAAGCACAAAATAAGCACTTTAAAACTTATGTGAACTCAGAAACTAGGACAGGTTTTTGTGCTTGATTCAAGTGGGGTCCACAGGTGGTGAGATCAAACACTTGGTCAATCCTTCAACCCTACCAGGGGGGTTGAAAGGAACAAGGTTGGGGCCATGGGACCCACTGGGTTGGCCAGAAAACCACCACCAAGTGGTGGTGGTGGGCTGTTGGGTCTGTGCAGCAGAACAAAGCTCAGCCTGCAGCTGAGTTTGGGGCTCAGTGGGACCCACAAGAAAAATTGCAAAAATAAAAGGATGATAGGAAAATGGAGTTGAGGTGGTAAACTTTACATAGGAACAAGTCTCAAACTCTGAATCATACCACAAAAATCAAATTAAATCTTGCAATTTTGGTAAAAACTGAGTTTCATGCACATTTGACTTTTTATATAAACCTAAGATTTGACTTTTGTGAAATTCTACAGATCCTAATTGATTAAATAAGATGTTATAAGCTACAATTAGTCCAAATTAAGTTGCATAGACAGCTTATGCACAGATATGGGTGGGTTTGGGATCTTAACTGCCCAACAGTGGACAGTTAAGGAAGTTATATGGTGATTTTGACTTTTTTTTCCAAACAAGCACTAGTTTTAACAGTTAAAATGGACTAAGACTACCATGCATGAGTTATACAAACAGTGACAAACAATCAAAAGTACATTGAACTCCTTGAATCAGCTAATGCCAAACGCCCCTTTAAAAACTAGTTTGACAAATTTAAAGAGAAAATCAATAATCTAAACCACAACACATATATGCAAACTTACACTAGGCTGAATTACATAAAAATAAGCAGGATCAAACAACATTCCATAACAACAACTGAAAAACTCAAATTATACAAAAACAAATAGAAAATTCCTTACAAGGATTCCAATTTAAGAGCTGATGTGAACCAGGACCTAATTTCACTATCCTACTGCTCCCTTTGAGCTCTAGACCATATGCCATCCATCCTTTCTCAGCTCCATCTTTATATATATATATATATATATATATATATATATATATATATATATATATATATATATATATATATATATATATATATATATATATATATATATATATATATTTGATTTTCTTAGTATTTTGCTTTTTTTTCTTTTCTTTTTCTGAGTATGTTGTTTTCTGTAAACTACAAATAACTTAAAAACAGCTTATGAGAAGTATTTAGACAAAATATGATGCAATGTGATAAGACAACAAGTTATTTGAAAATTTAAGTTAAAGTATAAATTTCTTGAACACTGAAATAATATTAAAATTAACCTTCAAGTTTGATCTTACAACTGATAACTAAAACTGAAACAAGATTAGTACAAAGAAAAGGTTACATTGGAAAGGAAAAATTACACTAAAAAAATGATTTTACCTAAAAACGAAAACTAGCTAACTACTCTCTGAAGCTTCACTTTCTCTTTACTTTTATACACCCTGGGAGGCTCCTTGGACTTTCCCACACCTTGTGGACCGTTGGATTAGCTTCTATCAATCCCCACCATTCAAATTCCATTTGGCGGGAAAATGGGTAAGTGTAGGTTTTAGTGGGTTAGGTGGCCAGTTGGGTACATTAATTGAGGACGGGGAATTGGAGTGGTGTGGTTGAGGGTTTTGTGGAGTTTGGAGAGGAGGGGGGAGGCAAATTACCCTGATAATTAGGGGGGATAATGGAGGTTATGGGTGATGAACAGTGGTCGGTTTGACCACTGTGTGTTGACCGGGTGGGAAATAAAACGGGGCAGTGTATTTTTCTTGGTGGGCTTGGGAAGGGATTGGGCCTTGGGGTTTTTATTTTTGGGTTTGGGTGGTAATGGATTTGTTTTATGGGTTATAATAACACAAGGGATCCATTTGGTATATTTGGTAAACACAAGGACCATTTTTGTAATTTAGCAAACTGTAGGGACTGATTTTGTAATTTTCCAAGAGTACTCATAAGGACCACTTTTTGCCAAACTTTTATAATACAAGGACCCAAGATGCCATAAATGAACATTTTCAATTTTTTTCAAATTCTCGGGGACCATTTATGACAAATTACCAAACTTAAGGGACCAAACATGTAATTTCCTCAAAATTTCACCCAAGGACTATTTTTGACACATTTTGATTTTCCAAGGGCAAAAAATGATTTTTCTTCCAAAAATATCCCACCAGGGACTGAATCTGCCAAAATCTGTAACTCCAGGGACTAAATTGTAATTTTTCAAAACTTTTATGATTTTTCACCAAAGGACAAAATATGACAACTTATGATTGTAAAAGGACCTTTGGTGATAATTTTCCATATTTTGAATGACTAGGGACTAGTTTTGTAATTTTATGAAAGTTGAGGGACTGAAACTGCCAATTTTGCAAACTTTGTGCGTTTTTCATTTGTTTTTGCTCGTTTTGCATCTAAAACATATAAAACACAATTTTGAAATATTTTTAGTATTTTGATGCATTACTGAGTGTTTTTGTATGTTTTGCAGTTCAGATTAGACCAAAAATGATGAGTGTTTGAGCACTCATCAATCCCCCACGCTAAACTCTTGCTAGTCCCTAGCAATAACTGTTTTGAAAACTTGATGGATTTTAAACTCTTTACCAAAATCCATCACTTCTGGAGTAGCCAGGTGTAAGAACTGTGGCACACCTGATAACCGTGTGATTTTGAGCAAACCACCAGCTGTCAACGGATTTGATTAGTCTTTACCAGAAGCCGTTTGCTTCTGGACTAGCCAACTCTTGATGGACCTAGTCAACATCTTGGTAAGCTGATTACCAATTATGGATTTTCCACTGCCTTTACCACAAGCCATAATCTTGCGGGCTAGCCAACTCATTAGCTTTTGAGGATGATGGGGAGTTGAGGAACCATACAATTTTGGGCAAATTGCAAGCCGTAAACGGATTTGAGATGTCTTTACCAAGAGCCGTTTGCTCCTGGACTAGCCAATCCCTTTTGTCGGTTAGACAAGGCGGACTGATTACCACAAAAATTTTCAACTCAAGTGAAAAATTTTTGAAAATTTTTTGAATTTTGGCTAAAAACGGGGGTATTATATAGTAAAATGTGATAAAATTCACTAGAATAGCGAATACCCCCCCCCCCCCCCACACTTAGCATGAATATTGTCCTCAATATTCAAAGTCCCGGCTATTATGCCGACATTTTGAACGTAAAAGGGCAACATTACAGGCTAAGCGTGGAACACACCATTTTGTTTTTCACTTTTGTAATCATAGCATGGGGTACTCCCCCACACTTAGGGTGAAAACCCTATAAGCATGCTACTGTTTTTGTTTACCGAGTCGCTAGCTTGACTCGACCCCGAATTCATTTGTCCTTGGGGAAGCATGATGTGGAAGAAGTAATCTCAATCGGACTTTCATTCAAGATGTTTGGACAAACATTTGAAGCACGTGAAAGTTCCACACCGATGAGACAAGTATCCGGCTCAAAATAATGATACATGAAAATGCCGGGATCAAATATGGTGTCCTCACTCCCAAAGGAGTGAAGAACAAGAGAAGTCACCCTGTAGGTGAAGAAAAGGAAGAAAACCATGACGAAAATCATGATTTGATCTTCTTCCTCAAGAGGAGGCTCAATAGCCTGAGTTTGGATTTCAAAGGGTAAGCTCGTAAACAACCCGGGAGGGTGGGTGGTAATTTGCAAATTCTCATAATTTAGAGCATCTCCCCCCGGGCTATCAAACTCCGGAGGAGTCATGATATGATGAGTGAGTTCACCGGAGAACTCCTCATGAAGAGAATCATTCACAAGATGTGAATTTGTGAACTCATGTTCCGGAATAGACTCATCATAATCCTCATTCTGAATATCAAAGAGTAGATTATCAGAAATCAAAGTGAATTCAGATTTGAATTCAAATAGAGGATTGGTGAGAGTAGTATTGAAAGTTTCGGGAACAAAGAGATTATTATTCTCTATTGGACTGTTGGGATCAGAAGTGAGTGACGGATCATGATATAGGAGACTTTCAATTTCTCCCAGATCGGCTTCAAAGTCGAGGAGACCATCATCACTTTCCAGTGAAAGTGGATTGATGTGAGTAAGTTCATCAGCGAACTCCTCAAGAAGATGATCAGCATCAGTTTGTGGAACTGACGCCTCAACATACTCGATGTCTCCATAAGATGTACAATCATCGCTACAATCGGAGAAAGTCTCAAATTGATCTTTAGGACACTCAATAGATGAAGGAATATCACATACATGATCCAAAGTTCCCCGTGACTCTCTCGGGATTGGGACAAGGATCTCAACACTAGACTTTATTAATTCATCCGATTCCTTATTAGGAACAGTGCTAAGATGCTCATCCCCCATGTTCAGAGAGTGAGTGTGAACTTCGGGTGTGATAACAGACTGAGGGAGTGGAGAGGAGCCAGCATTCATGGATTGTATGAGTTCCATTTGATCTTCTGCTAGTAATTTCTCCGTCTCATTATTTTCTCCTTGATTTTCAATGGAAGGAATCACAAATGATGAATTTGATGAACCCGTACAAAATTTAGAAAAATCAAGGGTAACTTCATCATCATCATCATCATCGTCGAGAAGAGCAGCACGACGAAATATGGCACGTGTTTTAGCTGCTTGTTCTAAGACTAGCAATTCTTCCTTGCTCAATTCATTTCTAGCTGCTCGTTCTTCCGCAAGTAATTCTGCCATAGATTTCTCACGAGAGTCTTGAAACGATGTAGTAGCCAACTCCTCCTTAAGTTCTTTCAATATCTTAAGAGCCTCTATTAAAATGTCTTGCTTAGTAACAAGAGGAGTTGCCTGAATCATTTGGTACTGTGGAGGTGGGTCTGAAAACGAATAGTCGTAATTGTTACAAGGAAACGGATTCCCTGTTTGACAATCAGAGCTAGTGTGTGGACCTCCACAATACTCACAACAGTAAAACTGATGTGGCTGTGAGTCGTATGTGCTAAAGTTATAATCGTTATCAGGAAACTGCTCATAGACAAGCGTGTTTCCCGATTGACAATCAGAACTGTAGTGTGAACCACCACAGTACTGACAACAGTAAAACTGTTGAGTCTCATGGTGTGGTAACTGATGGAATGAATCAGGTGTGTCATGGTAGGAATAGGGATTCTGATTATAGACAGACCCGTTTCCTGACTCTACCATGCCACAACTAGGGCAATTGCCACCATTATGAGGATTACCACACCATTGGCTAACCAGAAACTGTGGATGAGACATAAAAAGAATTAAAGGTGTATAGAGGGGTAGGGATGAAGAATCAAAGATGTGAGAGGGTAAAGGTGAATATTTTTGGGTTTTTGAATGAACATTTTGTACAAATGAGAAAGAAAATGTTTTTGTGTTCGTTGAAAACTGAGTTTAAAATGTTTTCGGGAACGGTTTTGTTTTGATAATAAGAAAATATGAACAGAGGATGGATAAATGTACAATGGAACGAATTCCAAAATCACTAATCAGAAAAACCGTTTTAGAAAACGCACACAACCTCCTCGGCAGCGGCGCCAAAATTTGATTGGCTCCAAACGGTCAACCTAAACTGACCAGGTGATGGTCAACAAGGTCAAGCAGCCTAGAGTCAATGCTCCGCGGAAGTATAAGGTTTCCCCGGGTCGTTATGTCCCGACGAGGTGTGAATGGCTAACAAACGGTTATGTGATCGGGTGAATTTGGATGAGGAAGAGGATTGTGTGTGATTAAACTAAGGAATCTACAAAGAAATAGTTTAAAGAAGCTATATGAATAAGACGGGAAAGTTACAAAAACCAGAAACGATTTAAACCTAAAACGTATACGTTTACGTTTAAATAAAACGTATACGTTTACGTTTAAATAAAACGTAAACGTACAAAATAAAACGTAAAAACTGAAATCTGAAAACACCCAGGGGTGAAAATGACTTTTTTACAAATTAAAAGATAAAAGTAAATTTTTAGAAAAGGAAAATAAATTTTTAAACTAATTATTTATTTATTATTAATTAAATACTAATTAATAATATTTAAGACATTTAAATACAATATAATATTAATTAAGCACTAGAAAAATGAAAATAAATTTTATAAAATTATAAAATAACTAAAAATAAGTTTTAAAACTAAAAATATGTGTTTTTGTCTTTTTGTGAATTTTATATTAATTAATTACTAATTAATTACTAATTATCTAATTAAACTATTTTAAATTATAAAAAAATACTAAAAGAACAGTAAAAATTACAAGAAAATTTCTAAAATTATTTTATAACATATAAAAGATATAAAAAAATATAAAAACTAGGTTTCACTTAATAAAAACAAATTATGCTATTTAAAACTAATTATTACTTAATTATTAATAAAACTAAGATTAATTCTAATAAATACTAAATGATAAAATAAAAATCTGAGAAAATTATTAAAAATACTTTAATATAAGAGGAATTTAATAAAAATATAAAATAGCTAAGTTCTTAATAAAAATATAAAAATGAAAATTAAAATTAAATTACATTAAATAGAAACTATCACTTAATATTAAAATTTAGATTTTTGTTAATTTTCTTTTTGAAACTTGTTACACTACTGAAAATAAGAAACTTTTGCAAAAACAACTTTCTTGGAGCTTAAAAATAAGCAAAGTAAAATCTTAATTGGTTGACAGTTGACCACAGTTGACCAAGTGGGAAAATGAGCTCAATTGAGCTTGGGTGGGACCCACAATGGGTTATTCAGATACAAATAAGCTATGAGAACTTGTTTGAGCAAGAAAAAGCAATAAGTGAATAAAAAATAAGCTATTAAGCACAAAATAAGCACTTTAAAACTTATGTGAAATCAGAAACTGGGACAGGCTTTTGTGCTTGATTCAAGTGGGGTCCACAGGTGGTGAGGTCAAACACTTGGTCAATCCTTCAACCCTACCAGGGGGGGGTTGAAAGGAACAAGGTTGGGGCCATGGGACCCACTGGGTTGGCCAGAAAACCACCACCAAGTGGTGGTGGTGGGCTGTTGGGTCTGTGCAGCAGAACAAAGCTCAGCCTGCAGCTAAGTTTGGGGCTCAGTGGGACCCACAAGAAAATTTGAAAAAAATAAAAGGATGATAGGACAATGGAGTTGAGGTGGTAAACTTTACATAGGAACAAGTCTCAAACTCTGAATCATACCACAAAAATCAAATTAAATCTTGCAATTTTGGTAAAAACTGAGTTTCATGCACATTTGACTTTTTATATAAACCTAAGATTTGACTTTTGTGAAATTCTACAGATCCTAATTGATTAAATAAGATGTTATAAGCTACAATTAGTCCAAATTAAGTTGCATAGACAGCTTATGCACAGATATGGGTGGGTTTGGGATCTCAACTGCCCAACAGTGGACAGTTAAGGAAGTTATATGGTGATTTTGACTTTTTTTTCCAAACAAGCACTAGTTTTAACAGTTAAAATGGACTAAGACTACCATGCATAAGTTATACAAACAGTGACAAACAATCAAAAGTACATTGAACTCCTTGAATCAGCTAATGCCAAACACCCCTTTAAAAACTAGTTTGACAAATTTAAAGAGCAAATCAATAATCTAAACCACAACACACATATGCAAACTTACACTAGGCTGAATTACATAAAAATAAGCAGGATCAAACAACATTCCATAACAACAACTGAAAAACTCAAATTATACAAAGACAAATAGAAAATTCCTTACAAGGATTCCAATTTAAGAGCTGATGTGAACCAGGACCTAATTCCACTATCCTACTGCTCCCTTTGAGCTCTAGACCATATGCCATCCATCCTTTCTCAGCTCCAACTTTATATATATATATATATATATATATATATATATTTGATTTTCTTAGTATTTTGCTTTTTTTTCTTTTCTTTTTCTGAGTATGTTGTTTTCTGTAAACTACAAATAACTTAAAAACAGCTTATGAGAAGTATTTAGACAAAATATGCTGCAATGTGATAAGACAACAAGTTATTTGAAAATTTAAGTTAAAGTATAAATTTCTTGAACACTGAAATAATATTAAAATTAACCTTCAAGTTTGATCTTACAACTGATAACTAAAATTGAAACAAGATTAGTACAAAGAAAAGGTTACATTGGAAAGGAAAAATTACACTAAAAAACGATTTTACCTAAAAACTAAAACTAGCTAACTACTCTCTGAAGCTTCACTTTCTCTTTACTTTTATACACCCTGGGAGGCTCCTTGGACTTTCCCACACCTTGTGGACCGTTGGATTAGCTTCTATCAATCCCCACCATTCAAATTCCATTTGGCGGGAAAATGGGTAAGTGTAGGTTTTAGTGGGTTAGGTGGGCAGTTGGGTACATTAATTGAGGAGGGGGAATTGGAGTGGTGTGGTTGAGGGTTTTGTGGAGTTTGGAGAGGAGGGGGGAGGCAAATTACCCTGATAATTAGGGGATAATGGAGGTTAGGGGTGATGAACAGTGGTCGGTTTGACCACTGTGTGTTGACCGGGTGGGAAATAAAACGGGGCAGTGTATTTTTCTTGGTGGGCTTGGGAAGGGATTGGGCCTTGGGGTTTTTATTTTTGGGTTTGGGTGGTAATGGATTTGGTTTATGGGTTATAATAACACAAGGGATCCGTTTGGTATATTTGGTAAACACAAGGACCATTTTTGTAATTTAGCAAACCGTAGGGACTGATTTTGTAATTTTCCAAGAGTACTCATAAGGACCACTTTTTGCCAAACTTTTATAATACAAGGACCCAAGATGCCATAAATGAACATTTTCCATTTTTTTCAAATTCCCGGGGACCATTTATGACAAATTACCAAACTTAAGGGACCAAACATGTAATTTCCTCAAAATTTCACCCAAGGACTATTTTTGACACATTTTGATTTTCCAAGGGCAAAAAATGATTTTTCTTCCAAAAATATCCCACTAGGGACTGAATCTGCCAAAATCTGTAACTCCAGGGACTAAATTGTAATTTTTCAAAACTTTTATGATTTTTCACCAAAGGACAAAATATGACAACTTATGATTGTAAAAGGACCTTTGGTGATAATTTTCCATATTTTGAATGACTAGGGACTAGTTTTGTAATTTTATGAAAGTTGAGGGACTGAAACTGCCAATTTTGCAAACTTTGTGCGTTTTTCATTTGTTTTGCTCGTTTTGCATCTAAAACATATAAAACACAATTTTGAAATATTTTCAGTATTTTGATGCATTACTGAGTGTTTTTGTATGTTTTGCAGTTCAGATTAAACCAAAAATGATGAGTGTTTGAGCACTCATCAGCCACAACAAACTGGCAATGAAGATTTGCATTCCAAATACCCCATGGTAATATCCTATACACACTTTATAATCGTTTATTTATCCTTATTTTATTATTTTATTGATCATTCTTTAAATTTTTGTAAAATCATTCTTCAAACATCATTGTTCTTTTATGTCAGGCTTTGACACCTATTCAGACCACAAGTCTTATTCATGCCAATCAAGAGACACAAAGAATTGCCAATGAAGATTTGCATTTCGAAGTTATCATGGTAATATCCTTTACACACTTTATAATTGTTTACTTATCCTTATTTTATTATTGTATTACTCATTTTTTAATATTTTTGTAAAATCAGCCTTCAAATAACAATGAGAATGAAATTCATAATGAAAGCCCCTTTTGTAGTCATGTTAACGCCGAAAATGAGAACACGGTAAACAATGATGTTGAACAGGTAATATTCCACGTAATATTTCATTTTTTTATATTTAGTTTGTAACCCAGCTACTAATAAGTTTTTAATTACATACCTGCCCAATGTATGATGTATCATGCGACAAATCAACATGCCCTTCCTCTGTTAATGGCGATCATGGAAAGCTTAATTATCTTGACCCTGCCGCATACCCATCCTACATGTCACAACTTGAGAATCTATGTCATCTGAATTCTCCTTTTACGGCAATTGATCACATCCAACTTGATAATCAAAGTGACTTCCACCTAACTAATTTAAATGTACGCTTTTATCAATTTTTTATTCATGTAACTATAAACTAGCATAAGAAATCTCACTTAATAGTTGTTTGCTAATATTAAGTTACTTATTCAATTTATGTTTTCTTCTGAACAGGGGATCTATAAAGATGATTTTGCTGATTTGGTAGATTCGCCTGAGCATTCCGTAACTGTTTACGACACCGACGGTGATGCCCATGTTTGTGAATGAAGCCAACAATGCAGATCTGAATGTTACTGATAATCATTATCAAAACGAGGGTGTATCAGTCCCATTACAAGACATGGATGAGAACATTCAAGATTTGCATGTTACTAATACAGATGGTATTGTCGTTGAGACAGTAAGCAAGAATGCTTTGGATAATGAAAAAATTAATGCGGGAAGTCGTGATGGTAATGTTGAAGAGAACATGGGCGATGGGCATGTTGGTGTGGGCCATGTTATAGATACATGTGGTAAAGATGGTGTGACAGATGACATGGATTTTGATGAGAACAAGTGTGATGGCCATGTTTGTGTGACAACAGATAATTTTGTTTGCGATATAGTAAAAGATGGTGTCTTACATATGGAAGATACGAGGGCTGATGACTACAAGGGTGATAAAGATTGTGTTAGGGTAAACGATAAAGATTGTGTCACTTTCTATCTATATAGTTAGAAAGTGGCCAACTGCGCATCAACTAATTTGACTATATCGTTTACCCTAACACAATCTTCATCACCCTTGTAGTCATCAGCCCTCGTATCTTCCATATGTAAGACACCATCTGTTACTATATTGCAAACAAAATTATCTGTTGTCACACAAACATGGCCATCACACTTGTTCTCGTCAACATCCATGTCATCTGTCACACCATCTTTACCACATGTATCTGTAACATGGCCCACACCAACATGCCCATCGCCCATGTTCTCTTCAACATTACCATCACGACTTCCCGCATTAATTTTTTCATTATCCGAACCATGCTTGCTTACTGTCTCAACGACAATACCATCTGTATTAGTAACATGCAAATCTTGAATGTTCTCATCCATGTCTTGTAATGGGATTGATACGTCCTCGTTTTGATAATGATTATCAGTAACATTCAGATATGCATTGTTGTCTTCATTGTCACAAACATGGGCATCACCGTCGGTGTCGTAAACAGTTACGGAATGCTCAGGCGAATCTACCAAATCAGCAAAATCATCTTTATAGATCCCCTGTTCAGAAGAAAACATAAATTGAATAAGTAAGCAAACAACTATTAAGTGAGATTTCTTATGCTAGTTTATAGTTACATGAATAACAAATTGAGAAAAGCGTACATTTAAATTAGTTAGGTGGAAGTCACTTTGATTATCAAGTTGGATGTGATCAACTGCCGTAAAAGGAGAATTCGGATGACATAGATTCTCAAGTTGTGACATGTAGGATGGGTACGCGGCAGGGTCAAGATAATTAAGCTTTCCATGATCGCCATTAACAGAGGAAGGGCATGTTGATTTGTCGCATGATACATCATACATTGGGCAGGTCTGTAATTAAAAACTTATTAGTAGCTGGGTTACAAACTAAATATAAAAAAAATGAAATATTACGTGAAATATTACCTGTTCAACATCATTGTTTACCGTGTTCTCATTTTCGGCGTTAACAGGACTACAAAAGAGGCTTTCATTATGAATTTCATTCTCATTGTTATTTGAAGGCTGATTTTACAAAAATATTAAAAAAATGAGTAATACAATAATAAAATAAGGATGAGTAAACAATTATAAAGTGTGTAAAGGATATTACCATGATAACTTCGGAATGCAAATCTTCATTGGCAATTCTTTGTATCTCTTGATTGGCATGAATAAGACTTGTGGTCTGAATAGGTGTCAAAGCCTGACATAAAAGAACAATGATGTTTGAAGAATGATTTTACAAAAATTTAAAGAATGATCAATAAAATAATAAAATAAGGATAAATAAACGATTATAAAGTGTGTATAGGATATTACCATGGGGTATTTGAAATGCAAATCTTCATTGCCAGTTTGTTGTGGCTCTGGATTGGCATGAATAATATTTGAGGTTTGAATAGGTGTCGAAGCCTGAAATTAAAGAAAAATGGTGTTTCAAGGATGATTTTTAAATTTTTTTAAAAAATGATTAATAAAATAATAAAATAATTATAAATAAACGATTATAAAGTGTGTATAGGATAGTACCATGGCATCTTTGGAATGCAAATCTTCATTGCCAGTTTGTTGTGGCTCTGGATTGGCATGAATAATATTTGAGGTCTGTATAGGTGTCGAAGCCTGATATTAAAAAGACATTTATACACGCTTTTATGGTGACCTAAGATTGTTATTATCAAATTGTGGTATAGATTAAAAAATAAAATTAAACCGCTGACCTCTGGATGATGTATGTTCAAAGCTTTCTCAACAATGGCAAGCCTTTTTGTAACATCATTGAATACTTCAACATTCGATCCTGATTTACCAATCAAATGAACTAGTCTTCAAGGCCTCAACCTCATCAAACTCACGAACACAACCAAGAACTGAAGAACACAAGCAATACTAACGTGAATCTAAACTTGAGTTATATTTGTCTACAACACCCTCAATTGTGTAGATGAGTGAACAGATCAAATAACAAGATAAGTCAAAGGAAGCATATATAAAATAAAGTATAAAGGCTTAGAATCATACCTTATTTCTTTAAGTGTGCTGAGTGAATGAGGTAATGTGCATTAACAAAGACACAACAAGAACAATTTAAGTTGTGAATTTAACACCCAGCCACAACACATGTGACATGTATTAATGAATGCTAGGTGGTGGTTGTTGGCAGCAGGAGAAAGGTTTGAGCTAACTGCAGCTAGCTTCTTTGTAGTACTAGACTACTAGTTAATAAATTTGTTTACTGTTTAGTCATTTTTTAAAATATTATTAAATTATTTTTTTTCCAAAAAATATTATATTTCATTGGGAGTAGGGGTGTCAATTTCTGACCCGACATGAAACCCGACCTGAAACCGACACGAAAATTAACAGGTTCGGGTTGAGCTAAATAGATTGTGGGTCAGGTTTGGGTCGACATATCTAACCCGTTTATTAAATAGGTCAGGTTCGGGTTGGGAATAAAATAAACGAGTCGACCCGCCAACCCGTTTAAGTTTTTTTTTTCTTAATTTAAAATTATTTATATTTAATTATACGGGTTAATTGGGTTAAACGGGTCGACCCACTAACCCGTTTAACCCATTTAACTCGTGTAATGTGCTAACTTTTATATATAAAACGGTTTAAATGGGTAAACTCGAAACCTGATTAACATATTCAACCCATGTAACCTATTTAACCTGTCAACCTAAGTATATATACGTGTTAAATGGGTCAGGTTCGGGTTACGTGTAAACAGGTTAGAGTTGACATAGCTGACCTGATGATTTAAATGGGTCAGGTTCAGGTTGGGATTTTCTGATCTGCCAATCTGACAACCTGAACCCGCCAACCCGAACCCAACCCGAATTGCCACCCTAATTGGGAGGTCTCTTGGCTCATTTTTGCCGAGAGTTTACAAAAATTGAAAATTGTACTTGCCCCTGTCTAGTTGGCGACATTTTATATTAACGTTGACCGGGTGTTTTTTTGGCAAGAAGGTTTTAAGATTATTTAAGAGCGGTTAGTGTTTTACATTTAGTGTTAAAATAGAAAGCTCGATTGCAAGAAGTGTAACAATTTTCTTTCTTTAAAAAAACTACTTCAAAAAATAGTTGGCTTCAACATTTAAATTTTACCTTAGTTTACATATTATAATATCATTAATACAATTACGTTGTCAAACACTTGTTTGAAACAAACAGCTACCGCTAACTACGGTTAGTGTTTCCACACAAATGTAGCCAACTTCTATAGTTCTATCTTGATAATTTATATCATTGGGCCTTTTCAGACAAGTGGTTGATTGGTTGAAGCTCAAATTAAAACAAAATTTATTTAGATTAGATGAATGTATGAATTAGTCTTACAAAAATGAATACAGTAGATAATGTGATCGTGATAGTACTACTTGGTAGTTATCCGGCAATCTACTTGTGACATGTACATTTTTGGTAAGTCAAGGTTAAGAAGCTAATAGGGTGCATTGAACAGATGTTAGTAATTAAAGTGTTTTAAAACATGCCTTTGCCTTTTGACGGAGATCAAGGATTCTACTGTGTTCAAGGGCAATGAGATTTTTTACTATGTTGATACGCTCAGTAGCTTCTGATGATGTGAGAGGGGTTGTCTCAGCCTTATTGTCAAGGGAATCCAAACTGTTTCTTAATGTAACAGTGGCAACAGATTGCGCTTGTTTGACCTTGGATCGCCATTGTTTGATCTTGGACTTGAGGAATTGAAGTTTGGTTTTAAACTTTACAGCTGGGGAGTCTGATTGATGGCCCACAACCGAGGACCAACTAGAATTGACCAACGACCCAAACTCATTGTTAGAGAGCCAAGTATTGTAAAGTTTAAATGGAATCGGTCCAAAGTCAGCAAATGAGTTTGAAAGCAGGAGGGGTGAGTGATCGGAGAATTCTCTTGGCAAAGCCAAGATGTATGAATTAGGCCAACGATCAATGTAATCTTTAGAGACTAGAATTCGATCCAACTTACTGAGTTTAGAGCCAATATTATCCATTCTTGTGAAACGCTTTCCGCCTAAAGGAAGATCACAAAGCCCCGAGTTAGATATGAAATCATTAAACTTTAAAGCTCCCCGAGCATCAAAAATTGATCCCTTTCTTTCTGATGCAGTTCTAACCTCATTGAAATCTCCTAATACTATCGAGAGAGTATTAGAAAGATTGATGATATTAGTTAACTCTCGCCACAGAATATCTTTCTTACTCTGATCTTGTGGAGCGTAGACCACAATCATTAGACAATGTGTGTCTATCTCAAGCCATTTTCCTAAGATAGCCACATACCCGTCCCCGTCCATAGTTGAAGAAGGGGTGAAATACAACGGATCCCACATAGCTATGATCTCCATTTTTGGATAAGTCAGGAGGGTTCAGAAAGAAGTCAGTTTCCCTAGGTGGTTCTTTGGAGGAAGAATCCATGTCTGATTCAACTGCACACAACAACAAAAAACATGATGCAGACAAGACTGAACACATTGGGAGCAGAGATTCAAAGTCAACTACTCAAGGTACTACTCCCACTACAATACTTCGTAGACCCCATACCCCTAATGCCAATCCACCTACTCAAGCCCATCAAGTTCATTCCCCCATAGCTCAGCCCAATACCATCAGTAGCCCAAAAACAGTTCATACCAACAGTAATTTGAACAACCCAAGTAGATCACACCCCATATCGCGGCGTTCTACTTCTGTCCCTATAACAACCCAACATACAAACATTAAGATGAGAAGAAAACGTTTTGCATCATTAAAACTCTATGCCCCCTTTACCAAAACCCAAACCCAGTCAAGAAAAAGAAAAAATAACAAAAAGCCAATCACAACATCACAACAGAGCCTCCCATCATCATTATCGTCTTCAAATAACATTGAACTCTCAAACTCACTATCAAATATTGAACGGTGTAACAAACGTATCCTATCACAACCAACTGATTCAAACAGCTCCAGTTCACAAGAGGTGAATAACACAATCCTTATAGGAAATCGTGTGGGTTTCGACATGAAGGGTAGAGAAGAAGAAATAGGCCTCATCCTTAACCGTGGTGATTATAAAGGTAATCCATGAATGTTCTATCCCTAAACATAAAGGGCATCGGCGAAGACCATAAAAGAAGTTGGTCAAAAAGACTTTGTCTTGAAAACAATGTAAAATTTCTAGGCCTCCAGGTAACCTTGTCTCATGAGAATAACTCTCTAACCTTACAATCTCTATGGAAAAATACCCACTTCGGTTCACACCTAAAAAAAGCTGATGGTAAATCGGGAGGGATCATAGCTATGTGGGATCCGTTGTATTTCACCCCTTCTTCAACTATGGACGGGGACGGGTATGTGGCTATCTTAGGAAAATGGCTTGAGATAGACACACATTGTCTAATGATTGTGGTCTACGCTCCACAAGATCAGAGTAAGAAAGATATTCTGTGGTGAGAGTTAACTAATATCATCAATCTTTCTAATACTCTCTCGATAGTATTAGGAGATTTCAATGAGGTTAGAACTGCATCAGAAAGAAAGGGATCAATTTTTGATGCTCGGGGAGCTTTAAAGTTTAATGATTTCATATCTAACTCGGGGCTTTGTGATCTTCCTTTAGGCGGAAAGCGTTTCACAAGAATGGATAATATTGGCTCTAAACTCAGTAAGTTGGATCGAATTCTAGTCTCTAAAGATTACATTGATCGTTGGCCTAATTCATACATCTTGGCTTTGCCAAGAGAATTCTCCGATCACTCACCCCTCCTGCTTTCAAACTCATTTGCTGACTTTGGACCGATTCCATTTAAACTTTACAATACTTGGCTCTCTAACAATGAGTTTGGGTCGTTGGTCAATTCTAGTTGGTCCTCGGTTGTGGGCCATCAATCAGACTCCCCAGCTGTAAAGTTTAAAACCAAACTTCAATTCCTCAAGTCCAAGATCAAACAATGGCGATCCAAGGTCAAACAAGCGCAATCTGTTGCCACTGTTACATTAAGAAACAGTTTGGATTCCCTTGACAATAAGGCTGAGACAACCCCTCTCACATCATCAGAAGCTACTGAGCGTATCAATATAGTAAAAAATCTCATTGCCCTTGAACACAGTAGAATCCTTGATCTCCGTCAAAAGGCAAAGGCACGTTGGACGATGGATGGAGATGAGAACTCACAGTTCTTCCATGGTATGATCAATTCCAAATACAACCGCTCAAGAATCAATGGTCTAAACATTCTCGGTTCATGGACAACAGAGCCCCTTATCATAAAAAAATCATATTTTCCATTCGTTCCTTTCGAAGTACAAGGAAAGTAATCATTCAAGACCCTCGTTCTCTTGCAATTCTTTTAAACAGCTTGCATTAGCTGACTCACTATACCTTGATCAACCCTTCACACATCAAGAAATAAAAGATGCAGTTTGGAATTGTGGGAGTGACAAAGCACCGGGCCTGGATGGATTTACTTTTAAATTCATCAAGAAAAAATGGGAAGTCATCAAACATGATATTTTTGCCTATGTTAAGGACTTTGAGACTTCAGCCTTTATTCCAAGGGGTTGCAATTCTTCCTTCATTACTCTCATCCCGAAAGTGGATGACCCACTTGTTATTGGTGATTTTCGTCCGATAAGTCTTATTGGATGTCAATATAAAATCATCGCCAAAGTCCTCGCTAACCGTCTTGCACAAGTCATTCACTCGGTTGTTGGAGAAGTTCAAATGGCATTCATAAAAGGAAGGCAAATTATTGACGGACCCCTCATTGTTGATGAGATTATTGCATGGGCAAAAAAGCATAAAAAGAGAGTAATGTTTTTAAAGGTCGATTTTGAGAAGGCCTTTGACTCGTTGAATTGGTCTTTTCTATACTCTATAATGACTCAGATGGGGTTCAGTGTCAAATGGATAAATTGGATTTCGTCTTGTCTTAACTCCGGATATGCTTCGGTCTTAGTCAATGGATCACCAACAAAAGAATTCAAAATAGAAAAAGGCTTAAGGCAAGGTGACCCCCTATCTCCTTTTCTATTTATTCTTGCAATTGAAGCTCTCAATGTCGCTCTCCTTCATGCTAGGAATAATAACATCTTTCAAGGAATAAAAGTGGGAAAAGATAACATCAATGTCTCACACATTCAATTCGCGGATGATGCATTGATAATGGGGGAATGGTCGTTAACGAATGTACGAAACCTTTCTAGAATACTAACTTGTTTTCATCTTGCATCCGGGTTAAAAGTTAATTTCAACAAGAGCAAATTGTTTGGTATTGGGGTCACTAACATGGAACTAAATTCACTAGCCTCCACTATCGGTTGTCTTCCTTCACACTTTCCTTGCACCTATTTAGGTCTTCCGATTGGAGCAAAAATGTCACGGTGTGCAAATTGGAATAATCTCATTGATAAATTCCATAGGAGGCTCTCTAGATGGAAAGCGAAATCTCTATCAATCGGTGGAAGACTCACTTTAATAAAGGCCGTTCTTGGTAGCCTTGGGGTATATTACTTTTCAACCTTCAAGGTTCCTACAACAGTAATTGATAAACTTGAAGGAATTAGAAGGAATTTTTTTTGGGGAGGATCAATGGAGGGTAAAAAGATATCTTGGATTGCTTGGAACAAAGCTACCTTACCTATATCCAAAGGAGGTCTCGGCATTGGTGATTTACATTCGAGTAACCAAGCAATGCTTTGCAAATGGTGGTGGAGATTTCACAATGAAGGTCATGCGCTTTGGAGTCAAATAATTCGATCTATACATGGTAGAGATGGTGGCCTCAATGACATATCTATCATTAAGTCTAAATCAGGCCCATGGTACCAAATTGTCAAGCTCAAAGATGAGCTCATGAAAATCGATATTCACCTCCCCTCAATCTTCAAGAAAAAAATAGGAAATGGACGCGATACATGCTTTTGGCTTGATAACTGGTTAGGAGGCTCTTCTCTAAAAGAAACTTTCCCAAGACTCTTTCGTCTAGAAGCCAATCAATCATGCCTCGTAAGTGAAAGAGCACCTTTATTTCATCATCCTAATTGCGTACCTGTAACTACTGCAACCGCCCCTCAGCAGAATACTGGTCCTGACAACTTAAGAGGCCTCGTTTTCAATTGGTCATGGACCAGGCCAATAAGATCTCCTGCTGAATTTCAAGAGCGCTCGGATCTCTGCTCATTGGTGGCCCAGCTTCGCCTATCCCTTCTGCCTGATACTTGGGAATGTTTGGCAGATGACACACGAGCTTTTACAGTTAAAGGCATGAGAGCATACATTAGTAACAAGGCATACAACCCTCATCCGTCCAATATCCCCACTCGGTGGAATAAAATTCTTCCACTGAAAATCAACATTTTTACTTGGAGAACTTCCCACAAAAGGCTTCCCACGAGATCAAACCTAGACTTGAGAGGAATTGATCTTCATTCCATTCTTTGCCCAATATGTGATGAGGCGATTGAGACAGAAGAGCATCTATTCGTGGAATGTGATGTAGCAAAAGATATTTGGAAAGGTATCATTGATTGGTGGCAAATTAATAGTATCTCAATCGATACTCTTCAAGATGCTATCAGTCTTGCTGATACAGCTCCTGTCCCTGGCAGCCTAAAGAACTTCTTCGATGTAGTGGTGCAAACCACTCTTTGGTACTTATGGAGATTCCGCAACGACATGGTTTTTGCTACCAAACGGCCCAACAAACAGCTCATCTTGGCTAATATCAAGCTCTACTCGCACAATTGGATCACTTTTAGGCAAAAGAAAATCAAACCAAACTGGATTGAATGGATTTGTAACCCTTGTATTTCTCTTTCTAAACCCATGTAATTCTTGTTAGCTTCTTGCTAGTTCTATTAAATTGTCTTTGCCGTTCAAAAAAAAAAAAAGAACCTCACATGGGAATAATTTAATCACACTGTCGTGACGACTTGGCTGCTAGTTGCAAACTAGGAATGCTTAAGGCTAACTGTCAAACGAGCATTCAATAAAGTAAAAAAAAATTGGAGAAAAAACTTACTGGTGCAGTTTGCCTGGTTATAGAGACCCAATGGAATAAACTCATCTCAATCAGTTATTCATATTGTGTGTGGGAAGTGTTACAAGGGAGGTGTTTTCGGTGATGGATGGTACTTGTGTTCATTCACCATTCATTTTCTGTATGCATTGTTCCAAGGCAATTAAAGCATTAGACCATTGTTTCGTGTGTGGTGTAATGGCATGTTAGATGTGTGCATTAAAGTAGCATAGTCTAGTTTTTTTTAAAGTTTAACATTTCATATTTATGCTTTTCAATTTCAAGAATCGTATACTTTCTGGCCTCCGACACAAAACACTAAAGTTGTTAACAGAGGCGGAGCCAAAGGGGGGGGCAAGGTGGGCACGTGCCCCCCCACCGGAAAATTTTGTAGTTGAAAGTTTTCGAATTTTTGAGATTTTTCTTTAACTTGCCCCCCTAAGAAGTGTCTGACTTATCTGGATTGAAAGTGAAATCGATTTTTCATCAGTTTTATTGACACAAAGTAGGTTTAACCTATGAAAAAGATGAAGTTATGAAGGAGATGAAGCTATTAAAGAACAAACTTACTGTGACAAAGGGAGTGATATAGACTTTTTGACTTTTTCTTTGGTGTTGTACTAGTCACGTGGGGTGACAAAGGATGTCCTTTTTTCTATTTTTTCTATTTTTTTTTATTTCTTATACAGTATATGTTTTTCTTTATTTTTTCCCTTGTATTTTTAAATGAAAGGATCTCTAACTTTCAAATGAAAAGAGCTATATAGCTATGCTTTACAAAACTATAACGTTTGTCCAACGTTATCCTTGTGTGTTTTTCCATTTTCAGTTTGATAGTAAAAAAATTTTTTTTGCCCCCCCGTAAAATATTTTCTGGCTCCGCCCCTGGTTGTTAAGACTAGATATATTCTCTAACTTAAATTACACACAGCTATCAATTATATATATCTTCTAAAACCCAGGCAAGTTGCCACAGTGCGACACGTGTCAAAACACTGTAGCAACTACAGTGCTACAGAAAATCGCTACAGTAACTTTTTTTTTTTTTTTTTTTTTTTTTTTTTAACATAAATTTTCTTAAGAAAATTTGTTTTTTTTTTAAAAAAAATAAATAAAAAAATACAAAAAATAATACATTTTTTTTCGTCGCTACAGTACTCGGTACAGATTTTTTTTTTACATAAATTTCCTTAAGAAAATTTGTTTTTTTTAAAAAAAATAAATATAAAAAAATACAAAAAATAATACATTTTTTTTCGTCGCTACAGTACTCGGTACAGATTTTTTTTTTTTTTTTTTTTTTTTTTTTTTTTTTTTTTAACATAAATTTCCTTAAGAAAATTTGTTTTAAAAAAAATACAAAAAATAAAACACTTACAAAAAATTTCTTATACAAATTTGTTTATTTTTATTTTTTTAAAAAAAACAAAAAAAACAAAAAAAACATACCGAGAAAACAAACAACCAAAAAAAATTTCAGCTGCAACGCCAAAAAAAAAAATCCCTAAATATAAACAAATTATGCTTTCAAGTAAACATATGCATACTTCAAATAACAAAATTATTAATTATACCGTACAACTGACAAAATACAAAACACAAAACACACCCGCCGCAACGCGCGGGCAACCCCGCTAGTTTTCTTTCTAAACATAAATTTATACAACCATTATTCACCTAATATGGCATTATGTCTCGGTAGAAACTTGAGTTAAATCTTTTTGATTCATTACATTGCTTGTCTATTGAGGTCAAATAATTTTCAAGTGCTACCATTACTTATTTTTGGATTAATAATTGATGCTAGTTTTGTGTTATGTTTTGACAAACATGGTCCAACTTGCACAAAGATATAAGAAAATAGTTGGGTAGAGATTTGACATGAATAAACGAATCATAGTGAACCAAGGGCAGCAAGGATATAACTTTTTAAAGATGAAAAGGACAATTAAGCCTATAGCGACTTTCCAACTAAGCCAATGGTCTTTGTGGGTTCCACTCACCTCTCTCTTTCTCCAAAGGCCAAATCGGGAAACCCTATGCAATTTACAACCCAAACTATTGGCATGAATCTTTATTTTTAGCAATGTTTTGCCTTTTTTATATAACTGTACCTAATATAATTTGTGGTTATAATACAAATTAAAGATGTAAACAATAGATACCTTATATTTATTCTTTTAGGTTTTGTCGTAGGTACACTTGATTTTGGGTGTGTTTCACTATTCTGTTATGCAAGAGATGGAAGTGGATTCTAGCGATGATTATACGTTTATTTACACATACAAGAGTTTGTTAAAATTAATGTTAATTTTTTTCCTTTTAATTTCTATTACATCCATACCAATTTAGTTGACTATTTTTTTTTTAATTTGTCTCAGATTAATTATCGGCTATTAAATACGGATAAAGATCTTTGATCAAGTTTTTATATTACTTTTACTTTAAATTACTATTAGAAAACTTAAATGAATTACAGTATTAGACTATTAGTTACGTAGTAATTAGTAATGATAAAACTTTTATCATGAAAATAAATAAACGACAACAACATTCTCTCATCTTTAAATTGTGCATTTTGTATATGGTCAATTATTTTTAAACGAATTAACAAAGAACATATATATTGTCATCACTATACCATTAAGAAATTATAATTTTATAACATAAAGCTCCTCAAACCTAGAAAGTTAAACAATATAATATTTAGTATCAAAACATAAGTTAGGTTTCTGTTATAAATAAGGACAATTGTTATACGCACAAAAGGGTTAAACTGGTTGATGAAAGTGGCTTTAAGACACGACTACTTGCATGAAAAACAATCGGTAGTATCAAGTTGCAATAAATTTTTGGAAGAATGATACATAGGCATATACCGTGATACTAAGTATGACAGCAAAACAACCCAAGTCGTAAGCATCACTTTGATTAAAATAAAGTAAGATGGCTGGTCGTAATCTCTAAGTTCAAATATGGAAAGTGGATTTTAATAATTTATTTGTTTATTTTAGCTTGCATGGAATGTAATGTCATTTTACGTTATGTACCAAAACAACACGTAATAAAGGTAACATTATAATTGAAATAAGGTAATCAATTTTGATCATAAAAATGGTGAATAAATTAGTAGTAAATTGATTTTCATATATGGTGACAGGTGACCGATGTTTGGGAGTCTAAAATATGTTTATATATCATATCCAAATTAGATCATGATGTTATTTTTTTAAGATAATAAAATTAGGTTAAATCGATGAGAGTCATTTTTGTTTGCGTGCAAATCTGTAAGTTACGTCCTTTTTAATCATCTTTGATTCTTGTCTTAAAAAAGCAAGTTTTATGATAACTTATTTTATTATATTAGGTTTACTACTATTGATTATTAAAAGCAAAATATATCAATGTTCTTTAATATAAAGCGTAAAGTATATTTACAAATTTGTTAGGTAATATTATATCTAGGGCGTATCTAGGGCAGGCAATGCTGTTGCAAAAGGTCATGCATCCCTTAACTAGTTAACTAGCATCACAAAATTTCATATTTAATTAGTTTATTTATCGTACCAATTCAACGTATCATGTTTCATGCCTTTTGTGTTTAATGTGGCATTTTTATGGCTGTAGGACAGGGCCAATGAAATCTGCGAGACGATCTTGATTGATCTGCATTGGCAATTGTTAAAATCGTATACCAATTTGGTTATAATATAAGTAAGGTTAATATCATGTTTTTGTGAACTTTATGAATTACACAATGACTATTATGGAACTCAAAAGGTCGTCTTATGAATATTTGAGACATCGGACAATTCAATAACTAAGTTGATACAAAACTTCATGATAAACACAAAAATGAAAAGGAATTACGGAGTACATTGTTAAAAGTTACATATCTCAAAACAAGTAAGTGAAAAAATAAACTTTACCCTTCCTAATTAAATATGATTGGTCAATGTGATCTTGTGGAATATATCGATAAAATGAACAGAAGATTTTCTCGTACTATAAAAATAATATTAATAATATTTACCCATGTTGTAACCATTTAATAAGCCAAATTGTCGCATTTTCTAGATTACAAAAACAATATTCTACATTATCTTGTTCGAGTTGCCGCGTGGAGTAACGGAGCATTGTCGACAATACTAAATCCGATCATACTACATTTAACGCCCGATGCAACCGAAAAACCTGATGCACCATTGTTAGAACTATAATTCGTCGTCCGTCTGTACGGACCAAACCATTTATTCTGCATGAACCGGTTCTTTCTCCACGGAGGAAGAACCAATCCTCTGCTTTTGAGTGACCATCTAATTTCGTCACTCATTAGTTTGACAATTAGTTTCAAATCAGCACTTTTTCCTACGAACACGTTTGGCAACTTTGTAAATAATCGATGGAACTCATTTGTTTCTCTAGCGATCTCAAACTCTCCTGAAAAGTTGAGATCAATGAAGTAACGAGTGTCGGATAGTACAATATCTATGAATTCGTAGTTACCAGCTGCGAGCCCGCCACAACTCGGCCACTTTGTTTTGCAAATGGCCGCGTTGTAGCCTATCTTCTGAAGATAGAACATTACATTACGGTTTAGACCCTGTGTGTTAAGGTTAGGCTCTACACATTGAAAATATTGCATAGCTTTTGCAACATTTGCGTAAAGAACATTTCTAAATCGATCAACGTCTAGATTACACAATGTAGTAACAATTTCATCAACTTTTGCTTCTATACGATCGCTATCATAAGAATCAGAATCATGATCATTGGTGATCACATCTTCTTGTTGGTCTTCTTGATTATCAAATTCATTGAAACAATGAATAAGATAAGATAGAGATTGACATGATGAAGACGAAGAAAATGATGAACTATCATCAATCTGGTCGCTATGTTCGCTCCCGCTACTAGTGTACACAATTTCCATCTTGTCACGACCAACGATTCGATCTTTAGCGCGCTCGGTTAGAGGATCAGTAACACGCTTTGTTCTCATGGCCATTGAGTTTGATAGATTATGAAAGAAATGAAGGTTTATTCTAAGTTCTAAGGTTTATATAAAAGAAGTTAAGAAGTATTTAGTGGAGGATATTCGGATTAGTGATATTTCAAAAAATAAATCAATGTTACCTTGAATGATTATTGTAATGTGAATAGTATGAGACTCGACGTTTGAAGTGGTTCAGAAGCATGGCATATTCAAAGGGTGTGAGAAGGTTTATTCGAGTGAGGTGGCTATTTATAATGTGTGGGGTATGAAAAGATAGGCACGTAGCAAAGTTGGGTTTTGGTCCCATTGATGGCTATTGGAGTAAGCCAAGAGTGAACAATTTTGGTGATGGTGAATGCTTTTAGTTTTTCAAATTTAAATTTTAGGTTTTCTAAGTTTATGTTTAACTAGGTTAAAGAACCGTGAAATGATGAGGTTTTTTTAAAAGAAATATTAAAATAAGATAACAAGAAGATAACAAAAGTAAACATGTTCCATTAATATATGAAAGAAATAATGAGATAATACGTGAATTATTTGATAAACAATTGAGTTTATAACAATTAAAATAATAAACGACAATGCGTTGTCGTATTTAAATTTTATGGTCTTGAATAGCAAATGACGTATGTGAGTGCTAATCAATTAAATATGAGCCATTTGAAAAATATAAAGAACGACTTTTATATAAGCCGTTTGAGAAATACACATTCAATTAAGTAAATAAGTTTTAAAATGAAAACAATTTTAAGTTCACATTGAATGTCATAATAATGCAAGAAATCTTCATGATGGTGAGACCGCAAGATGAGACTCTATAAGTAATGCTTCAATGCAAACCAAGCTAGTAAGACCAATGACCTGAGAAATACATGTTAAAACGTCAACATAATGTTGGTGAGTTCATATGTTTAAGTAAACGTAAAAGTGGATCACACGATTTCTGTGTGTGCTTACTATAACAAATACAATATCACATAAAGGTATTACTCTTGCACTAATGTAACACCCCCAACTCGGGTATGGCAGCGGAACATAGCCAGGGGTATTGCTCGAGGGGTAAAACAGTCAAATCCATAGAAAACGACCTCAAGACATGACGTTTTAAATAAAACCCACATTTTATTAGATAAAACCATTAGAGTACAAAGACTCTTTAACAATGTAGCAGCGGAAAATAAACATCAGTTGCAGCGGAAACATAAACAAAGTTTAGCAGCGGAAATAACAAGGTTTGCTGCGGAATATAAAGACACAGTTTTAAAAGGTTTGAAAGAAGATAGAAAGATAGCCACAAATAGATAAAATAGCCACACATAGCCTCCAAAAAGTCCTAGCCACTCCAATGTGCCCAAAAAGATATGCACCAATAGCTATTTATCTGAGATAAAACATGCTTAAAAGTCAACACAAAGGTTGAGTGCAATTCATAGGTTTAGTAAATAAAGTTGACCACAAGATTTTAATCTGGAAGATATAAGCAACAAATGCAAATACCAGGTAACAACAATAAATATACATCCTTGTGCATATAATATTGTAATAAGATAATGCTAAGCTCATGACACGCAAAACGTTAACCAGGACCAGTAATCCTGGAGTAAGTCGACAATAACCGCGGAATTTCATAATATAATAAATGCCCCCAAAGCTAGGTATCATGCCAATACCTAGGTAACTCAAATATAGTACACCCGTGTTGCCTACCAAGCAATAGGAGTGGGACTGTCAAATCCTATAGACCCATAAACTATACTCACGCTCACTCGCAAGTGATTAATGGTTCATGATCTGAGGATCTTGCTTGTGGCAAGGTAAAGCTACTTAGCACATCGGTCGAAAACATACGAATCAGGAAATCATACCAGTCAGAAAAAGCATACCATAAAATATTGTGCTCAGAAAACATTTAAAAGCATGTATCTCACCCAAAGGGTTTATAAACAATTAAAAAGTAAAATGAGGCTATGAATCACACCTTAGCAGCAGAGAAACGAAGTAGCAAAGCAGTCAAGTAATATGTCAAAGCAAATGAACCTCAACACAACCTAATCAATTTAAACGGCATAACTTAGAAATAAACTCGAATAACACAATAAACGATACTTGAAGAAAAAGTTTTAGTTTCAATGGCGTTTTGAAAGAAATGCGTTTAAGTCTCGTGTGGAAGACAAGAAAGATAGAAAAGAGAATAAGGCGTCGATCTCGAAAGAAAATCTAAGAAAGACGAGAGAAGAAGAAAAGAATAAAAGAAATAAGAATATCGAAAAGAATAATAAACGAACAAACAAATAACTGGTTTCGGCTTTTCCACGTTTTCCCAAAATAGATGTTATATCTGATAAAACATGTAAGTTTTGAAAAGCTTTTAGAATACATAAACATTTGAGGTTTATAAAAGATTTTACGAAATTTCGGCATAACCTGCCCGTTTATTCAACGTTTTTCCGAGTCACCGACTCTTTGATTAATTAATTATTTATCGCTAAACATCACAAATTATATAATACAATTAAATATATCATTCGCGTATACATTAGTTATTTAGTTTTATCAACCATTTCGTATTTGTTCAGGTCCAGACATGTTAAATTAGTCAAAGTTTAACATTTCTTTCCGTTTCGTGTACCAAAGAGTCCATAATGTCCAAATAACAAATATCGTAAATCCGATACGTCCAATTCAAGTCCAATAATAAATAACATCACGATATCCAATTCAAGTCTAAGTGTTGCAACAATATCCCTTAACTATAATTATCTTTTACTATTTTTATTTGTTTTTACCGTTTCGTTATCGTTATCCCATTTCAAATAAACTTAAGCCGAAACCATATCAACACATAAAGAAATAAACAAACATAATCAAACTTTGCCGTGACTCGCCTCGAGTCACGGCTCAACTATCCGAGCCGATAAACTTTCACATTAATATAAATTCTCACATTTATTTAACATTTTTATTTATAAAAATACATTTTTCCCAATTTACTTTCCTTTTATTATAAAAGATGTAAACTTATATTTAGTTTTATAAAAATTAACTTTTAACAAAATTATATATTTATATATATCATTTATTTTCCAAATATTTCATTAATAATTATAAGTTTAAGTTTATTATTTTACTAAAAAGTTATAATAACAGTTTTATTTTCAAAAATCATCAAAACTAGTGTGTAAATAATAATAATTTTTCCCGAACGCACGCCGTGACTCCCGTGAGTCATAACTCGGTTCCCATCGAGCCAATGGCTCTCGGCTCACTCAACCCGAGCTTAAACACAAACAATCACAATCCAAGTCCTAAACTAATCCACAACAACCAAAATTCCAAATACCAAATCCAAACCCAATCGGTACAAACCAAAAGCATCCAAATCCAAATCAAACTATCACCAACACAATTACAACATCACAACACCATCATTACCAGCACCTCGCCACAACTCGTACCGAGTCATGGCTTGACCCGTGGGGTCGAGGGTCTCGATTGAGCAACTTTGTAGGGGATAAACCGAATTAACGAACACAACCGGATATTGTTTTAATCTCTGAAAGGTGCGTGAACATTTTCAGATCGAATCAATTCGGTGGTTCCCATGAATTATTCAATCGGATACAATTCAAAGATTGAGAACGTTTTGAATGCTTGTGTTTGAGATTGATGAACCAGAGAAAATTAATGACCAAAAGAAAAGCGTATTAAAATCAATCAGGGATTAGAGCACAAAATATCTTTTATGCAGTTTTTCCAAGGGTTTCAAAGTTATCAAAATTAGTCCCTTAATTTCTGAAAATTTAATTTTGTGAGGAACTTTTACCATAACAACTTAGACCCTGTCAGGGGCTACCGCCCCTTGGACCCTACTCCCAGGGGAACTGCCCCCGGACCCCCATACCTTAGGGGCTTCGCCCCTAAAATCATAATAAATTTAAATAGGCGTGCAATCCACACCTCCAAGCCTAAACGATGTCTTATTATGACTAAATTGGTCAAACAAGTTAATCCAATTACACTAAAATATCCAACATTCCTCCCCCATTTTAGTGCAATGATTAACTAAAACAAGTGATCTCAAACAATCAAACTTTTGCATAAATGAAAATGTCGTTACGATTGAATTTCACATTAGTACATTACACATTCCGAATATTCGAATACCAGGGTGTCACTTAGGATTGAACCCTAGGAATTCATTTTGAATACATGAAGATAATGGACACAAAAGTTTACATACATAGTAGTTCTATCATGACACATGTTTTACTAGCCTGTGTCCTTATCCTTCATAAGCATGTCAAAGCCAAGTCCCAGCTTCTTGAAGCGGCTAAACTTCATGCTC